>OZ010676.1:59134109-59249109 GCA_963932185.1 Troglohyphantes excavatus | reverse complement strand
CTTTTTCTTCCGTTTGTGTTTATTCGCTTTTGTATGTTGATTTTATTCGTACGTTAACATGGTATTTGTTCGGGTTCTGTTTGTTGATTTTATTCGTGCACTGACATGTCATTTTTATTCGACGTTTGTTTGATAATTCTGTTCGCATGTTGACATGGCATTTGTTCGGGTTCAATGTATTTGTTGATTGTGTCTGTGCGTTGATATGTCGTTTTGTTCGGCGTTTGTTAATAAACTCTATTCTTAAATTAACATGCCATTTGTTGAAGTTCTACTTTATTCGTACGTTATTTTGTTTAGAGTTTGTTTGCTAATTGTATCCGTACGTTAGTTATTCAAAATCTGTACGTTGATTTATTTCGGATGATATGTATATTATTCAAAGATTGTTAAAACTATTCGTAATTTATCATTTGTTTGGGTTCTGTTAAATGCTCTTTCTGCTTGACCATGTAATTTTAATTTGTTTATTACCAATCGTGTGAAAGTGTTTTAAACTGTTTAATTTTTTTTATGTTTATTTGTAGTCGCATAAGGTATTTTATCCTTACTTTGCTTCTTAATTCTGTATTCGTTACTTTTGTTTATTAACAATACATTTCAAGTTCTGAATGTTTTAGTTATGTGCTTTGTAAAGATGTGCATATGTGTATCTATGTTTATTAACTCTATGTTTAAGTTTTATTTTTTGTGTTTTACAATTCAGCTTCCAGTTGTTAAACGTCGTCTATTAGGCAACTTTTTTTCAAAACCATTTACTATGGGATTTGTTATCTTAAGTTGCATAAATGATCATATATATATATATAGATAGATAGATAATTTCTATAGTAAATATCCCTTTTACGGTCCTTGTACTCAATAAATCTTCAAACATGAAGTATTAAAAGAAAGAGAATTTTCAGGAGCAATGACAAATCGTACGTTCATCTCATAAATATCACCGAGTTTTTTTAAATGCGTTTAAAATAATTAATTTAAAATTGCTCTTTATTAAAACAAATCGTTATAGTGCTGCTATCTATGAATGAGCAGAAGCTTTAAATTTTTATAATTTTTTGGCTATAGAAAATAAGAATCTCCAGTATATTTCGCCCTTACAACGAATGGGTGAGTGGGGGGGAAGGGGTTGTTCATGCTATAATTATCGCACAGGCATGCTAGTATATATTATTTCTGTAGTAAAGATCCCTTTTACGCCCCTTAGACGCAACGAATCTAAACGGTATCCAAAGAAAGAGAATTTCATGGAACAGTGACAAATTGTACTTTCATGTCATAAATCTCAACAGGGTTTTTAAATAAATAATTTTAACGGGTTTGTTTAAACAATCCATTGATAATGCTGCCATCTATGAGCAGACCGTTAATCTTTGTTTTATTATATATTTTTTGGCACTAGCTATTTTAAACTAGCATGCCCGCGAGATAATTAACGCATAAACAATCCCCCCCCTCCCAACACACACAATACACCCATTTGGGTGAAAGATATTAGCGAATCTTTTATGGCCAAAAAATTTAACGTTCTGCTCATAGATGGCAGGTTATCAAAGCCCCCCCCCCCAAAAAAAAAATCAAATTAAAAATAACCAATTAAACATATCATTTGCTAATAGTATTAACCTAACAATTATATTTTAGATTAGAGTATATATATATATATATATATATATATATATCCATTTAACTTCAATCAAACATTTTAATACAAGAAGATATTTAAAAAAAATTTGCAATCCATTAAGGATGAAAATGTTTAAAATTAGTTAATATTACTATGAATTTTGTATAAAGTGTTTTTCATTTTCTTATTGAGTTTTGCGTTCAACATTAAAGTTTTGTGAAAAGAAGATAGCAAGTTAACACTCAATTTATTATATGCATTACTGTCAGAACTAACTTATTTAACTTTAATTTCGGCAGAGATATTAAAATTTAAATGAGATTACTTTTTATAAATCTAAAGATCGATTATAGTAATAAGTAACTAATTAAAACCTACTTAAATTACGTGTCTGAATCAAACGATGGGTCATTGATAATTAAATGGCTTCCCTTTATGTCTATTTTGGTGTATTAATACTCAGGTGTATTATTTTTTATAATTTTATATTTTCCGCACTACAACGTAGTTTCATATTTGTATTTTATGGGAAGCTCAAAAACGATGGTTTGAAACAATTTATTTATAAAGCAAATTTAATTATTTCATACCGTGAAAATAAAGGAATAGGTATAGGCATGAGAATATTGGTTTTGCAAAGTATATTCAACATCAGTTATCTAGTACTTTGGTATATATAAATTATACCACATATTTTATAGAAAGTACAATATAAAATATACAAATCTTTAAAATTGACCAAAATTAAAATTATCCTTTTTTGATTTCACACATTTCATCTTTAGATTCATTTATTAAATTTAAAACATACTCTTTTGCTAATTTTTTTAAAGCATACTATCACCCCATTTGACTAATTTATTTTGAAATCAGAATTCATACTAATTAAATATTTACGATTTAACAACTAAAATCCCTCAATCGGAAAAGTAAGTGTAGAAGGTTAAGTTCCCATAGATTGCATCCATTGGTATTTTTGATGAATCCTTGACTCTTTCATCTGATGAAAGATCGAAAGCATGCCACTTTATTTCCTTGCCCTCTTCTTCATTCACGGCGGTCGCCTCTGTTCATTTGGAGTCTATCATAAAACGACGATCGAGTTTTTTTAGCATCGATCTTGTCCCTACCCAGACGTGATCTAGTCATAGTTCTAAAATGCTTTGTATCCCTGTCATCCCAGCGCCGTGGGGGATGATACAACAAAAAAAGCAGCAATGAAAGGGTTTCTTCGGAAGAAAAATAAGTGGCTTCCATAAAAAATTTCGCACCATCAAGCGGAAAACTTCCAGAGAGAAGCGTGTTAGAATTTTTGCCCTCTTTGTTATCCTAAAGTTCTTTGTCAGCAACAGCTATAACACTCTAAAACGAATAACAAAGATTATATATATGGTTTGGGAATTTTCTTTCTTTGCCAGGAAAACTAATTTACTGAGTATGGGGACTGAAAACTGTTAGGCTTTATTCTTCATTGGAGTAAGTGTTAGAGCTTTCGATCTATAAATTTATGTTGTTGTTTTTTCTATTTCATACATTTTAAAAATAATTATTTAAAAATATAATCAAAACAAATTAAAGTTACTGCAACTGAAGAAAAATATTTTTTTAAAAACCGATATATCAGACTCATGATGGAACTTATCAAGTCCGCTTTTTTCATTTATTTGTTGTTAATGCCCCTGAGAATTTTTAAATATGCTGTTATTAAGAAAAACTCACGAAGTCAGTAATCAATAAGTGTGGTATAGAAATAAAACACTGTTAGATATTTATATTAAAGCAATCTTCAATTACTGCGTTTAAAGAAAACTACAGAAAATATTTCAAAACACTTACAATTCATATAGGGCGAATGCGCCTAACTGCCTATCCTAACTGCGACCAGTTTATGACCAATTTCCGACCAGTTTAGACCAATTTTTTACTGTAAAATTTGTCACATATTAGACTGTAAAATTTTATTCCATCGAGCGCTAATGAAAATAAATGTTTAAAGATTGATACAGAGAATAAAAATTAAATAGATAGTGAAACGGGAAAAAAATTAATAATAATAATAAATTAATTTTGCAATAATTGATATCATACTTTTTAGTTATATTTTCAGTAAGACGGTGATATTTTTAGAGTACAAATGGAAACATGTTTCTAATTTTATGCAAAAGCAACTTTAATTACGACTAAGCAGAACATTTTGACAACTAAAAAAAATTGCTAGGTTCCAATGACTCTTAACTTTTGTCTCCGTATTTCAAACCACGATCTTCAATATTAATTTATAAAATAGCAATACAGGAACACTTACGCTGATCTTTTTTCTTCTTTTTTTAATTTTGGGACACAACTTCAGTGTTAAAAATGTGGATATGTTAACGTATTAACATAATCACATTGTCAAACATTTAAAAATATATGTATTTAAAAAATTACAAAAAAAAGTTACCTTTCTTACTTTTGATGTAAGTAGAGAAAATATTTTCTGAAAAACTATAATTTTGGATTTTTATAAACAAAAATGGGTGTTTATCAAACTGTCGTCACAGATTTTTGTTATTTGCAAAAAAAGTACATGAAAAATAATGGGGTAAATATCACTAATTTCACTGTTCAAACTATTTTTTAAAAAATACTTAAAAATATATAGACTATATATTACTAATCCTTAAAAACAAATTAAAGTAATGCGTTTAAACATACAGTGTACCAAATTTGAGGCAGTTTCTTCAAACACATCTGAATTTATATCGATTAAACTTGATCAAACATGAAAAAAGTCATCACTGAGAAAAATGAGTTAAAAGTTACATATTCAGGTAATATTTAACCAAATGTTAATATCGATTCTCAAAAATAATTAGTTGTACTTATCATAGAAATATAATTTTGCTGTTGTTAGATTCAAAATAAAATGAACTATTTTTTTAAACAAACATTTTTGGATATTTCTGATGATTTTGTGTCCTTACCCCTTAAATTCAATGAAAACTAATCCAATATATTCCTTCATTCAGGAGATTACCCCAACTCATTTCAAATTCAGCGCCGCTACAAATTCCCAGTTAATACGTCATTCAGAAAACTGTACGTAATCTTATAATTTGTGTTTGAACTTAATTGTTCTCCAATGTTTCTCCACCAATTCAGTGACAAAGGCGAGCAATTAAGAAAATATCTCCATCATCAGAATTACGGGCGAGGCGAGGGTTTGCAAGACGCCTCTTGAATCAATTGAAATCCAGTAGTATTCTGAATGTCGCTAAAGATGCGAATGGGTTTTACGAGCCAGCAATAACTAACTTCCTAATTACTTAAGCATTCATCTGTGAGAACGTGACAACAGGTAACGGGAGATTATTAAGGAGAGAGGGAGATGCGAGCCTTTCGGATACTTTCGCTCTTAACACATTCAGGGGATGATTATTGAATTGCTTAACTAAAATGAAATTCTTGCTTATTAAATAGGCAGATTGGGGGCTTTCATATATAGTGTATCATTTTAAAGGATTAATTATCTGTGTATTTCTGGTGACTATGGGATATATGTTACAAAAGGAAAGGTAAATAAAGTAGGTTTTGCAATAATTATTAAAGTATCATATTTAGAAAACTGAAAATATTTGTGCGAAATCAACCGAATTTTACTTTTATCCAATAAACACTAGTGGATAGATATATAGATATATACCCAGTAGCAGAAAATTTCTTAATAGTTTGCGACAACATTTTAGTGAGTAAGATTTGTCTGCAACTTAATTTATTTTATACAACTATCGGTACACCTTTCTTGAGCAAGTATAACAGCAACGATTAAAGATAGAATCTCAACAAACCTAGAAAGAATCTGCAGAAAATGTTCTAATGTAGAGCAGACATAAAAAAAATGTGTTTGATATACTTATGCAAAAATTTGTCAGCAGACATTTGAAAAAATCTGCGACGTACGACGCACGTCGCCACGTTTCTACTTTCGGGGATATATAGATATAGATATATAGATATATAGAGATATAGAGATATAGAGATATAGATATATATATATATATATAGATATATATATATATATATATATATATATATAAGAGATAGATAGATAGATAGATAGTGAGATAGATAGAGAGAGAGATAGATAGAGAGATAGAGATAGAGATAGATAGATAGATAGTGAGATAGATAGAGAGATAGAGAGAGAGAGAGAGAGAGAGAGAGCACTGTTCTCTACTGTGAGCCTTATCAGTTGAAGATATAAACCCAATTTAATCTCCTTATGAAATCAAAATAAAGCATTCTTCAATCAAACCTCCCCCATCAGACGCAAAATGAGAAGTCCCGGAATGCCAAAGAGTGTATTTCTATCCATCTTAAAAGCTTGTGCGGAAGATTTTCTTGACGTTTTGATGAACGATCCCCAAAATCACAATGTAATGACGTCGCTTTTATCTGTCACCCTCAGTCGAAAGATTATTTATCAAATGGCACGAGATTTGCATCCTTAGAATAAAATGACACAGATATATCTATGTCAAATGGTAGCGTACTATTTACGACTAAAAAATGATTTGCCAGCGGAGCATAGCTATTGCAAATAAAAATGCACCCAACGAAAGTCATTTCTGCTCCTTATGAATTGCTCAATATTCCATAATATTGAGCTGATTTATACTGATAAGTGAAGCTTATTGCGCTGGAGAAAAATGAAATGTGCACTCGACTTATTTTTTTTTTCTAAAATAGGGTTTGAGTGTTAGGGTTGAAATATTTTACAAATGCATATGTGTTATTTTAAGATTATTATATAATATACTACATTATGAGTAGTCTTAAGTATTTTTGTTTATTATACTTATAAAAAAATTACATAGTAGTCAGTCAAGGCGAACCGATTCTATGCTACCCGTATAGAGTTTTTTATCGTTATAATGACTTTAATAAAAACATCCTACTGTCCAAAACTTTTTATTGTAAGAAGTTTACATGATATGAAATATTATATTTCATTGTTATTCAGTTTTGTGGTTAAATACGTCGAAACCTATATAATCTGTATATACTCTATCTTGATATTATATTTAATATAAAATAGAACTTAAATCACGCCTGCAAAAAAAAAATGGTCGAGTTGCTTTCGTATTTAACTGAAGTATAAGTGAAAATCTACAACGTTTTTTATTAAAATACTCTACTCGTTTAAATGCTTCTCAGCGTTTAGTAAACTAATCCATATGTGATTGACTTATTTAGAATGAAACTATAAAGAAAAAAGCGTGGTAAATTCGTCTTGTTGAAGAATTAAGAGTTAAGAATTATCTTTACAACTTTGATACGCAATCAAACCTAAAAGAAATAAGATAGCTAAAATATGTTGCTGGTACTTGTAACAGCAACACATGAAGTTTTATTTGTATTTTTTTTTTCAAGCAACTAACGCACCAATAAACCATTCAACCCACTGAGTTTTTCTGCTATCGCACAGCCTTTCTCTATTATCAGAACTTCAAATGTTGTCTACGCCTTTTGTGACGTTGCTAAAAAAACCTACGTGTAAATAAAAACTTCATGTGTTGCTGTACAAGCAACATAACTGAGATATCCTATTTCTTTTAGGTTTTATTGCGTGTTAAAGTTGTAAATATAATTATCATACACCCTGTATTAAAATAAGTAGTTACGTTATTGCGTTAATTCAACATACAAGCATAGATAAAGTACAAAATCATATTTTTAATAAAATATCACATTTTAATATGAAAAACCAGATTTTAATACCGAAAACGCGAAAAAAAACGAGCATTTATATTTCAATGAAAAATATTGATTTCGTAACAAATATTGTATCAATTTTATATAGTTTTCTATAAAACACTACAAATCGCTAACTGTTGGGATAATGCAAACCGTATGAAAACGCTTTTAAAGGACCCAATGTAAAGTCTATAAAAGTTGTGAATCCAATAAATTGACTACCCCTTTATATACATTACTACTAATTTTAAACACAAATGTGCGTGTCATCCTTTAAATAACTCTTATTACTATTTGATAAATATTTTTCCCGATTTAAAGTTGTCAGAAATCTCGTAAAGGCTCTCTAAGCAACATTCGGTGGGTTAACTGCGCTATCTCTTGTTTGGGGCTTATTAAATTCGCTTTAAGGGGGCTTTATTGGATTTAGAGTTTGCAAGGTTGTCCTACTCCCCTCTACCACGGGAAATTGGTTGACTCATCTCCTGCTTGCGTTAGGGAACAGTTCAGCAAGTCAATCTCAATAATTATATTGCAGAAATTTAAATTAATTATGCAATCTAGGCTTGTAATTAAAGAATGTTTATGCAAACCATGAACAATTTCAAAGGTTATTAAATTTAAAGGTGTCCAACCAAATTTTAAAGCCACGCATAAGCTAAGTAACCTCTAAAATGCACATCACACTATTTATAAATTTATTAATTAAAATTATTTCTTATCAAAGCAGTTACAGAAAAATATTATTTAAAAATATATGATTGCTCAAACATTTTTGTTTGATTAATTTTTTGATTTTATCAAATAATGTTCTTCTTAAAACTACGCAGGTGTTTAGTTATATTCCATAACAACGTTTCAAAATCCTTCAGGTCATTCTTGTCATTAAATGTTAAAAACTCATAAGAAATTATACAGGGTATTCAAAATGTGCGGTAATCAGGAAATTCAAAATTTTGGTACTTACCAATTCGAAATATTGGATTATAATGTTTTACTAAATTAGACATTAGGAACTGTCACAAAGATACATGATAACATTAGCATATTATAAAGATACTATTACCATACTAAAGAAAACACACTTAACACATATGTACACTAAAGCATCCATATATAAATAAAATGATACTCCACACATACATGGAAATAAAATGTTGCACTGAAGATTAATTTGGTATTAATCTGAGTCAAATCTCTGGAGAAAATGCCAACACTTCGATTGGATTCCTGGGAAATGAAAATATAAACGCATATACTAAGTAATAGAATGCATCCCTCATATGTAAGATAATCCTTTGTTGAGCATTTACTATTTTTATCGCGCAAACTCATTTGTCGTACACAATTTCTAGACACTCCAAATAGCTTTCCTACACACGCGGTGACACAAGTGCAAAGCCTTTTGCTACATTATTAGGTAACTATTATTTGGGTCCATATTTACGCATTGCAAGTCAATGTAATCGGACTCAATTCAAAACAACACTGCCGTCATTAGAAAGAAAGCCCTAATTCCAAAAGGCAAAACTTTACAAGTAGCAATTAAAACTAAATTTATCACTTACATCAAAGTTTTGATACTTTAAAAGACTTCTAAAATAGTTCTTGGCATATGCACAATTCTATTTTGGTGATAATTATATTTTCTTTTACCATATATAAATTTACCATGTTTTTCTAAGTACAACTCATTACGGATGTAGGGACTTTTTCGTATTTACTTGCCATATGGGGCCTTCTCTCCTTCATAAAAAACAGCCCCGAACTGGAGTTGAGGCCAAAATAAATTTTGCTATAACTTGCCATTGTATTTTAATTATGTATTTTTAATGTCATAAAAAGGTGTATTTTTAAGGACAAATCGGAGACGCTAAAAAAATTAATTTTAAAAAATTTGGAGTTAAGGCCTTTTAACTTATAACGACAGAATAGGGATTAGGCAGAAGTTTACACATTAGTCAAGAGTTTCGGAAAATTCTCATCATACACGCGAGTAACATATACTCGTTTGTATAGGGGGAAACACATTGTCCTACTTCTGGCGCATTCGGGGATTCTATGAGATTTTACAAAGCTATCTATAACGATTTTAAATTAAAAATCGCAGCTGCTAAGAACTCCAACCTCAAAACTTTAAATATCTATCTATAATAAGAAAAGAAATTTTCTGTCTGTGGATCTCAAAACACCAACTTTATCTGAGTATAAAAGGCTGAAAATTTATATAAGTACTATTTATCTTCAAGATGTGCACCTGGGGATTTGTAAAATCCAATTAAGTTTTTTAAATGATTTGAGCAATTTTAGAAATATTGAATAAAGAAACATGTGTATAAAATATTTCCAAGCTTTCCTTGTCTTGTAGCTTTTTCGACAGCGCAGAAGCCTTCAGAACAATCGGTCGCGGGATCGAGTCCCGACGAGGGCCACTCAAAGTTGTTTCATGCATACACTTTAACGGGTTTATCAGCATCCCGGGCCAAGCAGCAAGTCAAATATAAAATTTGAAGAAAGGGGAAGTTCATTAAATTTAAATAATTGATTTTTAATTCGTACTTTTCATTAAATTTAATTATTGGCCAGTTTCACACAATTACTCCACGCAAAAGCTCCCAATTTCTTATCATTTTTTCCACTAAACCCAGAAAAAACTTCAAAAGAATCTTAGCAAAAGGGCGTTTTGCCATAAAAGAGGATTATCTATTAGTTTTCCGTTCCAGTTTTATGATTTGTTTGGATCAAGATTTTCTACCGCTCCTCTATTTCCGGTGAATTTTTTTGATTTATGGAAAGTTTTTAATATTACGCCCCATCTGCGGAGAAAGCAAAAATGTGTCGAAGAAATAAAATAAAATGCGCATTTGAGTCAACTACCTATTTTATATAAAAAAAAAACTAACGGAGTTGCGCATGCATTTTTGTAAATGTCTTATCAAAGAATGAATTAGTATTCATTACTACTTTCTCTTTTTAAAAAATTTATAACAAAGTTGAGAATATACAATGGTTAAAACAATTCCTAACTAACTGAATGCTATATTTACTGGACGTTTCAACATATCAGACGATTTTAATCAAAATGGACAACAGAGTTTGATTCATTTAAGTTAAAGTAATCGAAATAATTGGTCTGTATGGTTTTACTTTACAACTTGCAGTTTTAATTCCTTTTAAGAATTAAGCCATTTTCAAAATGTGTTAAGTTAAAAAAAAATAGACTTTTCATTTTTGGTCATCAGAGCCGTATATATTCGGCTGCGAATCTCATTTTTCGCGAAAATGCAGACATTCATACACATACTTTATGTTATAGTAATTTTAAAAGATAAACCCTTAATGTATTATTTAAAAAATATCCCTTTAAAAATAATTTAACGATTTAATTTTAAAAAAGGAATGTCTGTTAGAACATGCATATTAAACTCTACGAATGAAAACAACTTTAAAGTTATTTTTATTTTTAGAATTATTCCAAATACAACTGAGATTTTTTATTTTCTTAAATAAAATCCGTATTATTATTTTTGGTGCATTCAGACCATTTTTGAGCTAAAACCTTTTTAGATTTAGGCCTTTCTTATGGTCAAAGTTAAGGACTTTACAATGACTTTTAATGGACTAAGTACAATAATATAAAGCCGCGACGTACAAAAATTCCACTCTATTTTTTGACAAATCTTTTCAACAGCTTTTAAATGTAACGGTACTTGTTTGAGAGACGTAGCCAGGGCTAGGGCTACCAAAATCGAACCCATTCAAAATTTATACAAAAGATACAAACGCATTTCAGTTTTGTTCTTAAATATCTTTTTTTTTAAATATTACATTTTGTACAATATTTAACGAAATTAATGTTTAATTTTCGTAGGTATGTTTAATTCTAAACTTATTACTCTCATATTATTATACTTGTAGAACTCATTAACATATCCCGCTGTGTAAGACAGAAAATACATAAAATTACTTATCTGGTACTTTACTCTCAACTTAATAATTATAGTGTTTTGCTCAACTATATTCTGCTTACTTATTCAAAACATGCTTATTATATATATTTGTGATACGATAAAAAATATATTAATATTAGGACTCATTGGTTAAAAATATATTTTTTTTAATATATCGTATTTGAATCTAATTTGTATCTTGCGATTGAATCGGAATATTTTTTTTCATTTGTTTTTCTTTTGTGAGAACGATCGGTGAGGAATGGTTCCATTCATTTGGTGTGGGGAAGACGGTTGGTTGGTATAAATAAATGTGTGAATCAGTTTTCGAGTGTGTTTTCGGATAAAGATATTTTGCTTGCGCTTCGCATTCAGCTGAATGATTTAACTGAAAGCGATTGTTTGGTACTCTTCGTCGCATAAAAATGAATAATAATATGAAACGCCTCCAATATAATATGAAACGCCTCCAGGAAGTCAAGTTCAACTGGAGATTTAGGTTTGCAATTGGAGTTAGGATTGCAAACCTAAATCTCCAGTTAAACTTTTGACTTCCTGGAGGCGTTTCATATTTTTAGCAATATTGATTCAATTGTCAATAAAACGTTTGCGGTCCCAGTATTTCCCGCTTGTTGGCACACAATAGTTAACTCCAACCGATTGAAATAGTTTTTTAGTTTTTTGTTCTTTGGCAACACTTTAAATTTCTGGGTTTATTTATATTTTATTACACGCAGACTTTACATTTTCCGATGATGAAGGGTGATCTATCTCCCGAAACGTGTCCGGATTATACGGATTATTATTGCGTATTTTAACGTTGTGTTTGTATTTTAATAAAGCTTCTAATAACAGCTCCGAAAGAAAAAACTTTTTTCACTATATATATATATATATATATAGTGAATATATATATATATATATATATATTCATGTATGTGTATTGAGAGCGTTTGCATGAAATTCGTCCGCATCCAAATCTGAAGCCGTGCAAGCATCCCAGATATGCTCGGCCTTTTCAAGAAGACGAAAGAGTTGAGTGGGTGCAGAAATGAGAGGAATTCCTCACAGATTCTCGCGTGTCTACACGAGAACAAATCGACTGCAACTCGAGAGATCCCAGGCTGGAATTCCTTCTCTTGGAGATGATCTCACAGCCCAAAGAAACGGGGACACGCAACTGCGATGGATGGCACGGCAGGAAAGCGGAAATAAAATAAAGGCCTTTTGGTCATTTTAGAATGTCAGGGTGCAAATTGCAAAGATATTTTTTTCTCTCTCTCTCTCTCTCTTAAAAAGAATGGCTAGTGTGGCAGCTAGTGCTTTGTTGTTATGTGTTTCTTCAAACTGACTAAACAAACTCATCAAAAAGTAGTTGCTTGTTAAGTTATTTTTCCATGAATGTTCCATGAACACGGCACAGTAACGTTATATGAAGTCAAAATGCAAATTAAAGAGGAATAAACTTCACCATTGTTTTTAAATTGTTCATCTTTTTTTTTAAAAATATATTAAATTTTTTGCAATGTTTATTAACCAATAATTTAATTTTTAATTTTCTTAGGTAAATTGAATTCCAAAATTATTACTTTGTCATATTGTTTTACGTATTGAACTCACTAACAAATATCTCTGTATAAGTAATAAAAACATAAAATTTTGGAACATTTCTAAAATTTTAATATGTTAATATGATAAATAAGACATTTATATCACAACTTTCTAAACCCATTTTCAGAGGTATTTAACTTAAGGATTAAAATTCCTAAACTAATTTTTGAGAAAATAATCAATCAATCATTCTTAATCATATATTCTTGAATACTTTTAAAGTTGAATTTGCTTTCGAAACAAATCATTAACTTTATTTTCACATTCAACTTAAATATGTATCTTGAACCCATAAGCTTAAGGAATATTCCAAATTCAAATAAAATACAAATCTTAACCTAGGATTCGAAGTCATTAGAACTATGTAGATGACACATTAAATTGTAGTATACAAGAAATTATTTTTAATATTTAAAACCGAAAATCTGTGTATAACTTGATATCTCTTAGTCCATATTTTTAAATTTGCACAGAACTTTGTTCGAAAAGTTTGAAGTAACAAATATGCACAATACAGCTGTTCGATTATTTTAGCTGTTTTTTAAAGTATTCTATTAATATCCACATAAAATATTCCAGGTCGTCTGCGGTTTAAATAAAATATAGGAATAAAATATCTTCTAAATAGACTATTATCTCACTGGTTTTAAAATATCTTTTATAGCATACTAATGTGATTGTTTTCACTTATAGCACCGCGAATTTATTTATTTTTTGTTAATTTCAACAGGTTAGTAATTATTATATGAACCTTTATTTTATTTCCTGTTATGTTACTGTATAAAATATTCTTGAGCGATTCCTAAACTTTTAAACATAGGTAATATTTTCGAAAAGTGAGCCTTCATCGTTTTTTTTTCTTTTCATTACTTTGTTATATCTGAAATGAATATCCGAATATTTGTATCATTTAAACGTTTCAACTATCAGAATATCCAACTGTCAACTTAATATTTGTATATATTTCAGAAAGTGGACTCCCATCGGTTTATCCTGTTCAGTATTTTTTTTATAATTTAATAGAAGTTCGAATTTTTTCTATCTGCTTAACTGTTTAAACAATCACTGTATTCAACTGACAAATCAATAATTGCTATTTTTTTTTAAAAAAGTGGACTCTCATTGTTTTTTCCTATTTAATATATTTTTTTAATTTAATAGAAGTTTGAAGTATTTGTATCTATTTATCCGTTTAAACAATCACTTTATCTAACTTTAATAATTGTATATTTTTCAATATCAATATATAATTGCATATTTTTTAAAAAAGTGCACGCTTAGTATTTTTTATAATTTAAAATAAGTTTGAAGTATTTATACTTACTTACATGTTTAAATAAAATACTCTATCCAACTGTCAACGCAATAATCGAATTTTTTTTTCAAAAAGTGAACTCATCGTTTTTTTCTAAAAGTATTTTTTATAATTTAATAGAAGTTCGAAATATTTGTATCTACTTAACCTTTTAAACAATCACTCTATCTATTTGTCAACGGAAGCATTTAAAGCATTGCTCATTAAAAAAGAATCTAGTCATTCTTTCCTATCCAGTATTTTTTACATTTTAAAATAATTTTATCCAACTGCTAACTCAAACATTGCTAATTTTTGTAAAGATGAGGGCGCTCATCGATTTTCCCTCATAGACCTAAACCCTAAATAAATAGTTGTACAAAACCCCCAATTTCACAAAATCCATCCCGAACCACCACTACTAGCCCATTGTGTAGCTCCAGTTCAACCTTTAAATGCACTAAATAACTAGTAACCCTAAAATTGTTCCCGGTGTTTTGCATGATAAAAGTGATAGCTTAACAAAATTAGCGCGTTTACGCACATTTGGCATTTAGGTACATTTAATAAAAGCAAACCATTGCAACTGAAACCTATACCTTTTTACTGCCCTCTATCTGCCTAAATAAAGCGAGCAGAGCCATCCAATTTTGAGGCAAAACACATATGTAAAGCCTTCATCTACATCAAAATTAGGATATTTTCAAAATGTTAGTGAACCCCTTCTTCCATTTCAATTGTCTATTATCAAAAAGTACTTTGTATAAATAATCTACGTAAATTCCCATCGTATTGTGAATGTAAATGATAAGGAATAATTAGTTTTTTATATGTCATGTACCAGATTAGAATCCATTGTCAAATGTTCAGTGTACGTAGAAGATGATACCTACTAATGTCTATTAAGACAATTACTTTGACTTTGGGCCGGCTGTATTCTTTAAAAAAATGTATATGCTACGCGTTTAAAATCATTTCTTAGAAAAACCAAAGAAAACACTCCAAATAAAGAAATTTCTGAAAAATAAACATTATCATATATGATATTTTTTAAAAATATTGTGTTTTTTTTTAATATTATAGGGAGGGTGTGTTTTTCTTAATTTTTATTGATATTAATAATAATCTAAAGAACATTTATAAAATTCTGTTGTCAAATAAATTAATGTAATTATAAAAGTTTTAATTACATTTTATTTTTAACTAACTTCTTACCAAATGTCAACTTTCAATAAAATTGTGCAATCAGTGGTTCAAGTTATTTAATTTTTCCGTTTCTAACAAACAGACAGGATTAAAGAGACATAAAAACGTATTATAAATATTATGTTCAATTTCTGCTTTTGAGAACTAGAAATTAACACAAAACTTTGTTCAATTTGACCCAAAGCCATTATGTAAAAAATTATTGTCCATTAATTGCATAAGTCAATATTTATGTGGAGAAGGGAAAGTAGTACGGTTTAACGAATCCTTGTTTGCATAATTTAATACTGTTCTATTTCATAAATAGGATACTTAATTTAAAACTGTTCTATTCCGTAAATAGGACATTTAAACTATACCCTTTCAAGTCCTTCATTGATATTCCTTCTAAAAGAGTCTACTGTGCTTTGAAAGAGGTATTTTACATCAAAAATTCAAATGCAACTCATCGAATAAATTTAAAGAGGGAAATGTATTCACAATCAAGCAGGCTTTGTCTAGCTGGGGAAGTAAAAGTCTTCTATTTTAAATATATATTTTAAATTTTTGATTGGTGGGAATATGGAAAGTAGAGACTAAACGAAGAATCTGTGCACTTATATAAATTCATGAAATTTGTATTTTTAAACATGATTCGCTTTATCTTTTTTTGCTCATGTTTTGTTGAGGTTTAAAGAAAATGTAATGAATTCCACGAAATTAGGGAAAACAAAATCCACTATTTGCATTTCACTATAATTTATGTCCACGATATTTTTCGCATCAAATTAATTTGAATAAATTTAAAGTACAATTGTATAATAAATTTGAAAAATAATTTTTAGTTTTCATTAAAATATCAAATTTTTATATAGTGAAATTAAAATTACCCTTTTACCTACAATAACAGACATTCATATACTGCTTTTCTGAATTTATCTTATATGATTTCTTTATTCCAATAATTTGCTGTTAAATATTCTATCAAAATAAGTACTATCACAATATGTTTATATTTTGTAATTTATTATTAATAAGTAACAGATTACTTAATTTTGAATTGAGTAATTGTAATTATTTTTTTCTAAAAATGAGATGATAAAATAAACCGAATATATTTTCTTAAAAATATGGTTTCGTGAACTTGTCTTAAATTTTTGAATCATTTTGAACTGCTCTGCCGTTTAAGTTTCTTTTGCAGCAAATAAACTTTCGTATCATATTTTGGCTTCATAGTGAAATCTTCTACAAATCGTCATTTTCCACTTCACATAATTTTCATATAAATACTTTAAAATGTCAAATATTCAAATGGAATTGTAGATCTTGCCGTTCCCTTCAATTTAAGCACGCATTCGTTATGATTCGTCGAATAGAAACTGAAGTTACAAGGGTTAAGGGTTAAATAGGCCACGTATGCCTGCAATTTGACTCGCCTCGCGGACTGAATTAATCGCCGACCTGGTCGACGACTCACTTTATTTTACACGATGGTAGGTCATTTATCTCACGCAAGTTTCTGCCAATGACCGCTGTATAGCCGGATCGATTTTTAAGACGTATTCTCGACGAAATGTTATTATTTTCAAATGTTGTTAAAAACTATAATTTTATTTCACAAAAATATTCTTAGAAAATATTTTTAATTGAAAATGACTGTAAAGGTTGAGGTATTTTCTTTTATTTTTGGGCATTTTTATGTTATATTATTTATTCGAATAACTATTTTAAATCTTTAAATACCACAATACATTGCAATCATGGAATTGTTATTTAAACAATGAATTTATATTTTTTTAAATTGGCGGACAAAAGAATTCTTTATGCATTTCCGTTTTCTTTCTCTTTAACCCTTTAATTCCCAACTTTTTGCAGTAGTAAAAAACTTTTTTTTTCTTTAAGTGTATTCTAGTCATTTAAATGTGACACCCAATTTTTTTTTTACAGAATTATTGAATCTACGCTTCCTATTCAAGCATGTGGTTACCATGGAAACCTCTGGGTCTCAACCTGCAAATTTGTAAAGAGGTGGTTAACCGGGTAAATAACCGGGAGCGAAAGGGTTAAACTACAAAACTCATAAAATTCCAAACAATTGAGTAAAATAAGTTACATTTGTATCAAATTGACCGAATGGTGAAGTATTCTTAGCACCATCTGTATTCGCATATATTCTTTGCTCCTGTCACTAGATCTCCGTTGATCCAGACAAAGTTGCTAAGAAGTTCGTTTTACAAACTAAAGCTCTTTGGTCGGCATCCCCTAATCTCGTCGTTCTACTCAAATGCCTTTAGAGAAATAGGAAATGCCTCTATTTTAAGTGGAGTAACACACTTATGTTATCTTCACTTTCCTTAAGATAAATTTATGCTATTTGTAAACAATGTTTCGTTAGTAGTAATACGTATGAAAGGGGATTCCAAAGGGTAATATATTTAAACGTCAAACATATCTAACTACTCTTAAATATAAAAAGTAATGTTTTAAATCTAATTAGCTATCATTTTGTAGGATACACAGGGTGTAGGAGAATTATCTTAATAATATTGACATGCAATAAAACTTAAAAGAAATAAGATAGCTATAAGTTATGTTCAGTGTGCCTATTTTATTTATTATATATTTATTTTATTTATTATATATTTATTTTATTTATTAAATATTTATTTTATTTATTAAATATTTATTTTATGTATTATATATTTATTTTGATTATTAAATATTTATTTTATTTATTATATATTTATTTCATTTATTATATATTTATTTTATTTATTAAATATTTATTTTATTTATTAAATATTTATTTTATTTATTAAATATTTATTTTATTTATTAAATATTTATTTTATTTATTATATATTTATTTTATTCATTATATATTTATTTTATTTATTATATATTTATTTCATTTATTATGTATTTATTTTATTTATTATATATTTATTTTATTTATTATATATTTATTTTATTTATTATATATTTATTTCATTTATTATATATTTATTTTATTTATTAAATATTTTTTTATTTATTAAATATTTAGTACATATAACAACAACTCATGAAGCTTTACTTGTACACAGTCTACGATTTGAAGACAAGAATCACAATTGAAATAGCAAACATTCCCATAAATTTGTTGGGGCGTTCTTTGGAAGAATTTGATCATTCGCTTGGATATTTTACGCGTAACTAATGATGCCTATATTGAATGATTGTGATGTGTAAGTTGTAATTTTTAAATAAAGTTTCATTTAAATAATTGTCTTCCCTCTCTTGCTTAAATTTGCTGTTATATGTACAAGCAACATAACTTAGCTATCTTATTACTTTTTTAGGGTTTATTGCGTATAAAAGTTGTACAAATAATTCTCCTACACACTTGTATAACCCTAATACTTGTAAAATTTAAATGCGCATACTTAATATATTTTAATGTAAAATGTCAATTGTAAAACAATCACCGAGTGCTTCGTGTTGTACTAGATTTCTATCTAATAAATCGATATATATTCCGTAAGTGAAATCACAGATACAAGCCTTATACCCCCTTACAATATTGTGTGATTTATTTAGTACTCATATTGCTTTAGTACTCATATTGTTATAATTTTATGTTATTTAAACTTTATACAAATCATTCATATGCTTTAGTAAATCATGTTTGTGTTTTAGTTTAAGTGAATACCAGCAGCAACACTTCGTCGGAAATATATATTAATCACAAATCGACACATTATTAGTGAGGGCCGTGTCTAGATTATATTTATATGATTGACTGACATATATTAAAATTATTAAGATAGTATATAATGGAAAAAAAATATTCGCAAAACAACACATCATATTAATAACAGCAACCAGTTGTTCAACTGGAGATTTGGGTTTGCAAATTAAATGTGGGTTAGAAAAATTAAATATATGATTGTGTTCCCAAGAATGCTTGGCAATGGAGGACTTCTTTATTTCTTGTTTAACAGTATGTGCTTGGTGCTCCGTAATACGAAATCTTAATGCTCTCTTTGTTTCACCGATATATAGCATGCCACATTGACATGAAACACTGTATATATGCCCCAGTTATTAAGGTCGTCAATGAGGTCTTTAAGTTGTGTGAAAGTGATCTTACTGATAAGTGAAAAAAAATGGAACGTATGTCGAACCTACCGAGAATTTTAGAAATTTTATTGCTGATCTGGGGATAATATGGTAAAACAACCCCTCTCCCGAAACATGTCCAGATCTCATGGATTTTATTCCGTATTTTAATACCTATAACTTTTTACCTAGTGAAACCTTATATATTTTTGGTTCATTTCACTATAGTCATAAACAAGACGGATTCCTAATATTAGATAAACGAACTAACTCTAATCAAGAAGAGACACTCAAAGCAATGCTATACATTTAGAATTAAAAAACAAATCAAACTATCATTGGTTAAAGTATATTCTTCTTGTAGGAATTTTAACCAATAACTTGAGTCTCGTATTTAATATATTTGCATATTTCCTTGAAATAAAAATAATTTTCCGTTTTATTTTCTTTCCATTCATTCCAAATGACATTCAAGCCTCTTCAAACATTGCAGATTTTTACTTTCTGAAGCCAAATGAAACGACTTTAGAAAATCTAAAGAACGTCTTCTCCATTAATTTCCCTAAAAGGAAATACTCATTTGTGGTCGAGAAGCAAGTCTCAACAATTAGGAAACTGTTATAGAATTAAACATATTATGTTTTAGTAAAAACAACATTTCATTAGAAGTTTAAAAATATTTTCCTTTTACTTAATTTTCGACGTCGCATTCATTTCATCAAACCCGGATCTACAGATTTTCAGATAGTAATTAAAGCACATTTTTCTGTTTGAGGTTTTTCTCGTATTTCATTTCGGAAATTAATTTATACTTCACTTTGTTAACTCTATAATAATTGACAGAAAACGAACGGGTGGGTTTATTTTTAGTAATATTAAATAAACTTTAAGAATTGTTAAAAGCCTTGTGTAAATATTACTTGTAAAGGTTGCATAATTATTTTATTACTATTAAACTAGCACTTAAGTCTTTTTAAATTTATAAATCAGTATTTAATTAACCAACCAACCTAGTTCGATCCTTGTTGTGGGAAGAGCAGCAAGCTCGTACTAGGTTGGTTAGTTGGATAAATGTCGCACTATAGCTGAACAGTGGGCTATTAACGACCGTACGGGATGTATCCCAAGGAAAGACCCGGGAACAATTATTTATAATTTTGAACCGTGGTCAACCTAGGACAACTCCTGAGCTGGATCTCCACGCAATCTTATATAGACGTGAGAACATTGGACTACGATAGATTTAACATGCACTGATATGCCATACACGGTGGATGTTTTTTGGTGTACGATAGAAACGATTTTGGCATCGCTCCGATCACCAGACCGCCAAGTATATCGAACCAGCACCCATCAGATGCTAGTCCGACTCCTTCACCCTTCGGCCAGTACAGATCTCAAGCTCGTATTAGAAAAATTGCGAGTATGAACATCGTCGTCCGCAAAAAAAAACCTCCTCCATGTGTAAGGGACTGATGCACGTTAAATTTGTCGTGGTCCTCACATCCTGAAGCCAACAACATGGGTGTGGTGTGCCAGTTCAGGTGTTGTCCTCGTGACCTGATCATGGTTCCAAATTACCCGGATACATTCAAAATTACCCTTCCTTTGAGATAGATCCTGAACCGTCACCAATAGCTCACTGGGGATCAGCAGGAACATACTTCTCAACTCTCGATTCAGCGTTTGTTTTGTACATTCCCAGCAAAAAAAGTCAGCATAAAACCTTCATCAAAATTTTTAAATTGAAGGTTTTATGCAGGAAAACTGCAGTTTTTTTTGAAGATCTATAAAATTAAACGTTTTTGTTTCAATGTCCTTCATAAAAACTGCAAAAAACCTTCAATTTGACAATTTTTTTATGAAGGTTTCATGCTGACTTTTTTTGCTGGGTTGTTTCACCATTTTCGCTTACAATACTTTCAATCATGAATAATGGCCGTGAATATTATAGACAGTATGATGTTTCTGAAACGGGATTATATTTATATATATATATATATATATATTATAATCTAACTAAGCGTGTTATTTATCCAAAACTTAGAGCCAGACCTCCGACACATGCTGTAGTTGAAAAGAAAAAACTGAATGAAAAGCAAATACTAACTTCGAAATCAGACAACAAACAAAAAACAACACCCCACAAAAGAAGACAAACGTTGCCAAAATGCTAAATAAATAACAGCAAACACAAAAATGTAATAAGAATAAACAACGTAACATGACGTAAACCAAAAATTCAGAACACCAAGGTCTTTGCCTCCGCTTCAAAAGGATCAAGGATTGAAAGCACAAAACCATTAAGAAGTCCATTCAATTTTAGTTTACTTTTAAGAATTTCAATCTTTGAAATCAAATCCTCTTTTGAATTGTATATTTTACAGATTCGACTTAAATATGAAATAATAATGTTTCTATGTACTATATTACTGACGTTTGAGAACCAATCGGTCAAAGATGAAGGTCAAAGATGAACAGTGAAGCGAAATTATTTTCTACTCATATGCACTTTGAAAAAAAACTAATATAATTTAACAAAAATTTAAATGCGTTTTATTTGTAAAATTTTAAACACACTGGCTTTCAAACAAATACAAATTATCGTTTAGCTTAAAAAATAATATTTATAGCTACAAATATTAATCTAACCAATTTATTTTCTAGTATTTTGTTTTTGGCAACACGTTTTCACGTTTGAAACCAAGGTTTGTATCTTTTCTGTTCCATGATATAATTCGTTAGCATGGAGTTATTAATTGCTATGGATGGCATAATGGTACCTCACCGCATTGTACCTATAAAGGGAGACGGTTCGCATTTTTTCTATTCCCTATCTTACTTTATGTACTGTACTGACTCAATGGCGCCTCAGGTGCGAATATTTGTAGTACAGTACATATGTAACAACTGGAAAAGGTTTCAAAAATTTACTATGATGCCTTGCGATAACATGTACAGAATCATGGCTGAGTACCAAGTTTATATGACCCTTCATACCTCATACGCCACTAACTGTGATATTGTGGCTGCTGGCGAATTATACTCTTACCATCTGATGATGTATCGTGATGGGAAAGTGATTATACAACCTGAAAATCTTGTGGAGGTAAGGCTCATATTACGTGTTAGGTGTTCTGGTCTCATGATGTCAGCGCATTTTGAACCACTCCTACCTCAATACGTCTCTCCTCAACAAAAACCACCCTTTATTGCTCCCGTACGTTTTTTATCCAGGGTTTTTTTATCCAGCCAATGACAAAAACGACAATGAATTTCCTTTCACTGATTACCATTATCTTCTTAAAAAACAATGTATTTCTGATTTGCCTGATAATTATCTAAATTACCCCCCCCCCCCCCCCCCTCCCCAACGGCTAGGAAAACAGTTCCAAAATTGCGTCATCTAATGAGAAAAAGTTACGAAAAAACCCAGTACTAGATTTATCGATAGAATAAAAATTAAAAAACATAATGAGTCTGTAAAAAATATATTTCAAAAAACTTATGTTAATAAGGAGGCTGTTATGAACTACACTCAGAAAAATCCTGGTGTGCATAGTGTAAGGGTTAAAAGATACAACGAAGCAAATCCTGAAGTCAATCAAGAAACTGTTAGAAAATACAATGAACTTAAACGAGGTATCCCGTGGAAACAAAATATTAATCAGGATTAAAGTACGACTACAATACAGATTATAATAATGACAAGGTTGTTGTTATTGGCCAGAAAGTAAATTGGAAATGGTGTCACGCCATAAAATGGAAAGAAGAAAGCCCTGGTCTGTGTTGTAGAAGCGGAAAGGTACATCTCCCTCCTATTAAACAGCTCCTGAGCCTCTACACAGCCTCCTTACTAAAGATTATCCTGAGCCTTTTTTGACAAACATTAGGAAGTATAATGGATATTTTCAAATGACGTCTTTTGAGCTAAGGAGGTACATGAGGGAAAATTTATCCCAACTTTTAAGGTTCAAGGCTAAGTTCATCACATAATAGGAAGTATATGACCTTTATCACAACATTTACCTTTATCCACATTTTTACAAATATTTGTCAGAGAAGAGAACAAAAAAATGTCGTCTACAAAGAAGTTTTATAAATAAAAAAAAACTTGACTAGCAACCTTACATAACTATATTTAAACTGCAGTAGGCAAGGGGGCTTGCTATTCTTAGAAAACTTACTAACCTTGACTTGACTTGACAAGAAAAACGATGTATAGCGACCTCCACGTGTAGAATCTTCTGTAATATAAATACAATACCCCATACAATTTAATAAATTATTCTTACTAACACAAAGTGTAGACTAACTAACAGACTATACTGTGTTGAATTCCATATATATGTATATATATATATATATATATATATATATATATATATATATATATATATATACTACAATTAGAATGTTTGGTGTGCATATAATGAAAGTGTATTTCAATTTTTATGGAACCGTGCATATATGCAAATATTTAACCCTTTGCAGTTTGAAGAAGTGGAAGAAACCTTTGATTTCTCTGAAGATTTGGGAATAGTTCAAGTGAAGTGTTTGGATGCTCTTGCTTTATCGAACTGGAGTGGAAGTAGAGTTCTGAGACACTTACCAGACGCGTATTAATGAACTTGTCTGAGATTTTTCCCTTCTGCTGTAGGGCAATTTAATTAGACTTGGGTATTCAGAAGGAAATGTAAATGCCTCGGTAAAGTTTCCTTCTCTATTTTAATTGAGGATTTTGTTTTAAAAGGAAATTTTCTAGCTCAAATCTAAGAGTAAACAGTGTTTTGAACATGTTGTGAAAGGGGTTGCAATTCATTTTCACAAATGCTGCGCATTTTAAAAATATTTATGAAATTCAGAACTTAAGAATACAGGCTTCTGTTAATGAACCGGTATGGCAATAGTTCTTTGAAATGTGCCGGTTAATATTTCTGAAAAATCTATATAAACGATGTACAATTTATATAAAAATTATATACGAAACTATTGCATGTTAAATTTTAAGTAAATTCCTCTATGTAATTCTATTCCTGAATTTCAATTTTTTTGTGTCAATAATCACTATTTGTATTTTTTCTTTCGCTACTTATATTATTTTATGGCAAACTTACCTAAATACGATAAGAAATTAAATTTCATATTTAAAACTATTGATTGGTTAAATTAACGCTGCGTTAAAGATACACAATGGCTTATTGGTAATGGTATAATATATATTCCGAAAAAAGAGGATACGAGAACAATGAGGAGGACAACACAATATTAAAAAAAGGTACCTAAAATGAGAATCTGAACATACTCATTTTTCTTTGAGTATAATTGCATCGCAAATGAGCGATGACGTACTCAAATTTAAGTAATCGTACTCTCTCAAAAATGAGCAGTTTGATTTAATATTTCTAATCTCAGCTTCTGTTCTAGCCATCTTAACAAAGCGACATGACAAACTTAAAATAGTTGTTCTGAAGATGGTTTTTTACATCATTTGATGACAATTGTTTAAATGAAACTGAGTTATTAGAACTCAATTATCTTACTTCCCATTCTTTTGGCACACCTTTTTAACATTTGTTCAGTTTATAACTCTTTCACCCTTTCTTTCGCCCTGGTAGTAATAGGGATAATTGCACTGGATTGCGGTGCCTTAGGATATGGATTCGATTATCGGTAAGTCTTGGTTGTAATTGTTGATATTTATTGAAAGTGATTTATGAAGGCAGCCTACGTAGACAAGCAACTGCTCTTTTTATTCATTGTACTCATTTTTGAGTACATGTCTTTTTCAAAAATGAAACAAGCATCTATAGTATTATATATATATATATATATATATATATATATATATTCTATTTTATTTTATAACTAACGGTGTCATATAAGAAAGTAAATTATTATTATATTGGAATTATATAGCCTACTATAAAATTAATAAATAGTAATAATAAAATAAATATTAATTTTGTATTTATATAAAGAACACTCCTTCAGTAAAGACAGCCTAAATTTTCTTTATTCATCTAGCTTCTATTTTTATAAGTCTTATTCTTTAATTCTTCTTTTGAACAAAAGAGAGGAAACTCGTATCGAAGAATTGAATATTTTGTCTCGTAAATTTCGGGGATTTAAAAGTTTAGAAAGTAGATCCCGTTCTTTCAATGATGATTAAGTCCTTAATACCTCCAGGAAAATTAATAAAAGACGTGTTCCTCCTTGGCTGAAAATATCAAAAAGAAGTCTCTTAGTTAAATATCCCCAGTTTATTGATCTGAAAAAATGACTACCGGCCAAACCCCTCTTTGATAAAATATTTTTTCCCCTTTGTCTTCGCGTGAAGGATTTTTTCCCTACTCTTTCGGAAAAAGAAGTTGCCCGATTTGGCGAAAATCGCTACTTGCGGGATAAATGTTTTATTCCCTAAAAAAGCAATGAAGATTTACAGCACATTATCAAATAACTATGTAATACTGATAAATTTTGTTTACTATGTTTCAAAATAAATTTGTTAACATACTTTTCTTTTAAGTAATCCGTTATTGGTCATTTTAAATTCTCCTTAAATTACACAAAGTGTTATTTAAAAGTTCTTATTTGCAAAAGAGAGACAAAAGAGGAAAGAAGTTACCAGTATAACATGTAAGCAAACTTTTTGCTGTGTTATAATTTATGTAAATTCATTCACTAAATTTTTTTTTAATTATTTCAATCAATATTACACAGATTTTAATTTGTTACTGTGCCAATATATAATTAAAAATAATATATGGCAATAAGGGCAACTAAACTGTTTTATGCTTATAAAGTTGTTATTATTTCCATTACACACTTTCAAAAGTGCTACTGACATTGAAAAAGGATTTCATCAAAACTCCAAATCCAATATGGATAACCAGATATAAATTATATATGTTTCATTTTTTACATAAATCTTGTATAAACATATGTAAATCAAAAATTTAATAGTATTTGCAAACTGTTGTAAGTTTTTATAACCACTTATTTGTGCATATGTTTAATATATATTGGTTTTACACTTGTCTTTTTTTAAGTTGTATTTATACAAAAAATAATTTTAATCCCAATGTTTAATTTACATTCATAAGTAGAAAAACTTACGAATCATTAAGTGCACTGAAATAAGCATCACATCAGTACTTTTTTTTAATAAAATAATGTATTCTATTTTAAAATTGGAGCCTTTGCCTGTTTAAATTTTAAAGAAATTAAATATTTTTTCTAAAAAATATATATAAGTTTATTCGGATGTTGGGAAATAATAAAATTGGCGTGTTTCTTACTTTGGCGATTTCAAATTGCGTATTCGGCAACCTTGTGAAAGGTGAAATTTTGTATACGGCAGCAACTGAGCATTGATTAGTTTCATTTTTACAACACATTTTCCAACTTTTTTAAAACTAATTTATTTCTTCCCCTGTCTCTTGAAACAACCCTTGAATTTTCCGATTCGATTTTGGGCTTGTTTCTTCTCAAAAAAGTGTGATAAGCCTTTCTTTCTCGTCCAATAACTACATGGGAATGCGACGGGAGGAAAATTCTGTGAGATGATTTATTTCGTTGATTAGAAATTACTCCTCTGCGCAGCTTTAAATTAACCAGATACACTCCATTTAGCACGTGTAGCAATGAAGTATTCTCTGATTAAAATTTGCTTTTGAAAGCAGACAGTTAAATTACATTTAGAACATGTTCCAAAACAAGGTTGCAACCTGTTTTCGCTGATTAGAATTCAGTTAAGAGCACATGGGTGTTTTACACTTGAATCACGTTACATGAAAAAGCTATAATTTTTATTTCTCGTGTCAGAAATTCATCAATGTTAATCCCAAGAGGAGAAAAGCTACACACTTTTTAGTTTCATATCTGTTCTTTACATGTACAAAATTTCAATCAAAATAGTGAAATGAAATGGAAATTTTTAAAAAATGAAATTTTCTAAAGCTTGTTCCTTTAAAACGTGTAAATAAGTATTTATGAAATACTATTTTGCCAATTATTATCATAAGTTTTTTTATTCTTATATATAATAGATTAAGGTGGGGTAAAATGGGTATATTGGAAATTAAATTTAAGTGGCACATTATTAGACTTATGCTTTGATCCCGTTCTTTTTTTTTAACTATACTTAGTTTAATGGAGTACATATCGGCAAAAAATTAATTTTCTGAGTGATTTAAATGAAGCCCAAAAGTAGATTTGTTTGAGTTTACAATAGCGTGCATGAAAACTTCCATTTATAAACTAGAAAAGTCGAATTATTTACCAAATTCCTGGGTTTTCTATAGAGAAACCTTTAATTACAGTCCAATGAATTAGAAAAAAATATTTTATTCAGCATTTTTTAAGTATTTGCAAGGTGGTGTAAAATGTGTAATCGAATATAACTGTTAAATAATAGGAAATTTGAAAAAATGTAACGATCTTCGAAAAAAGTAAAGTGTTCGACAAAAATATGATTTTGAAGCTTATAAATGACAAGAATTATTTAGAATATATTTAACACTGTTTATAAGTTAATATAATGAAATGCTTGTTTTGTGAACAAGAAGAATACATTTCGATCACAAAAACACGCCATTTTCTGGGAGTTTTTATCCCACCTGTGGTTGAAAAATAATATGAAAAAAACTGAAAATTTTAGCAATTTAAATTTTTTTTAAATATAAAACATATTCAAAAATAATGTCTATTTACTCATTGCATAAATACACAAAAAAAAAGTTTCATATTAACAACCTTTGTAAAAGTGAAAAATAGTTTAGAATTAAAAAATAGCACTTTTGCTACCTATTGTACGAAACCTAACTCTTTTTTCCAAAATGGTGGATATGCGTTTTATTCCTATATATTTTGGGGATAGGTAAACAATGTAAATTGTAAAAATGCTTACATTATTGTGCAAAATTAGAAAAAAACTTTCCAATTAATTGGGTAGGGCGGGCTAATTTAAAATATGTTGTGAAAAAGATATATAATGATATACATCTGAACCAATAATCCAAAAATAGTTTCTCCGATGTGGGATGTAACTCACTTTATGTGTTTTACATTTTTAACACTGGATCCAAATTCAAATTAGTTGTTTATCTAATATTGATCATTTCAGATATTTAATTATTTTTTAGTACAATTTTGTGGTGCCGATTTTTGAAGTTTAATATAAAGGTAAGTTAAACAAAGCATCATTAAAAAAATCTAATTATTATTATTTATCAATAATTTAATAGCCTTTTGCTCTTTATATACTTGTTTGTACATGTGCATTGCTCTGTTTACAATTGCCCCATTCATTTTTTTCACTGGGGTAAATGGAAACACTTTTCCTTATTATTATCGATTCTTGTTAATGTAAAAAACAATTTTTAAAAATTAAACTCAAGCGTTTTCTCTCTGTTTCATATATATATATATATATATATATATATATATATATATATATATATATATATATATATATATATATATATATATATATATATATATATATATATATATATATATATATATATATATATATATATATATATATATATATATATATATATATATATATATATATATATATATATATATATATATATATATATATATATATATATATATATATATATATATATATATATATATATATATATATATATATATATATATATATATATATATATATATATATATATATATATATATATATATATATATATATATATATATATATATATATATAAGTTAGTTAGTTAGTTAGTTAGTTAGTTAGCTAGCTAGCTAGCTAGCTAGCTAGCTAGCTAGTTAGTTAGTTAGTTAGTTAGTTAGTTAGTTAGTTAGTTAGTTAGTTAGTTAGTTAGTTAGTTAGTTAGTTAGTTAGTTAGTTAGTTAGTTAGTTAGTTAGTTAGTTAGTTAGTTAGTTAGTTAGTTAGTTAGTTAGTTAGTTAGTTAGTTAGTTAGTTAGTTAGTTAGTTAGTTAGTTAGTTAGTTAGTTAGTTAGTTAGTTAGTTAGTTAGTTAGTTAGTTAGTTAGTTAGTTAGTTAGTTAGTTAGTTAGTTAGTTAGTTAGTTAGTTAGTTAGTTAGTTAGTTAGTTAGTTAGTTAGTTAGTTAGTTAGTTAGTTAGTTAGTTAGTTAGTTAGTTAGTTAGTTAGTTAGTTAGTTAGTTAGTTAGTTAGTTAGTTAGTTAGTTAGTTAGTTAGTTAGTTAGTTAGTTAGTTAGTTAGTTAGTTAGTTAGTTAGTTAGTTAGTTAGTTAGTTAGTTAGTTAGTTAGTTAGTTAGTTAGTTAGTTAGTTAGTTAGTTAGTTAGTTAGTTAGTTAGTTAGTTAGTTAGTTAGTTAGTTAGTTAGTTAGTTAGTTAGTTAGTTAGTTAGTTAGTTAGTTAGTTAGTTAGTTAGTTAGTTAGTTAGTTAGTTAGTTAGTTAGTTAGTTAGTTAGTTAGTTAGTTAGTTAGTTAGTTAGTTAGTTAGTTAGTTAGTTAGTTAGTTAGTTAGTTAGTTAGTTAGTTAGTTAGTTAGTTAGTTAGTTAGTTAGTTAGTTAGTTAGTTTGTTTGTTTGTTTGTTTGTTTGTTTGTTTGTTTGTTTGTTTGTTTGTTTGTTTGTTTGTTTGTTTGTTTGTTTGTTTGTTTGTTTGTTTGTTTGTTTGTTTGTTTGTTTGTTTGTTTGTTTGTTTGTTTGTTTGTTTGTTTGTTTGTTTGTTTGTTTGTTTGTTTGTTTGTTTGTTTGTTTGTTTGTTTGTTTGTTTGTTTGTTTGTTTGTTTGTTTGTTTGTTTGTTTGTTTGTTTGTTTGTTTGTTTGTTTGTTTGTTTGTTTGTTTGTTTGTTTGTTTGTTTGTTTGTTTGTTTGTTTGTTTGTTTGTTTGTTTGTTTGTTTGTTTGTTTGTTTGTTTGTTTGTTTGTTTGTTTGTTTGTTTGTTTGTTTGTTTGTTTGTTTGTTTGTTTGTTTGTTTGTTTGTTTGTTTGTTTGTTTGTTTGTTTGTTTGTTTGTTTGTTTGTTTGTTTGTTTGTTTGTTTGTTTGTTTGTTTGTTTGTTTGTTTGTTTGTTTGTTTGTTTGTTTGTTTGTTTGTTTGTTTGTTTGTTTGTTTGTTTGTTTGTTTGTTTGTTTGTTTGTTTGTTTGTTTGTTTGTTTGTTTGTTTGTTTGTTTGTTTGTTTGTTTGTTTGTTTGTTCATACAATATTAAAAATCATTTCAATGTTGTTTATGATGCTTTAATCTATTGAAAATACAAATAAAATATTAATATGACTCTACATAGAGGATGAAAAGCATTAAAGTGTACCTATCTCGTTTATTTTTAATAGAGCAAAGGGGTGAAAAGTAAAAGGGTGATCAACTTAAACAAAATGGGAGCCGGTCGTCTTATACAATTTGCATGCGTCGTTAAGAGCAATTTAGCCAAATGTTTCATTGCTTGGTCACAGATGAGTTTTATTTGCGACAGAGACTAAGATAAGCATATCGTGCGATAATATATTGTTTACATCCATATAAAAAAAACTCCATATATTAAGAAAAAAACTGCCTGGGAACAACTGGTATTAGGGTTTTATGAAGAGGCATTCATGTTTATCATTAAAAAAGCCCGAAGATTTTCAGAAAGTCAAAACAATAGTGCAAGTAGCCCTTTAATAAGAAATCATTTTTACGAAGAAGTGAAGCAAGTTTACCAGTCATATGTTGTTACAGACAAACATGGCTGTTTCCAATAACCCCAGAAGTCAGTGGTAATTGGAAACATGCGATTAACTTGCGTAAATTAGTTTAATTTGGATCTGATAAAATAATAAATGTATACTTAAATACAAGTTATTAAAGATATTTGATATTACATTCCTTATTCCGCTTTTAATGTTGTTGAAACTATTAATATAAGTCGAAAAAGCAAGAAGTGTCTCTAATTAGCACACCTGACCCTATAATTAAATAAGAAAAGTTAATACGGCCTTTCCAGCTAGTTCTTAACTTCTTGCCTTAATTCCACTCATAAAAATTAACAAATATTTGCCTATATTTTATATATTGAACTAGTTGGCCGAGCCTCAGCTAAATAACTGTTTTAACTCGACATTTCAGCATTTATTCGTAAATTTGTTTGCACGTTACGCAGTCACGGTCAAACACGTTGTTCGATTTTCTTCAAATGTGGCATGAATGTTCCTTGTTGAAGAACACTGGTCTCCCAAACAACATCTTCTCTCTTGTCTCTGATTTCCTAAAAGAAGAAACCGCCAGGCTCACTTCAGGTTCAGAATCTGCAGAACGTCAACTTAAAAAAGGATGTCCTCAAAGCTCAGTCTCTTGCCCAATTATCTGGAATATCATCATTAATAACCTCATCACAAAACTTGACAATTTCTCCTGCTGCGAAACGATTGCATTTGCGGATGTCCTTCTGCTTTACTATTAAGGCAAGAAATTAGAGGACACCTTTCTTCAAGCTCAAGGTGCTCTCAACGTTGACTTCAATTTGTCGACAAATTTTAAGCTACAGGTTCAATACAATGAAGTTGAAAGTCATGATTGTTGAAAGGAGGAACACCTCGTATGAAAACTATCAACTTCTACTTGGTGGAAAACTTCTAGAAGTAGTGACCAAATGTATCTTTGTCAACGAAAGAGCTGATTGGCTTGCCAAGGAGGCCACCAAGCGAGACATAGACATCTTTCTAAATATGAATAATAGCTGCGAGACCACACATATGTTCGATCTTCTAATGCAATGACAACTAAAAAATACTTTACCTCAATTTATCATAGAATTAACTGTTTTCACATCTCTACAAATTTTAAAATAACTCAATTCTTAAAAGATCATGGTAATTTTAAATCATATTTATAAAAGTTTCACTTGTCTGCAACAAATACAAGTAACAGGAAGAATTCAAAATGACCAGCATATTCTGTTCGAATGTTCAATACTTCAGAAGGAGGGAGAGGTTCTTAAAAGGGAACTGAAACTTAAAAACACCAATTGGCCTCCTAATTGTCATCAACTTGTTAAACAAAAGTGTATTTTCAATGTTTTTTGTAATTTTATTGATCACAGCATTATAATTTAGTTTTTTTCCTTTTTTATATGTTTTTTAAATAATTTATTTTGTATTCACGACAGTTCTATGTATTTCATGTCTATAATTACTTCTGTTATAATTACCGTCTGATAGTTTGTGGTGCACGAGAATTTCTTTTATGTCTTTATTAAAAAAAATCATTAAAAACGACATATATCTATTTTCTGTTATTTATTTAATTTTTTTTTTGGTCGCGAGGTCTACTTTTTCCAGAATTATTAGTTATAACTATTGAAAATTAAATGTGGCCGAATAATATAATGAAAATATTTAAATGTTATTATTTTGGCATATCAATACAGCCAAGAAACTTGTTTTATGAAATTGTTAATTTGTATTATAACATGCTCAAATACTTCCAAATTAAAATTTAAATAAGTGTGAAAAATTCTTAAATCTGAAATAAAAATAATAACTTTCAAATGGTTTAGCTGATATAAATTATGTGAAAGGTACTTTTTGAATTCCTTATATATTTATTAAATACAGGGTGGCCATAAAATAACTTTCCCCGTTTGGAGACATCCGAAGCTAAAGCTAATGAACGAAATGACACCAAATTTATACTGAGAATCATGAGGGCACAGAGAGACGATTACTGTGAAAAAAAATTCCAAAAGTTGCGTTTTTGGGGAATTTTCGCGCTGTCAGAATCGAAAACCAATCAATAGTACCTCTATAAAGAGGCACTATTGTAAAATTATTACATATACTGATTGAGATACTACTCCAACAATGGAAAAACAACGAATATAAGGAATCGATTATATCTATCCTCAAGACAAATTCGCAATTTGCAGCTGAGAAATGCATTCTTTCACACAATTATTTCAACAACCCAAAGAAGAATCCGAATCTATACGAAGGGAATCTAATATCGATAAGGTTTGAAAAATGGTAACTTGAATTGTCAATCTCTTCCTAAAGATCTTTCCAAAATAAAAATCCATACTAAATTACGCAAAAATTCTGAAGATCGGCACAAATGGTAAATATAATCAGATAACTTTATCTTCGGAGTCCTTACTCCAACCTGCCATTTGGTTGTCATTATAAAAAAGCGGGTAACTTTTTACAAATATATAATCTTTTGATGATTCAGTACGATCGTTTATGAAAGGAATGTTAAAATACCACCAAAAGAGATTCTCTGGGAGACAAAAAGTGATGAACAGGAGAACTAGAACTTTTCTCTAGCGAATCCTTTGTCTTCTTTTTCATTGTTCTCTTTTAACCGCAGACACGTGTCAAGTGAGTCATGTAGTTTTCTTTTCGTGTTAGTTTTTTTAGCTACAAAAGTGAGTTTAGTTAAGAATAAGAAAGCGACTACTCTGCTTAGATAGTTTTATTGTTAAAGTAAAAGGAATTAACGGTGACCAAAAAATGTAAAATAGCGGTACTCTTTCAGACCAAATTATTGTTAATTGAAATAAAAGCTTCAAGAGGTATTTTTTGCTCGCGTGATCTATTTTTAACATATTTCGATAGGTTTATTTAGTTATTTTTTTTTTTAGATTTAGTCTATATGCCTAACTCGTGAGTGTTTTATGCCTGTAGGATATATTAATTAAAAAATTAACAGCATGTTAACATCAGCATTATTGCAACTGAAATCATTTTCCATAGATTTCAAATTCACACCGTATGTGTAAAGATAATTCCAAAACATATTTTTATATATCGAAGTTATGTAAAAAATGTGAATTCCAAAACGTTTCAAAATGATGTTATGACAATTTACTGAAATGTTCATAGCACATCAACTTTAATTTTTTTTTTAATTATTTTTTTGTAATTTTTTTCCCCTAAAAAAAAATTCATTACAAAATGTGTCTTATTCCTGAAACATAACAATTTAAATACTAGTTTAAACCTGTATTTTTAATAATATATGAAATACGACAAACACTAGTTGAACCCGAGTAGTCAAAAGTATGAAAAAATAGTGGCAATCGAGTAGTAAAGAATTGTTAATTCACATTGACGATAAAAATAAAATTTACAAATATAAGATTGTTTCCATCTTTAAAACCATTCACCCAGGATTTAGCTTTCACTAGTTTAAGTCAAATAAAATAAATATAAGGTATGATGATGATCCAAATTCTTATTTCAACTTTACCGTTACATATCCCTAATGTATCAAAAAATAAAAAGCTCAATCCTCTTTTTGGAATCCTGTTTTGCCTTTTACCTAACCTAATCACACTCTTTTGAGTCCAATTATAATTTCGTTATGTACTTAAAATGAAGCCTTTACATTGCTAGTGACATTCATTACTGTATATTTTATTAAACCACACTGTTCAAGAACGATAATCACAGTTGTCTGCGAAATGCTCCGATTAAATATTTCGTCAAACTAAAAAAAATTATTTCCCCGGGGGTTTTTTTAGGAAATTTATTTCATAAAAAAATGTGGACAATTTTAAATAAAAATCGACTTATCGACTCATAACCATGGATATCTTGGTCCGAAGTCAAGCGCACTATTGACCGAGACAGAAAAGCTCTTTTGAATTGTGGCACTATACATATAAAAACGAAAATTAGAACCAAATGAGGTGATATCCCCGGAAAGGAATCGGAATAAATTACTTTCGTTACAAATTATGAAGCTTCTTGTTTCGTTTAAAAGTTACCTGACTCTATGACGAAACCATTGTCAAAATTGACGTGATTGCCTTGACGATGTAGAATGCTTAAAGTGAGTGTTATTTCTGAGAGTGCAGCCTCAGGCTCACATATCGTTTAACCCTTTGACAATGTCGGCCGGATCCAGTTCGGACAACTCAAACATGCAGAATTTGTGATGCTCGAAGTCGGTTCGGACAGAAGAAAAATTAATGTTTCTATTCCGCGAAGCCCGAATTGAGTCCTGAGATATGTCTTGAAACTCCATTCTTTTGCAAAGTTATGACATATTACAAATTACAAAAAGATATCTGCATTTTCTGGGCAATGAAGAAGTGAATCTAGTAACACACCTTAATACAAAAATTAATAAAATTTGGCCGATTTATTTAACTTCTCAGTGAACATTTTTCTTCACTTTGCATTCCAGATCGCGATGTCACTGCAGTGTTAACAATAGGTATTTGAAAACAAGTAAAATGTACTCATTTCTGAAGACATTCGACGCTTATCATGGCTCCGAATACATGAGTTTCAATTTTGAAAAAGACATGTACTCAAATAACAACACAATGAGTAACAGTGAGAAGATACTTGTATACATATGCTGCCTTCATAAATCACTTTCAATAAATATCGACAATTACATCCAAGTTTTACCGGGAATCGAACCCAAATTCTCAGCACCGCAGTCAAGTGCTTTATCCGTTAAACTACCAGAGCGACATTAAGAAGTTTTAAACAAAAGAAATGTTAAAAAGGTGTGCAAAAAAAATTGGAAGTAAGATAATTGAGTTGTAATAACTCGGTTTCTATTTAAGCAAACTACATCAAATAATGTGAAAACCATCTTCTGAACAACTATATTAAGATCGCTTGAACAGAAGGTGAGTTAAGCAATATTAAATCACATTGCTCATTTTTGAGAAAGTACGGTTATTTAAATTTGAGTACGTCATTGCTCTTTTACGATGCAATTATACTTAAAGAAAAACGAGTATGTTCAGGTATTCATTTTTAAGTACCTTTTTTTACAGTGTATATTTAAATTATTTTCATTTATGATTACTTGTGCATATTTAAATAGGTCTAGTCTGGTCCTTAACAAAATTAAACAGGAAAAATAACTTTATTTTTGATGCATTTTTCGGAAATATATGCCACAATTAAGCAGTTAATAAAATTTAATATTGATTTTTAACACCTAAATTGATTATTTAATTTTGCAAATCATAATTTATCATACATATGTCCCACTCTTAAGTCATAAATAAACTTCCTTTTTATATATTTACACATAAAATTTTGTAAAGAAACTAAACCTCTTAATCCAAATATACGGTAGTCAAGTCTGGGAAAAATCGTTTAATTCCCTAAAATTCTTACCTTAGTGTATTATTTTTCTGGTAAGATTCTACGAGCAGCTCTTTGATTAAAAATATGCTAATCTAAAACAACATTTAGGTGCGGGTTTTCTTCTTTCCGCCTACTTCCGCGAAGTTGGCTTGTTTTAGTTGAATTCCCTTCGCAAATACACGATTTCCAAAGGACACGAGTTTGCACGCGGGTCTAAGGCCTTCATAAAAGATAGTTAAGTGCAAAGGTGAAAAAAATTCACACAAGAGATTTTTAATACTCGTTTTTATTTGCCTTTTTTTTATATAAACTTCGGGTAAGAAGCATTTTTCACAATCAATGTGCATTCACACGAAGAAGTTCCGGTGACGTTTTTTTTTTAAGTCACGTTTCTAAAAAATATTATTAAGGATCTGTAAAACATTTGGAACAGAAGAGAGTGGAATTTTGATATTTTTATTTTTCATCGCTATTTGTTCTTTTATATTCATGATATTCAAGGAAATTTATGCATTAACATTTGAAATGAGGTCAAAATAGCTGCAGCTAAACTGCTGTCTGTGATAAATCCTGCAACATTTTTATATTATGCATTTATTTTCATTACAGCACGTCACTACCCGGGATTAAAGTCGTAAATAACGGAGTGCATTTTTTCATTAGGATTGAATTTTTAAACACTTTAGTGAAATATTCGATTTAATTTTAATTGAAACTCGAATTTTCATATCAATATATTTGAAGTAGATATGATTTATATTTCAAATATACAAAGATTAGTAAATGGTCTTCTACCCAGCAAAATAATTCAGCATAAAACCTTCATCAAAATTGTGAAATTAAAGGTTTTATGCAGGAAAACTGCAACTTTCTATTAAATGTATTAAATGTACTTTTTGATTAAACTAAATGTATTTGTTTCAATATCCTTCATAAAACCTGTAAAAAACCTTAAAATAACTGCAAAAAACCTTCATGAAACATTAAATTTATTAAATAAAAATGCAGATTTTTTTTTATGTTTTATGTAGAAAAAATAAATACTTTAAAAAGCTGCAGGTTTTTTTTCTTCAATCTCCTTGAATTATCACGTCCTGAGATTTGCAGTTTTTACAACAATGCATCCAATTCCTAATACATAAAAATGCTCAATTTTTCAATATTTCTTTACATAATTTTTAAAGGTACGTACACAAGCTCATTCTTCACAATTCATTGAAATATTGGTATAAAAATGCAGGCACAGAAAAAAATTATATAAATATCCAAGCTGTGAAAACAAATTTACAATTGCAAAACTCGCTTGAGCATGAGTGAATTAAATACCAATCTAAAATAAATATGTTATTAAATATGAACAATAATAAAATTAAATACTGAATATTAATATTTTCTAATTGTGTTTATTTTATATGTTATGCCGTGTTAGGTATATTTATGAAATAAAATTACTCTTCTTTCAACATACCAACTTTATTATCTTCTCAAAAAGCGTAGGCATTTCATTCCTCATTTTAGCATATCTATCTGTAATCAAGAATAATACATTAAATTACGCTCTCTTGAAAGGAAGCAACCAATCATTTTTTTCTTCTGTTCACTTTAATGATGTAACCAACAAATTCTGTTGGGGGGTAAAATAAAAAAACACTAGCCAATTTCAAGTAGTTCAATTCTCCTAAAGGATTCATTTCTCTATTTTTCATTACAGAAAAAATCTGAGAACTTTTAAGTTCAAACAGAGGACAATTAATTGAGAGGATACTTTCTCCAGATAGTTCATTTTTCAGCCATCATTTATTTAGATGCTGACGCGGGAGTATAAATAATCCCAAAAGGTAAAGTGGGAAATATTTTTAATAAATCGTTGTCTACCTTGACAGCTAAAAGACACGTGCGGTAAAAGCTGCTACATCAGAGTGATTTGTAACACGAATGGGGCGATTTATCTCGCCGCCTGTCGATCGATCACCCTCATCCCTATTTGCGATGAATTACCACTTCGCAAAGAAAGCTCACCATTCTTAACGTGTTAGGATCATAACGAATTTATGACATCATTCATATTGGAACGATGCTCATTGTGGACAAATATGGTATCAATTATCTATGGAGAATTGCCACTCCTATAAGAAGTGGAAAGTATTATACGCACTGTTAAAAATGAATGACCCTTTTAAAGAAACTGTTGTCCTTTTTGACGAAACAGACGCATGCTAAACGCTTCGATTAAATATTTCGTCAAACTGAGGAAATTCATTTTGTCGCGGGTTTTTTCACGAAATTTATTTCGTCTAAAATTAGGACAACTCAAACAAAAATCGACAGCTCGACTCGAACTAGGGATCTCTTGATCTAAAATGACAAGCGTTATCGGCCGAATAGAGCCAGAAAAATTCTTTTGAATTATGGTAATATACATATAAGAACCCAAATTGGAACGTTTAATGTTTATCAACTCGCTCCACCGAATGCCAAGAAAAATTATAAAGTTTCTCTCACGGCATGAGAGTTTAAATTATTTATCCAATGTATGCTTTTTGTTTCGAGTTTTTATCTTAAGTTTTATAGATATTTTTTTTAATTATGCTTCAAAGCGATATATTTGAGAAACATGGTAACAAAAAATATAATAGATTTAAAATTAAAAAAAAACTTTTTAAAACGTAAGAAAACTAACTTCAAGAAAAAAAATTATTATAAAGTAAAAATATATTTTTTTCAATGAATTATAAAGTAAAAAATATTTTTTTTCATGAATTATAAAGTAAAAAAATATTTGTTAGTGAATTATAAAGTAAATATGCATTTTATTCATGATGTGATGATTGAAGACTAAAAGTAATATAATTTTTATTCTTGAATGAAATACTTACAAAGATTCGAACCGGAATAAACCTTCTGCCTCGGTTTGTCATGCTTTCCACTTAACATATTAGGACAATGGTTCCCAACCCGTAGTCCGCGAACCACTGATGGTCCACGAGATGGTCCGAAGAAGTCCATAGAGCTTTTGTCTAATCAAGAGGGTTTTGTTTTGCTGTTTAAAAAAATCAGGCGTGTTTTGAGAATGTATTATGTTTTCATGATAATCTAATAATTAAATCCCAACTTTTTCCACACAAGTAAATAAGTTGTTACACTTTGGTACCCCAATTTTATATATTCTTCTTTGGTTTCATTCTTGTGGATGTTAAGCTGAAGTAATTTTTTATATTTTGTTGAAGGAAGTAAAATTTTCCCTTTTGATGTCGCCATTATGAATTTGCTAATATGTTCTATGGATTAAACTTCTACTTTTGGAAAGAAAAATGTTAGTGAAATACTTCTACTTGCAGATTTGAATTTTTACTTTAATATTTACCCACATTTTTTAAAGTATGTTGTAATACCCAAAAATATAGAAGTTGGTGAAACGATGTAATTTAAAATATTGTCGCTAGTATTTGAAATAAATAAGCACACATGATTTCAGTAAATTTAAAAGCTACTTTGTATAATTAAAAAAAATTAAGTTAAATAGTTAGATTTTTTTAATTATTAAATTTAGTTAAAACGTTATTTAATATCTGAGTTACATTTAGTATCCGAATTACATATATATTTGGTACTTGGATATGTTTTACTGTTAATCGAAAATGGTGGTCCGCGCAATGCCTATAAATTTTAACTCTGTGGTCCATAGCCAGCTAAAGGTTGGGAATCACTGAACTAGAAGATCAGTAAGACATTATCCCATTTGTATGTCAGGGCAGTTTTCAGGTCCTATAGAGTTCGGGAAGAGGGGTTTCATTGCACAACACGCCGAGATTCTCCTGGGTCATGTTCGTCTGTTTCGTGAAGTAATTGTTTGTGGATTATGATGCACACAAAACAGATAGAGTCTCTGAAATTCTGGAAGTAAAGATATTGAGCACATGACATCGTCTATTTACTCTCCATAACCGGAATCCTATAGAACATGCCTAGGACCCTCTCAGCGGTAGACATGTGATGCGATGGAACCCTTTTCCCCGAACTCTACAGGACCTGAAAACTGCCCTGATATACAAATGGGATAATGTCCCATTGATCGGAGGTCACACTACCTACTGAGGTATCCTTATATGTCGTCATTTCGATGGAAGAGAACAAATTCCTTAAAAATTCAAAGATGCTCAAAGTAACAGTTATTTTCCTTTTGTTACTTTCCTTATTTTTCCCTGATGGAAATTTGTACGATTTTGCTTAATAGGGGTACAACAGTAGCTATTCTGTTTACTCGACATTTAATTTACTCTGTCATTAGTAATTACGAAAAATATATCTGTTGTTGTTTAATATTTGTCAAACAGTGTATATATGAGATTTCAAAACATTGAATATATATAAATAAAGCTTTTTATTTTAAAATGAACTGTTAACTTGTATACACTAGGTTATATTAAAATACCTTACCTTATTTTTTATTGTCATTTATTCTATAAGCAAGACCCACATGTAAAAAGGTAAGCGAACACATTGAATATTGGATCATACTTTATTGAAAATTTCTGGTCTCAAGATTATTTTAATCTAAAGCCCCTGCAAAAAGCTCTAACTTCCCCTAAGAAAATTTAAATAATCGATAGAGTATTTGTTAAGCATTTAATTTTAAAATGAACTCATTATCCGGATGTTAAAAGGTAATCGAATTTTTCGTCGGTTTATTTACGATTTCACTTGTTTTCCAACTGTCATTACAAATGAGTTTCAGAAAGTCGTCAACACTTTTCACAACAACTAATTGCAGTACCCATTTCTGAACACGTCTAGGGATGTCAGAGTTAATTGTTTTTTAAACCCCAAAGCACTCGCAAACTCCCAACTTTCCAAACACCGAGCAGATATCGGATAAACATTTAATTTTAAAATAAGCTATTAATTTACTCGAATTTTATAGTTATCAGATAATTTCTTAGCTAAATTACGGCTTCATTTGGTCCCCTTAGATTAGAGGGTGGCTCGGAAACACTTTCCGTAATAGCTAATTGGAAGAAACCAAAAGAAAATTGTTTAATAAAGGAAGGCTCCCTTTTTATGACAAATAATTAGAAAGTGGCGTGGAGAAATGCGAGGGCGAAATAATGGAGTCGGGATATTGCAGTAGAAGATAGTGATGCTGTGAGAATTGGATAATATCGGAAAAGCATTTGTTTCATCTAAATAGGATGAGCCCAATATTTCAACGAAGAAAAATTCCGATCCTCGCGTCAAATAAAATGCAAGCAATAATTCATTTACTCATTACGGAGGAGAATTCGCTATCCTATTTACTTTCAGAAAAGAAACAAATGTCCCGTCACGAGAGTTTATTTATGGCGCTCGATTTCTTTTTCTCTCTTTCTTGAAACTTCATTCTCATTTTGCTCTTCTTCTTCTTCCAAAAATGAATATTTCCCAGTCTCCGGGATGACTCTGGAGAAAAAGAAATGATTTTGAGATTACTCTCGGGTTATTCTATCTGTTTATCCACTGCGAATCGAATTGAGTGTTGAAGAGGGATTCATCATAAGAAAAGTTATCTTCTCATAGTCTTCTCAATCGAATCGAAAGAAAGAAGAAAACTTCAAATGGAAAATTTTAAACAGGAATATTAATACTGAAGATATATGGAAAGTTTGCGATGGCCCGGTTCATAGAGTAACGGACTCGAGATGGTAATTTTGTCAATTGAAACCTTCTCGTAAAGGCAATCGACGTTTAGGTAGAACTGGTTTAAGTAAAATCTTCCGTGAACCAAATGGTCTCACGTTAGCATCGTATTAAAGTTTGGAGAAGTTGGCTACAATTTTAGATGATGTACTCGACAACTTTCAACAGTTTAAAATTACAAGGCAGTGTTTGCAAAAAAAATCATTTGGAATAGATTCTAAAGCATCATCGAGATCCACAGATATCACGATTGGTTAATAATAATGGACCTGTTATCCATTGGCGTCAGAACCGGTATGACTTCTTCCATACCTACTTTTATCCAAATAATGTATTGTAAAAAAAAGATTTCACAACAAAATTATTAAATAGTCAAATAGTAAAAAAATCCTTTTCCCCCCCGTGCCATACCTTTTTAAAATAAGTTCCGGCGCCACTGCTGTTATCGGAGAACTGTGTTTTGACTGCGTAAGACCAATCAAACATTCACGAAGTAGAAGGGATTGATGCACGTTAAGTATGTCGTGGTCTAAATGTCTATCGTCCCGATTTTCATATATTGGAAGTTTGGAAAGTAGGTGTAACTCCAGTATTGTCATCTAGACATGGTTTAAAGTTACGAGGCATGGTTGTTGATTTACTTCTTCTTTGAAATATTGGCTAATTATATTTCAATAAATTTATAAGAAACATATTTTTAAAAAGGTTCTTTACATTGTTATATTAAATACATTTTTGGTGGAAAATTAAGTAAATTCGGCAAAATATTTTCCTGTCAAATATATCCATTAGTATGGTTTGTGGTAGTAAGTTTTTAAACTGAAATAGAAAACACTTGATCTTTTATTTATTTTTCTATAAACTTTCGGTTATTTACATAAATTCTCTATTTATTGTTATCAGTTTTCTTGAAAATTTAGATATTTTTAACATTTGTATTAATCGTTTTTTTCCTTGCCCTTTCTTTAATATGTAAATATTTTAACTCTTTGGTTTACATAAAACGTGTAAACTGATTTCGCGCTCAAGTACAGTTTCTTTCTAATATCACATTGTTTAGGTTTTTTAACAAAATGTTGGCTGAAATTTATTCCTAATTCAAAAACATTTGTATATTTTTAATTTAATATGTATATATCCAGCGTAAAATTATTTTTTTCACTTAAATTTATTCTGATTGTTTATAAAAGATTATATATTTGTTTGCTAAAGATTTGTTATTTAATATTTTCTCTATATATTCTATAAATTTAAATCAAATTAAAAATACAATTTTAAACTCTTAAAACACCAGATATTATAATGGTTAATCTTTCAAAAGCTTCAAGTTTTTGTTTGAAATGCGCGAAAAGATATTTTGATATAAAATATCCCTGAATCTTGATAAGAGATTTATAATTTTATTGTTTCATGATATTTTTAAGAAATTAAAAAATAGTATTAACTTTATTTATATAAAAATAACTTGAAAAAAATTTGTGAATAAAAAAAATTAGTAATTAAATAATTATCTCATACACGAAATTATGTAATTCCCTCCGGATGCTACTAGATAGTATGAGAATCTTATTTTTGACAAAAGCTTGACATCGCGCCTTTATCCCCTGTATCCTTGCAATTGTAAATAAGTATAATTGTCCGTTAATTGAGGATTATTAAAAATTTTAATACAACAAATATTTTGTATTTAACAAAAATAATAGCAGTTCAATTTTGGATATATATATATATATATATATATATATATATATATATATATATATATATATATATATATATATATATATATATATATATATATATGTAGCATTTCCGCAATTCAACTGTAGTTATTATAAAAAATATATACGTACCATTCAAAGTAGTACTAAATTAACATTATTAATTACTATAGGTCATAATATAAATTTTATATATAGCTTATTTCTCCAAAAATAATGACCATGTAATTTTAAAAGGCTTGAGAAAGCAAATTTTCTAAAAAATAAAATTAATTTTGAATAATAAAGATTTTTAATCATCCAAAATGAAGTAAAGAATTTTATTTTGAAAATAATGTAATGTGTTTATTTTACGATAATTCTTAGCTAAAACATAAGGAGTCACGTTAACATTGAAAACAAAATATTTTCTTATTATTTTCTGTTTATATAGTGTTCGTTTATTTTTAATTTATAAAATATATCAATTTTATCATATTTATTAAAAAGTGTTATAAACGTTATTTAAACGTTGAGAAATAGTGTTCAAATCCCTTGTTTTTCTGAGAAAGGGATATAGCGCCATCTATACTACAAATCAAGAACAAATCTTACATCTGTCACTTAATAAGTTTTAGTAAGAACGAGTTTAGTTCCTTTATTTTAAGTTTAGTTGCTTGACAAATTTAGTAATTATGAAGTATGCAAACAATAACCACTATCTTATCATTTTTTATAGTTTAATGTAATATTTAATTGTTTTAATACTTCTAAGTTATTAAAAATGCCATTTGATGAACTAACACAAAATCAAACCGGTGTTCGCAGAGAAATATTTAGACTATTTACAAGGCTAAACTTGCTTCTTGTTACAATATTTAGGTTGCGAAGTATAAATACAGATAATGTCGACCAACTGCAGGCTCTAGGTCTTGCAAAATTGGTCCTGTCAATCTAGCATATCCTCACGATTCCCTAATGCCGATCCATTTTCTTTTTTAAAACTACCCACTCCTGAAGAATTATAACAACGCATTCAGGCAAACTATTCAATTTTTTTATTAGCCTATTTAAAAAATGCTTTCTAACATCCCTCGATTAAGCTGTGGTTTGTATAGTTTGAATCCATAACCTCTAGTCACATTGGTAATATTAAATTTTAATTCCTCCACATCACCCAATTTGATAAAAAAAAAATATTTTATAAATTATAATGTTTTCTACTAAACATAATTCCATATAATTAACAAAAAAATATACTTTATTTTTTCATTTATGTAGAATTATGCAATGTTGTATGCAAAGTTTGTTTGTGTGTAGCATTCTGAGCTGTTGTCATTTAAAATGTGCCGAAATAACGTTTTGAATAGTTTTCATTTTTATAACATAACATTCCAAGTTATTTCAAAAATTCTCTATTATCTTAGTTACAATTAATTTGAAAGTGATATTTTGAGATTAATTATTAATTATTATTATTTATTTATTTTTTAAATTATAGTATCTCATTTATTTATTTTTTAAATTATAGTATCTCATTTATTTATTTTAAATATTGCTATTTCAATAAGTAATAATTAGTATTTTTTTAACTGCCGTCAACGGGGGTTACTCCTTATATGTTTACTTTAGTCCAGCTAATGAAAAAAGTATTACATTCTAAAAAAGGCGGAACATTCAGTCCAAAGGTATGGCTGTTTTTTCCTCATTTTCTGTAAGGAAGGTTGCGTAGGTATAAACACGTATTTTCCTCCAGTGGAAAAAGTTGTATTTTTTATGTTAGCCACGTGTACTCTGAATAAGTTAAGTGCAGAATTATGTTAAGTGACGATCAATTTAAAAATATACTAATGAGCTTTCTGATTTTTTGCTTCTAACTCATGTTGCAAATCATTTTGCTCACCAACCTCATTCAAGACCTACCAGGTTACTTTACTCCACCTGTTAAAGTGAAGTAAAGACTGAAAAACCGAACATTAAAATCTGGAAGAACTTAAGGACATTTTTTCACACACCGGGAAAACCGCAATTAAATGTTATTCAATTAGAATTTTTTTCACGTAAGTCCATATTTATCGGTGCCGGATAGGTGTTTTTTTTTCTGTTTTTTTTTAATATTGTATAAAAGAAACCGTGCGCCACTGACCATATTTTAATTTATTCGATTGAACTTTTTCGCCAAGCGGTAAGTGTATGACATTTGCTATTTCGCCAAAAAAAATTATAACTAATAATGCATACTGTACCAAAATTTTATTAAAATAGCAATCATTTCAGGACAGTGAAATATTTTATTTTATACACTAACGTCAAGAAGTTTTATACGCTTTTAATACATAAAAATTGAACCGAATTGAATACATAACATTATAGTTATAATTTAAATTTCTTAACAACGACAACTACAGGATGAAAATTTTACAAATTACAATGCAACAATTACAAATAAATGAAAACACGTGTACTATGCAAGTAATAATAAAAATAAGGCAGCTAGCATGGCCCTAGTCTCTGAATAGTTCAAACCCATCAGGTAATGACACTACAGTAGGGCGTTTACCCTAAGCATTGTCTATGCCTCTATTTGTAGCATGTAAAAGCACAAGCCATTCAAATAAAAAGAATAACATTTTGTTAACAATAAACAATTAAATTAACAATTAATTAATTACAAACAATTTACAATTAAAATTGTATTAAAAATAATTACAATTAAATTTTATACAATTAAATGTTTTGTAGGGAATAATCATAAAATACCAAAACAAAATACTTATAACTCTTTACAAGAGTTTTAAACAGATTAGAACTCAATAGTTTAGGAGTGCACCCTTAATTTCCCTATAAATAATAGTAATTAGGTATGCATAAATGAAAAGTATTGCAGTATATTTAAATGATATTTTAAAAGATGAAATATGTCACACTTCTGCACTCTTACCCTAGTGTGCTGATGTTTTCCAAAAACTCTTTCCAAATACCACGCAAACAACTTTCCATTACTGCTTTTTCATCTATCTTCGTTTTCGGTACTTCCTTCTTAGGCATAATATTAACAAATTGGTGTGCACATCAAAATTTTCTAAAGATTGCCAAAAACAACAACTCCGATATTTATTTTATTAAATACAGAAATCACTAGTGCACATTGTTTTTTATGATTTTTAACTGACTTCTAGTTATAAATTCGACCTTTATGTATTTTTTATGTATGTTCTTGCAAAATTTCTATTCTAATTAAGATATTTGGATAATAGAAATTGGATAGGGAATGTCTCATTTGGGATGTTTTGTAGCAAATATCCATTATCCATGTAGCCATTATCCATTATCCCGCATTTAACTATCTGCTTGACCAAATGCCTTGCAAATTGAATACTAAAGATACATTTTGACGTAGAATCCAAATAGTGAGTCAAAATTGGGTGTTGCTATTAAAAATGTTAAAGTTGGTGAGCAATTCAATGTGAAAACAGCCCCTGTGCAAATTTGTTTTCATATAAATATGTAGAAGACTGTTGCCTACAAAATTGTATATTAAACTTTGCCCTACGATAAACAGTGGCTGATAGACAAGGGGTGGTTCGGTTGTTTTTTTTCCGCCACTGTCTGTACCATTACTGGCGCCGGCTCCATCAACGGCACAGGTTTCCCGTTGCGTGAAAAACGGCCTAATAGCGCTTCTAATTTAATATTCAAGGAAAGAAATGTAAGTTACTTACCTTGATAAGATGTCCGCTGTGTTGGGCCCTGTTTTGATATAAGAGAAGAATTTGAATTAAAATGCTTTTTTTTTATATATATATTTTTAGTTTTCTATCAATTTATGTGTATATGTGTGCTTTATTTTCACATAATTTAATGACTGATTCATGATTTCCTCATATTGGAGGTTATTGTAAATCCATTACATTCAGCTTCTATAAGAACATAAAGAACTCACTTATCAACAAAAAAATCCAATTCAAAGGTAGAGATTTTGAATTTTTATTAGTTCTAAAAATAAATTATTTAACTATATATTTATTTTTTAGACTAAATATATTTTCTTAAAACATTTTTAGAGGAGAACTGCTTAAAATAATTTCAAACTGTTTTGTTGATTTTTTTTTTTCGTTTTTAGAAATGTAGTTGTTTATATAAAGATTCATACATCTACACTATATTTGCAAATAAAAGAAATACAACGAATGGCGGTTTGCCAGTTTATCTCATTCGCACGTTGGCGTAAAATATTATGTGATTTGGCAAATTTTGGCTTCGCTGATTGATTTGTTACATAGAAATGATTTTTTTTAAACATTTTATTTTAGCGTTAATATAGCATATTAAAATATACATACATCTAAACATGCATAAAAAATTCAAATAATTAAAAAAAATTCTTCAATAAAAATTAAAAAGCTTAGTAAAAATTAAAAGTATAAACAAAGGAGTTGTCAGCTTTATTTTTTAAATTAAAGACATTTCTTCGATTAAAAAAATATACTATCAATGAATATTTTCATAGCGCCAGCAATAAATACTTAATTTTATTAACGGTTAAGTGCGTCAGTAGTGTTTACCTTTTGTTTAATGCTTATTAGTTACTATCAACGACAGAATTAAATAAGTTGACCTAAAGATTATTTTAAAAACTGAAAATTATAAAGTGTCTTTCAAAATGTATGAAGCAAGATAGTTTGACTAATTTAGGTACCTTAAACATTGAGATCGATAGACTTTAACTATGTAATTGATAACTTTGCATCCGATCTAAAAAACGCAGAAGGAAATTATTTTATATTGAAATTTTAAATATGACTTTAAGATTATTTATATTGTATCTGTTTTCGTCAGGTTAATTGGTCAATAAAGTATTCACTCACTATTTCAATAAAGTTGAAATATATAAAATATTATAACGTTGCTTACCATGTAAATTTTCAAAACTGAAAAATTAACTACTAATACATATTAAATCAATATATTTTAAAAATAGTGATTCGATGACGGGGGGGGGGGGGGGGGGGGAGTATAAGGTTTACGAAAATTTAAAAAATTGGGTTGTGGCCTCATTTCAAGAAACAGTTTCAAAGATTTGTCATGTCCATCCGTCTGCATCACTTCTCCTTAGCTCGCAGACAGTTAAATATAGCTTTGTAAAAAGGATCGCAAATAAGGATCTAAAAATATTTAATTTTAAAAAAAAAATTACATTTTAAATATTTTACAATGCAAAAATATGCATTATACCTAGCTCATGTGTTTATTGTACAGGAAAAATAAGCTGTTTAAATTAATCCCTTTTAAAAAATTGAGCCTATCTAAAAATATTAGATACGTTATTTCAAACTAAAATCTTTAATCTGAAACGCTCTGTATATGTTTACTAACACTTCAGAATAATATGCATAATTTGGCTAATAGTGGGACGGAACTTTCAATGCACTCGTACTTGGCTGAATTTTTTAATAACAAAATTTAAATTACTCTTAATTTAAAAATCTTGGTCGCGCGCCATCTTGAGACACTAACTGTCGCATGATTGTCGAGCTCCACGAAATCTGCTTTTTTATTGTTTAAAACGTAACTAAATCATTTTAAAACTACAGTCTAACTTCCTAAAGCTTCCTAGATCTTGCTTACATAAAATATCTTACATAAAAGAACAATATTTTCACTAATACGGATGTAAAAGGCTGAGGACGAAGGACAGATCGAAGGGTTCGCTGCTCCGAAAATTAGTGCCGACCCCGCAAATAGCATTAGCGGGGACAAAAAAAAAACACCCACCCGGCGAAGATATTCCTTGTGTATGTCCCTCGGAAGAAACTAGAAATCTACCTTGAAAGAAAGTCGAAGCGAAGGGGACGTTAACCACTCCTCCCCGTTCCTTCTCTGGAAAGAGAAGACAACTTCACCGCCCCCGCTTGTTTGTCTTAATGTGTGGAGGGTATTGCTGTTTACAGCAATCGGGTGAAGTATCGGGATGGAAATGAACGAGGCCGATGAAGGCGATGCGTTTTATGCCTCGCTCAATGAATTATACCTACCTATTAATGAGGCTTTAGCCTCGAACTGCAACTTAAACAAGCAGTTGCGCCAAAATGCAAGAGCAGCCCTGGCAGAGTTGAAGTTATCGATTGTGAAAAAGGTGGAACAAATGCATTTCAAAACGGCTGCGCGAATAGCATGGAAAAGATTATAAGGCTAAGATTCTTCGCTGAGGTTGCGGCTTCCCCTGCAAAGAAAACCCCCCAATGAATTGAAAATGTCTTCAAGCGACTGCAGTCTTATTATCGAAAGCACACGAAAGAATTTTACCTCAAATGAGCTCAAAAATTTTATCAAAGGAGAAATAAAACCTAAGGGAAAACAAAATTGGAATAAACAACGTCAAACCAATTTATAACAACAGAGTTGTTGTGATATGAGGATCTGCGTCGGATCGCGAAAAGCTACAAGATGAAATCAGCAAAAAAACATCAGTTAAAATATCGCAACCAAAGAGGAGGTTTCCTGCTCTGCTGATCAAAAATATCTCTGATGAGATAAAAGATGATGAAATTTTGTCATGTATTGCAGAACAAAATCCAGAAATTTCTTCTTCAGAAAACTGGAGTGAAACAAAACTTCGTTGTACTCTTCAAAAATTTCATGATTCAAGACATGTTGTAATTGAAGTTCACCCAGCCCAGAGGTACATCGACGATGTTTATCTTTTGGAGCTCTGAAGATGGGATGGACCATGTGTAAAATCTGAAGATTTCATCATTATCAGCAAATGTTTCCAATGCTATGGATTCAATCACAGAGCCAGTGAATGCAAAAACCATCTGGCTTGCTTCAAATGCTCTCATGAACACAAAAGTACGGAATGTGATCGCCCAGATACTCAGATATGTGCAAATTGTGTTCGTTACAACACTAAAATAAGAAATCCTAGCAAAAAGGTTGATATTAAACATAATCCTTTTGATGAACGCTGTCCTTCAGTAATATATTTTAGAAATTTAAATATGTCAAGAATTTGCTATGAATAATTCATTCAAAATAATACATAATAACAAATCCCCTTCTATTGCAAATGTGAGAAAATGCAATTATAATACAATAAAAATAGCCCAAGTAAATCTTCACAAATCCAAGAAAGCTACTAAACGACTTATTTTGAACATGGAAGTTAGTGATATTGACTGTGCACTGGTTCAAGAACCTCACTACTACAAAAGTTCCCTTCCTAATTATCCAAGTTCCTACCGAATTTATTTCGACTGCAACTCTGAAAATATTAAAGCAGCTATTATTGGTACGTTCTTCATTTCTATCCACTTTTCTAGATCTCAAAAATACAGACTACAATGATAAGTCTGGATATAACTTTTAATTCAAAGCCCTTTTTCTTGTTCTCATACTATTTTGAACCATCAAGAAGTATTGATCCAGACATTTATAAAATCAATCAGGTTTTTAATGTAAAAAACCTAAACAGAATTATTTGAGGAATGGATTCCAATAGCAAGTCGGAACTCTGGTTTAGCCCATTTTCAGATACTCGTGGTAACAAACTTAGTGAGTTCATTTGTGCCAACAATCTTTTTATCCTAAACGAGAATTGCGGTTCAACTTTTCGTTCGACTCAAGGAACAAGCTACATTATTGATGTCACAGTTGTGGGATCGGATCTGCTTCAAGATGTTTCATCTTGGTGTCTCTCTGACAGTGATTCATTATCTGATCACATGATGATAGAATTCGAGTTCACGTTTTCTTCCTCTCAACATGTTAGTATTGATAACATATTATTTAATACAAAAAAGGCAAACTGGAACAATTTCTACAAGTACTGTGCTAACTATTTTCCAACACTTTTAAATCAGCTTAAAGACTGTACAAATGATGTTTCGATAAACTCTTGTTGAAGATTTAGAAAAGGATCATATTCCAAGCATCACTTTTAGCAATGCCTGTTAAGAAACCTGTAACCCATATAGCGTGCCCTGGTGGACTATGGAAATTGGATGCATGAGAAAGAAAGTCAACACTGCAAGGCGAGATTTATTAGCGATTGTCATATGTATTAGATCCTATGTACTTACATCTGTAAGCCCCGTGTGACACTTTGTAGTACACAGGATTTCTTTATGTCTTCAATAAAAAAATTTAATCTTCATTTTTTTTTTTTAATTTTTACTAAAATTTGGTATACATTAATAAGTATTATAGTGGTACATTTTACAAATGTCTTATTACAGTACATTTGTCATATTACAATACATTTTACTGGAATTTTAAGCGGGAAAAGGGATTCCGTTTTCTGTGAGAGGCCATTCATTTATAACGAAACCGTTGGTGGAAAAAGGTTTATAGTGTGAAATGGGAGAAGGGGATGCAGTGGTTGAGTGACGTACAAAACTTAGTAGAATAAAATGTTAAAAATTCAATTTTGGGATTCTTATTTTATATTGAACTTGTTTTTATCTTTCCATTGATGTGCAATTTTTTTTTTCTAGTCTCACTAGAAGTGTTAAATTTTTTTTTTTTTAAAGGTTAGCAAGTATGAGAGGTAAGATTCTAACCTTTAAACGAAATTTTTTCAAAACTTGAAATTTTGAACTTTGATGCACCTTTTTTTCAAAACTATACTGAATATGCCTCCAGTTTTTTTTTATTTGCAAATTTAAACACATAACTTACAGATTAATCTGAGGTTAACATTTTGTTTTAAGCTTGCCATAATTATTTTTATATTTCAAAAACTAACTATGGTTTATTTTTACAAAAAAAAACTTATTTTAAGGCAAATTTTAATTTCATACTTAGTTTTATTGAAAAAGAAATACATATCAGACTACTCATGTCCTTTATCATAAAAAAGAAACATCTTTGTAATTGGGTCAAGTTTAATGGACCACAGGTTTACTGTTTTAAATGAAAATTTTATTGTCAAGCAATATTTACAATTTTGCAAAATTAGGATAGTAAAGCCAGATAAAGAAATTTTTTAATTATTTTCTTTTTTTTTAATGAATGTGACATGAACTAGGAGCATATTTTAAAGGGGACAGGCAACTGTCATCCTGATCCTAACTTCCTTGAAAACAATTGATAAATTTGAAAGCTTCGATTTGAGAAAAAGTAAAATATTAAATAATACATATAAAACAGCTCTTTATTTGTCAAGTTTATACAGCAGTCAGATATATATATTATAAATAGTATTTTACATTATTTGCCTTACAATGTATTAAAAATGTAGGTAGGGACAAGTTCATATCCTACATTTACTTCAAATCAGTATTTACTAACATATGTAGTAAATGTTAAAAAAATCAAATTGAAGTTTTGATTGAAAGCGAAAATTTATACATTTATAAAATATTTAAAGTTTCTTAAATAAATTCCAAAAAAATATATATATGAATGCAGTATCATTTAGAAAAAAATTGATTTCAATAATACTTTCAGATTTAATTTTTATATTGACTATTTATGATAGACATATTAAAATTAATACATATCTTGATTGCAATAATTTATACAATATAAGGATAGCATTTGAAATGTGATGTATTTCATGATACCTTACTATTAGAACTTCCATGAATTATTACTTTTTATCTATTACTTTTTTAACAATAAGCTAGTTTAACGACATTTACAAACAAAAATTAATACCAATAGTGAACCAGAATTTATAAAGAACTTAAATATAACCTCATATTGTGCAATATGACTCAACCCAATCCAAATAAAGCTCTACAAGTGAATAATTTATTGCCTCAGTCTTATAAATATACTATATTTTTGACAAATGCCTTAAAATAATTTTCAAAATTAATAAGACAAAAAATACTTAGCAAATATGTCCATTATGGTCAAACCAATAATACATTTGATGATAAAATGCTTATATTTTTTATTGTTGGTATCACTTATAAAGTGAAAACATTTTTTATGAAATATATAATACAACAAATCATTAACTATAAACATCATGAACTTCCATTGAGCACATTCTTAGGTGGTTCTAAGAGGTCTGCATATTCATGTAAAGCTTCTCGTAAAGAACAGCAGACTTGAGCTGAAGTAGAAGTTGTGCAGTCAACAAGGCTTGGATACAGAGAAATCAGTTGTTCCCACACAGTCCATTCAACTGCATATAATTTATTTTGTAAAAATCTTGTTATGTAACATTCATTTGTACAGTTGCATGCCAGATTTATTAAAAACTAATTTAATTATCCTACACATTAGCATTTTATAAATTTTGAAAGTGTAATCAATATTATATATTATCAATATTAATATTATTATTTTAAAAAAAATTACAATAAATAAACTTTACAATAATTTTTATAATAAAAGCATTAATATTTAGCATTATTTATCAATAATGTAATATTTTATAAGTGATAAGTGAGCTACAAAATAATTTGACTCTTTCATCCTTCCTATAAATGATTAGGCAGCTTGAAATCTGGCACAGACAGTTTCTGTAAAGACTACTTACATGAGTCGTCATCTATAATCTGACTCGGATATTTTTAAAAATGATTTTCACACTATATTAAAGGCTTTTTTTTTTAAATCTGCAAATAACCATCATAGCAAAATATCAAGAATTTAAGCATTTTGAGTGTCTATAGTTATTTATATGGAGGAGTTTCATTCTATGGAGTTTCATTTTTACCAGCAATAAAAATACATTTTAAATTAAAATACTAAATATTGAAGCATTTTGAAATCTAAAGCTATGGAGTATTTTGAAAAACTAACTATTATTTTCTTTTAATTAAAACGACATATATGAAAGAATGTATAAATAAAAAAAATTGGCAGTAAAAACAATTTTACAATTTGATATATATATTTGGGAGGAGGGCAGAAAGTTTATACTTAAACAGGCAAAAGAAAATTTAAACTGTAACAATAGTGGAAAAGTACCTTGGTTTAATTTATTTTTAGCCATTTTCTTTTGGTTTCCGACTTCCAAAAAGTTTGACATATCTGACATAAAGTCATTTTCTTTTCCCTAACAATTCTAGGTGAATGGCTACTCTAGTAAAATAAAAAAAAAATCTTAATTTATCAATGAAAAATTAAAAAAACCTGGGCCTTTTAAATAGTTATTTTTGTGAATAAAATTGTTCAGTTGAAGGGATAATTAATATAGGGAAACTATTTTAATGATTTATTCTCATTAGATAAAATAGGTTAAAATGGCATAATTTTAAAATCTAATCATTATGAATACAAGTTACAGAAATAATATACCTTTTTCTGGGTCAGCTTTTTTCAAAGACTTGGCAAGTGTTGCGACTGCTTTTAGCACAAAAGAAATTTCGGACATCCTATGCCTAAATTATAAAATAGTTTTTAAAATACATATTTAAAAAATATTGTGTACAACTATATCAGTTTAAATTAATGCAAAAAAGTACAACTAAATCATTTGAAATTAATGCAATAAAAAAGCTAACTCTGTTGAAATTAGTGCCAAAAAAATATATAACTTCAAAATTGCTTGACCAAAAACATGTCTTTTTTATACTTAAAGCTTTTAAAACATGTTACCTACTCTAGACCTATTACCTAAACCAAGCTTGCTAAGACAAGCATAAAAAAAGTTAATTGAGGTATTGTAAGTAAATGTGAGAAAATACAGGTCAATATTTAAGATCTAGCTCTACTGCCGTGTTGAGAAAATATATCTCTCGGTCAGTATTTTTTTAATGTTTCCTTCTGTCATTGAGTACATAGATGCATAGATAACATTATGGTAAATTTTACGCGTTAATCTAATTTAATACCCAAGTCAGACATAACTTTACAACATCTGAAGAGATTCGAATTTAATATGTACTTAACCAGAACAATAAAAACTATTATGTTGGTACTTCTATTTGTTACTATGTATATATAACTATTACTTTGTTACTTACTAATAACTAGATACTAGATAACTAATACTAGATAATACTAGACTAGATACTAGATAATATAACTAGATAACTAATACTAGAGTGAGACTAGCCTCGAATGAAAGCTTAAATTTCCCTTTAATCAAATTTTCAAGCCTGCCACGTCCATGTACTGCCAAAGCTCTCAGAAAGAAAAAATATATATAACCTGATACTTTTAAAAACACATTTACTTTGATACTTTTAACTTACATCAAGTATGCTAGAATACCATAAATTATAAATAAACTTGAATATTCAATTAAAAAAAGAGTGTATGCTTTCATTTAATACTAATCTCATCCCTGTACTGAAAAAGATCATTTTTAGCAAACAATATGAAAAACAAAATAGTTTTTTGACATGCAAACAAGTTTAGACAAAATATTGGGGTACACAATTAACCTACACCTTAATGAAACTTTTTTGTGTTGCTGTATGCTGCAAGTTATATTTTGGTTACATTAACATATATGCACTTAAGAAAAAATTCATTGTAACATATTTCATACTTGGCTAATTTACAAATATGTCACTGATATAAAATTGTACCTGTTTTGTTCTACACAGTAAATGCTTATATTAATGGAATATTTGGATAAAAAAGAATTAAAAAACAGACAACTGTTTAAAAACTTATTTGTTTCTATTTAATATTCAAAACATAGTGTAAAAGCCAAATTTAAAATGTTATAGTTGCATAAAAACTGAGATAGTCATTAAAACATTACCTAGGTAAAGGACATTTTCCACTAAGTCTTTCATCTTCTGCATATTTATGAATAACTTCTTTAAATCTATGAAGAAGTGATGTGACAGCTAACAAATTGACAACACCATCATCATCAATATCAATTCCACTTTCTAAGAATGAGAACTGTAATAAAGTTTCAAAGCAAGACTTTGCAAACTCCTCACGAAGCTTTCTGCTTGAATCTATATCTGAAAATACAATAATTGAAAAATTTATACAAATTCAATTAATATTAACCACTTAACAGTTTATCCCGTCTGCATACATACTGACCATCCCATTTAGGTATAAATTAAAAGCCATCTTTTTAGGAAAAAACAATATTTTTTTTTTTTAAATAATCCAATTTTTTTTTATATTTAATTTAAACTAATCAATCTACAGAGAAAACAACTTTACAACTTTGATAATTTACTGGCTGCCCGTAGGGTTAAACCTTGTGATGCCAAATTAAACATTTTGGTAAGAAATTTAATAGAGCGAACAAAATGATACAAATTTAAATTATAAAATAATAAATTTAAATTATTACCTAGTAGCAGCAATTTCAAATTATAATACCTAGTAGCAGCAATTTCAAATTATAATACCTAGTAGCAGCAATTTCTAATTATAATCCCTCTTTCAAAACTATGACACTCAGTGCGACCTTAGCAAAAACTAAACGAAATGTGCAACTAACTATTATTTTGTCACTTTCTTCATATTAACTCATTCAAAATCACAGGTATCTTTTAAAAAATTTACATTCATGTAGTCATAATTACCTTGCTTGAAAATTCACATAACCCTATTTTAACTAAAAATAAATCTTATTAGTTATGCCCAAAATGACCTTCTGTATGTGTGGTTGTAGCTTTTACACATAATATACAAAAACGCAATTTACAAAAGATAAATATAATCTAAAAAAGCAATCTCACCAACTGGGCTGTTATTTGTAGCTGAATGAATTGAACCTTTATTTAATAGAGTAACTATTTTTATTATAAATTCTCGTGGAAGTTGATTTGCATATGGTAAAATTACATCATGTATCAAAAGGATAATCTGAAAGCAAAACAAAATTTAGTCATATGTTGTAGATATTTAATACTAAAAAAATCTAAAGAAAGCATTAATAAAGAGTATTCATAATTACCTTGCAGTCCAGAGCTTCATCACATTGTTGATCTTCAAGGCTTTGTGTAGGTGATGGCATGCTAATAAAAGAAGAAATTTAATAAATATTATAAATGTAAAAATATGCAGATCACACAATATTTTCAAACAAAATCATAATATCAATTGATATACCAGTACTCCCTTTCATACTCATTTTTATGAACCCACCCAATGATAGTGCTGATTAAAGTGTGATGTTTCAATGCAATTTCATCCTTTTTATTAATTTGTATATTTTTGTAACTTTTTTTTATGTGACACAGCAACACATTTCCCTTTATCAGTAACTTTTGGAACTAAAATTTATTTTCACAGAATCAAAATTCTCATGTAGTTATTAGTTCCCTTACAAAGTTTGGTGCATTTCCGATTCTTAAATCGAGCTACAAATGCCTCTTAAATGTTTAAATTTAATTAGAAACACCTTATACTTCGTTTAAATTTAATTTCAACAACTTAACTTTCCTGAAATTCAAATTAAGAAAAAAAAGTTTTGATTATATTACAGAAAACAAATTCGCAAATCACATGATTTTTTTCCTTTTCCAAGTGAATTTCAACATTTAATATGCACACATAAATTAAAAAAAACTGAAAAATTAAAATTAAATATCTAACGTGTTAATCTAAAAAAGAAAGTGGAGTGAGTGAGTGTGAGAGTGTGTTTTTTAAGTGATTAAAACTATTATGGATTTTTTTATGCAACTTCTTTTGTATCAGTTATCTACTATTTACAAAACTAAAGAGAAATCTCGAATTTGTTTTAAGAATCAATTCATTTTAAAGTACAAAGTGATATCATATCTATTTCAAAGATAATATAGAAAGAAATTTAAAACGTTAACCTGTTAGTGCATTAAAATTATTTAAGCATTTTATGAAAACTGTACAATAAGACACTAAAAAAAGTTAGAAAAGTTATATAGTAGAGAATAGACAAAGTTAGAAATATCATTAAATAATTTAAGTAATCATGAGATATTAAAATATCTAAATAAAATACTAAACTATAATGAAATATTCAGGTAAATATTTTAGGAAAAAATGAAATAAACAGTTATTTTAGAATTTTATAGTATTTTTTTTCGTCACGAATTTTATGGAATAGAAATATTGTTTAAATAAATAAGTGCAACAAATATTCCCTTTAAAACACAAGTTACTTGAAAATTGTAGTTTTAATTTAGATTTTGCTAATGAAAAATTTAAAGCACTTGTTACAGAAAACAACAAAATTTGTGTAATCATACTTTTTACACAGTGGAGGAGTCATATTATTAGAATCAACAAGTATTTCAGTAATCCCACTTACATAGCCGATTGATTAAATAAGGCTTGTGTCAAAGTTAAACTTATGGAATATAAACTATATGATTATATAAGGCCATATGTAGCTGTTTATTAATCATATCAACATCAGCTACGATGGGTAAAAGTGATTTAATCAAATTAAAAAAAGGGATGATAATTGGCTGTCCAACTTTAGGATTTCTAAAACTACAAATTTTCTGCAATGTGTTCATATGTATGTAGAGTGAGAGTATCATGAATGGATTAATAGAAAAATTTCTGATAATAGAATATTACATTGGGCATGAGACACTCATTAGCCATATATGGCAAAAGTGAACCACCCTTTTGGAGGATTGTGAGGGGCAATCGCTTAGCAACTTTGAGTGGCTTCCCTATGCAAATGAATCATAGATGTTCCAGATATGTTTCCCACACAACAGTTTAAAGAAAGATGTTGTATGTGTGGCTCTGCATCAATATATAGAAAAACACCACTCCTCACAAGGATTTATCAAAAAAAGTAGCTGGCATTTGCACAATAGTACTTAAATTTCGTTCCCACACACTGGAATTAAGTTTACCTCTTAAAATAAATTATAAGTTTTGCACAACAGAGAAATTTTAGATGAGCATATCTGGAATGAAAGGATGCAATGTCGACATCATGAAACCAGGATTGTCAAAATATATTCTGTTGATGGTAGGGTCATTGTCCATGGTATGCAATAATAGCAATTTCTTGTTTCTTTGATACGTATATATAGTAAAGTGAACCAATTAGGGTACTTAGTAATATTTGCCGATGTTGTATATCTCTACATGTTTACTGCCTTGCTCAGTGACAGTGAGACCTTCCAAAAAGATCACTATCATCAAAGAGTGGTCAGAGGAAGATGGTCAAGAGGTCCCAAAATACTTTTCTTTATCTCCAAATTTCTCAGATCTTAATCCAACCAGAGATCACCTTGATAGACATGTATAGGAATTGAACCTCCATATCAACATCTTTGCTAGTCCTAAGATTCTGTGACTTCTACCCCTTGCTGTATATTTATGAAATAATATTTCAGAACCTCATTGCAATAACTGTACTGAAGAAGGTTATTCCAGGTATTAGATAGGCGATTCTAGTAATAGAACTCAACTGTGTATTTAAAAATAAAGAAAACAATCTCATTATAAATCTATTCAAGTAAAATCATTCATACACATATATATATATATATATATATATATATATATATATATATATATATATATATATATATATATATATATATATATATATATATATATATATATATACATATATATAATCATTAATGTATATATAAATGAATTTAAACATTATTATATTTGTAATATAACTGTATCATGAAAACTTTATGTGCAAACCACTTTACACATAAGCAGAAATAAAAGATATCTCTAATTAATACTTGACACTTACCTAGTAGGAAACAAGAAGTCTTCTAAAGCATATGCAAGATCAATCCACATTCCTTGGAATTGTGCAGCTAAACATTGCCACATAACATGTTAACAAAATTTAATGTACCAAGGAAAATATTCAATAAACAGAAATATGCTAACATATAATTTAAGTATTTAACTAATCAAAAATAAAGTGTTAACTTACGATATTGCCGAGCAACAGGCAACCCTGCATGTAGAACTTTCAGAACAGCATTTACAGCTAATTTCCATGTCATTTGGGAAGGGCATTTGTATTTCATACTCAAAGGAAGTCTTAAAGACTAAAATGCAAATAAATCTAAGTAAGGTACTAATATACATAAAAATTGAAGAACATACAAATGCAACAGTATTTATAAGATTTAAATCCCTAAAAACTATTTATGAAGGTAAACATTTATACATACTGTACTAAACTGAAATAGCTAGTAAGCAGAAACTACAAATAAGCATTTAACAAACTTTTGTCTGTCAGAGATCAAGTTATTAGGGATTTATTTCATAAAATTCACACAAAACAATTATTTTCATATTCTATCAATTTCCCACTTAACTTGGCTGTATATATTTTAAATAAATTGAGGTTTGTGGCATATTTCAAATAAAAGTATACATAACACACGAAAAGCAATAAAAAGTTGAATTGGCATCATCCTATGTGTGACATGATGCACATCAAAAACTGTTTAGAGAAACAATGTAAAATTTAAATACTTATTCATAATATTTTTTAATTTATTGAGGTTCCTAAATAAAAGTTACACTAAAAGTTAAACATTCAATTATTAAGTCTTTACACTTCATAAAAATTTTTGAAGAAAAATAACATATAATTGGTAGCAGAATAATATTCTAATTGGCAGCAGATTTTGCCTAGAACCTGACAAACGTCAAAAGGGGTGATGTTGTGCTATGCAGAAAACAAATCACAAATTCACACATTCTTTATATTTTCATTTTCACCTACATTATAAAATTATGCAAAACATTTATGACAAATAACATGTGTTAGAAATCTTTTACTACCATTAATATTTGAATTTTATCTTCTTATTTTTATTTATCTTACAAGTAAAAAACATATCAAAATTAACTATACCTTGATAATAGAATGCAAAACTTGAGAATTTATGACATTTGGTTGTTGAGCAGTTTGTTGATAAGCACTTATGATCATCTCTAAAGCTTTTTCGCCAAAAGGAACAAAATTCATTGTCACCCAATCTGTCTGTAATGATAAAAAATACTAGAGGAAACAATATTTTCTTTTACAGTTTTCTTATTCTATTAGAAGTGCCAAATATGAAACAGTATCCAGTCACAAAATCTTAGGTATAACAACCTAACAAAATACTTCAAAACAGATATATAATTATGCTATAGACTGGTTAAAAAGTCTCAAGATATCTTTCTTTATAAATTTTGTAGAATTAGATATATTATTTCCTGTAATAGTTATATATTTATTTATTTATATTAAGGAAGTCTTGCTCATATGGCATACTATGTATACAAGATATTCCTTTTTTATAAGAGAAAAATTCTAATATTTTATTATTTTAATTACAATTAAAACTTGAAGACAAGCTCCATTTTAATTAAAATCATGTATTTTACTTATTGTGTTATATGAAATAAATTAAAGATTAACTTTTTTACTTTTAGTTAATGAATTATAATGGATTGAAAAAAGAAATTGGACACAAGAGTAGGTGAAACCAGGACTAGATCAAGAAACCCTGTAATAATGAGTCGGATGTTGTGACCACCAAACAATCAGAGCCCCTACAAAGCATTGCTTTATTGATTGTTTATACACATTGGGACCATTGCAAGTTCACACTTCAATTTTCTATTAATCAAAAGTTTAGTTATTTATTATGTAGGAATCAAATTGTTGTATGAATTTTATAATAAAAACATATTATTACTTTTACAATATATAGAACAGGCTTATTATCTTTATATTTTTTAAAACTAGTTTGACTTTCTAGAATCAATGCAGAAAAGTAAAAAATGATTATGCTTAGAGAGAAATGTAAAAGAAAATAATTAATGTAACTTACTGTTGTGAGCTTTACATTCACAAAAGCTCGAGTTCTAAGTTGTCCATATGGAGGAGCATTGCAAGCATACGTAGAAAACACCAGCAACTGGTTAAAAATGGCAGGTAAAAGGGACACTAAATTCTGATTGTCACTTAAAGCCTCCTTTAAAAATGAAATAAAATCACTTTTAAAAAAAATACATTATATGCATTCTTAATTTTTCGGCAAAAATGTGCAAAAGTACTTCAAATTTCATTTTTTAATATGCTTTAAAATACAGAGCAATACTTGAAATATTAAAATACAAATACAGCGTTAAAAATATGCAATAAAAAATACATAAGATCTAGACATGTTTCGAGAGATACATCTCCCTTCATCGGCAGAAATGAAAAGTCTGTGTGTACAATAAAATGAAGATAAACCCATAATTGAAAGTGTTGCCAAAGAACAAAAACTATCTCTATCAGCTGGAGCTAACTATTGTGTGCCAACAAGTGGGAAATACCGGAACCGCAAATGTTTCATTAACAATTGAATCAATATTTCTAAATATATGAAATGACTCCAGGAAGTTAAGTTTGACTGGAGATTTGGGTTTGCAAATTAAATGCGAGTTAGAAAAATTAAATATATGATTATGCTCCCAAGAGTGCCTTGCAATGGAAGACTTTTATTTCTTGTTTGACAGTATGTGCTATATATGACATGCAATATTGACATGAGAAACTATATATGCCCTAGTTATAGATAGTATCTGATGTCAATGTGGCATGTCATATATCGGTCAATCAAAGAGAGCTTTAAGATTTCGCATTCAGGAGCACCAAGCACATACTGTCAAACAAGAAACAAAAAAAGTCCTCCATTGCTAAGCATTCTTGGGAACATAACCATATGTTTAATTTCTTTAACCCACATTTAATTTGCAAACCCAAATCTCCAGTCGAACTTGACTTCCTGGAGGCATTTCATATTTTAGCAATATTGATTCGATTGTCAATTAAACATTTGCGGTTCCAGTACTTCCCGCTTGTTAGCACACAATAGTTAACTCCAACCGATTAAGATAGTGTTTTGTTCTTTAGCAACACTTTCAATCCTGGGTTTATTTTCATTTTATTGTACATACACTTTTCATTTCTGCTGATGAAGGGAGATGTATATCCTGAAACATGTCTAGATCTTATGTATTTTTTATTGTGTATTTTTAATGCTATATTTGTATTTTAATATTCTTAACGCAATGTTCTATAGGATGAGATTTTAACCTAATATTTGAAATGTTAACAAAAAAACTTCCTTGTTGTACTTTAACATAACAAAGGTTTTAGAAAAATGCATTATGTAATTTACAGAAATTGGGATACAATAATTATATTTTGAAATCATGAGAAAAATAACTAAAGAAGGACTTACTTTCAGTAAAATATGCATCGATTGTAAAACAGATTCTTGTAATGGTGTTAACACAACTTCTGTCAAAGATGGTAGTATAAATGGGGATGTTTCAGCATGCACAGGTACAGCAACAGCATTTTGTAAAACAACTGCTAACTTTTGAAAATCAGCTGCAACAAATCTAAAGAAAGCAATATATGAATATGCTTAAAGAGAAATATTAAAGAAAACAATTAATGTAACTTGCAGTAGTAATTCAAATTGTAAGAGTGATAGAAAAATGCATGGAAGAAACATAATAATAGATTTATTCTGACAGAAAATCTCTACTGATTGGTATAGGACATATTAAAAAGTATTTAGAAAAAAAAACTAACCTCTCTTTAATATGTTGAAAAAGGGAAGGGAATATCTGTATCAGAGCAGTTAAAAACTGCTGAGCAGGCACATAAAGTAATGAATAGTCATTTTTTGCATGAGCATTGTCTATAATCCTATCAGGTGGAGGTTTTGTACTTTCCACTCCAATATTATGCCAAACTTTCCATGCAGCAGTCCATAAAGCAATATCACTAAAAATAGTAATATATATTTAATATATATAGGAAATTATGCATCATATTAATTATTAACGTCAAATAAATTTTATATAAAACAAATGAATAAAATATCAATAGACCTTTGCATGGTTGCATCTTCTTTGACAGGAACAGGCTCGACTTGTGATTTCCCAAACTTAACATCTTGAAAACGGCTGATATTTAAAATTTCTTGAAAGCTTTTTAATGCTGAGAAAGACACCTGTAAAATTGTTTAGAAGAATACATTCAATAAAATGTTCTTAGATAATTAAAACATATATTAGCAAGCTATGGTGAGATAATATTATTTGAAATCAGAATAAATGTGTCATACATTTATTCTTGAAAGCTTTGCATTAAAAAGCTTTCAAGAATAAATGTATGAAAGAGAGCTGAATTATCTTAAAATTAATTTAGCCATGACGAAATGTTTAAAATTCTAAAATATTAAGCACAAAAATTGGATAAAATATATAATACCATATTTCAAAACAAATTTAATTTAAAATTGTAATATCTAAAGATGTTATATAAAAATAGATAATAAATTTATATATTTTCACTATTAATGAAAAAGCAAAATATTTGGGTTTTTTTAGTTCCAAAATTTTCAAATGCTTTTCAAGCTCTTCAAGACATGATACAAGTTTTCAAATTATAGAACAATTTTCTTAAAACAACACGTAAATAAATAGTAGAATTTGCTTAAGTTCCCTAAAATATCAAGAATTAAAAAAAAAATGCTTAAGAATTACAATTATTAATGGAAAAAAATATTAGCATTTTTTTACACATTAATATATCTTACTTCATTATTTTTGCTTAGAGATGAACTCTCAATAAATTCAAGAAGCAACGCCCATGCTCTTGGAAAATCACCAAGGGTCTGAAGAACATCTCGTTTTGTATGAAAAATTCTAGCAACGCCTGATAAAGAAAGTACCTAAATCAAAAGAAACAGTAAAAATATTTTTAATTGGACATGAAAGAGATAAATATAGTCCTCGTAAATATTATATATACACAATAAAAAAAATTATACATAAGAGATACATACTGTCCTCATAAAAATTACTTGCATATTGAAAATATAAGTAGAAACAAATAAGAAACGGAAAAAGGAACAAAAATTTTATAGTACAAATAAAATTTAAAAACATCGCTGCACTTAATAAAAGAATGAAAATTGCAAAAGGTGTGCCAATTCTATTTAAACTGTTGACAGCTGACTACAACAATTAAACTGCAGCATATGTAATTTTATTCCAAATGAGCATGATTTTGAGATACGGTTAAATTCAACAAAATATATATTAGTCACATATTTTAATGAAACATTATTGAGTGTAAAAAATAAAAATAAAAAATTGAAAAAATTCTTATAGTAGCAATCTTGGATTTTTCGAACTTATACATATATTACATATTAAGGAAGTAAATAGGTCATACCAATAAAACAATATCACTTACTTGTGTCTCAGCCCACTGCTTCTGTGCAGTATTCCTAGAATGATGAATAAGTATATTGCCACCCAAAATGTCAGTTATTTTATCAGTTGAAGCAGTACCAGATAGTGATCGTACTCTGTCCAACAATGGAAAGAGAACCTACGGTAAAAAATAATAATATATCAATGCATTTTAAAAATACTTTACACTATATAATAACTTAATATGGTGAAATTTTTGGTATTTAATAAAAAATGCCAAAGGCAACAAATAAATATTTTGAATAATAGAAATTAGGAAAAGTTAAAATACATTGTTCTGCCATCTACTGAAGAGATACAACAAAGAGCTTAACAAAAAAATTAAAAATTATTTAATAAACCACTCCCACATTAGTCATTGTTTCCCCGAAGTCAATTAACACATACAGCAAAACTTCGTATAAGATTCCATTATCACAAATGCTCTTTAACACTACATAGTGGTCCGAAACACAAAGGGGGTGGGGGATTAATATCTCCTCAAAATATAAAAAAATCGGCCCAAACTTTAATTACAGGTTAGAAATATCAATAATTAATATTGTAACATAAAAGGCGTTTTTATTGTCAGAATTTTTTTAAGTTTTTTAAATGTTAAAACTATCCACATTCAAGACATATGTCCAGCATAGAATAATCATAATCTGAGGAATGCTAGAACACAATCTATTAGCTTTTAACTGAATATTAAAAAATTTATATTTGTTATATATTAGCAAAATATTCAAACCAATTTAAAACATATAACATTAATTTTAGATATTTAATATTATTTTAAACTATCAATAATTACTATTTTTGAAGTTAACTAAAGCTCATTATAACTAAAGATCAAAACATCAATTAATATGTCTAATAATAGCAATTTCATGAAGTTGACAAGTCATTTAATGAAATGTCTAAATTTACTATCATAAAGCCCTGATTATTTTTTGCGTTAAAAACAATTATATTAAAAAAAGACATTTCAAAATTACTTTTAAAGCAAGTTATACAAAAGATATTTTTTCAGCTTTTCCATTAAAGATGACTTTTTGAATGTATAGATAGTTTAAATTGCAAATCTTAGTTTCATAAAATTGCAAATTTTGATACAAACCATTATGCAATATTAATTGTGATGAATCTCTAAACCAATTTAAAGATATAGAATGGTAATTCACATGCTGTGCTCATGTGCCAAAAGGGATTTTATTTTCTTGGAAAAAATAATTTGCACTGAGTATAGTAAAAATTCTTGACAAAAAGTAATAAGTTTAAGCAAAAAGTAAAAGTAAGTTTCTGTATATTATGATATTCTATTTCATCTTACTAAAACAGCCAACAAAACATTTTGAATAAGTAAATAACAGTTTACTAAATTTACCATCTTTGTATACATGGAAATCTCTTCTTTTCTAGATAAACGGATACAGTGTGGTTTATTTTGTAAGTTAAATCATATTTATGGGTATATTATGCTTTTCCAATATTTTGAAGTATTAATTAAATATTTCAATACACAAGCGCCAGTTCTTTATTGCTGTTAAGTTCTCAATTTTTGTAACAAAGCTTATAAAGGCTTTTTAACTTGTTTTGCTAGCTCCACATCATATAAAAGAAATTTTACAGTAATTAGACACTACAAAAGGGTGTATTTTATTTATTTGGCTGTGGTTGCATTGGACTGACTATAAATATACAATAAACAATGAGTTTTTTTAGGATAATTATGTTTATGTGCATCAAAATTTCATTTCTTTTATTGCAGTTTGATTTTTTGAAAAAATTTCCTTTTAATTTCAAAACAGTTTTGTAATTATTATTTTAAATGTTTTTTAATGTACATGTTTATTTATTACTTCATTTCTGTATATTATTGTACATTTTAACTACTTTCACAATCTGTCACAATTTCTTCAAAATCTGACTTGGTTCAATTAAACATTTCTAAAAAATTAAAAAACCTAGACGCACAAGCTTATTTTAAAATATCAATCTCGGATATATTTGACATTGAAACATATTAGGCAGAATAGCGGCAAATTGCAGCCTTTTTTCCCAACTAGGTAGCTAAATGGATAATAATTTTTCAAGCGAAAGTATTGAATATTATTATCAACACACAAAATGTGCTAAATACATTCATTACTCATTCTGTGAGGAAGAAAATTTAATTATGCATGAAACAGAGTTGATGGGATGTTCTTCAATCCCGAATCATGTAGCAATTCAATACTTTTTCAATTGCACGTATTCAGTGACCCTTCTGCAAAAATAAAATAAAATATTTAAGAAATTCTGATGTAGAATAAAGGTTTTTAGAATGTTCTCTAACAAATGTATTTAGTCCCTTAGTTAATTTGTGAAGGGATTGAAACAGAGAATTATTTCCCCCAAATTTGCGTTTGGGACCACTGTGAAGTATGGTAAAATACAAATAGTCTATCTAACATAATCAAATATAAAATAAGTATATTGTAAAATGGGCATTGTAACGTTCATTAAAATTACTCATTTTCATTAAAATTACTCAAATTATTACAACTATTTTGTTAAGCAGTTGACAAAAAGCAAATAAGTTTTCATAACATTATATTAAAATCTAGGTTTAATATATGCTAAAAGTTAAAACTGCAAATCCATTTAAAAAACATGCTTTTAACTTATGAATAAAAATAACCATATATATCATATTTGCCTATTTAATATGTAAATTAAGTAACAATATAAACATACCTGCCATAACACAACTTGCCAGGTTGTTTGCTGTAAAAGAGATCCATGAGCACCTAATGATTAAAAAAAATTGTCATACTGAAATTGTATAATATAATAATATAAAGAAAATAGCAAAACATAAGTATCAAAAGCAAAATAAATAATTAGCATACGTTTACATTCAAATGTATTTTAGTTAGTTTAAATGTTAATTGGAAACATAGATTAAACAGCATTAAAAATACAGCAAAGAAAATGTTTAATTCTTATAAATACTGTTTTATTTTTCAAAATGTAAAAAAATACGGGAAATGTTTTAAATAGAGAAAATAGTCTAAAAATTACAAATAGGATTGTTAAAGAATATCTCTGAAAAAATGAAAAAACTTATATTGATAAAGTATTATAAAATTATTTGTACAGAAACATCTAACGGGACGAAAAACTTACCCAAGGTTGAAAATAAAGTTTGCCCAGCACTTTTTCGAACAGCTGGCCTCGAATCAACACAAAGATCTCCTAATCTACAAAACAAACTCAACCACAATCGATCAAATGGTAATAGAGGAAAATCATAGTTGGAAATTTGAAGAGAGTTAAGAGCAGATAATTCTTTTTCTGATGCTATTGATAAACCATGAGTAATTTTCTCTTCATTTTGAAACAAATGATCTGCAATATTCCACTGAAAATAAAAAAAAATTACGCATTGTTATTTTGCATTTTGGTTGAGTAGATAAGTATATAACAGTAGTATTATGACACAAGTGAAAAAAGTATATAACATCAATCTTGCATAATAAAATACTATAATTGTTTATTAATATGCATAGTGTACTTAATCCAAAAGTTTCAAGCTCAATTGGTAAAATCCCCCAAAACATCAAGAAAGTATGAATTTGTAAATAATTTTCCAGAATTATTTCAGAAACAGTGAACATAATGTTTTCATGTATTGGTTTTCATACAGGGTGTAAAAGTTTATAAAATATTTTTTTAACTCAGAAAATATTCATAAATTGTTACATTAAAATATGGCTGCTTCAAAATCATTTAAAAATGCATTTTTTTAAATAAAATGGCCCAAAATTTTTATATTAAGTGGTGTTTTCCACATTGTAATTGTACTTAATAACATTGTTATAAAATGTAAATTACAAAAATACCAAACAAGATAACATTTCAAAATACTGCATATAGCTTCCTTTGCATAACTATTTCAAAATAGTTTTATTTCAAAATCGTCATATTTAGGAACTTACAAGAAGGCCAACAGCCGCCAATGAAACGTTTAATTCTTGGGTTTGAGAGCCAAATTTGGCAGCTGCATCTACGCAAAGCTGTAGACATGTGCAAGGCATAACTGGAGGATAATCAGCAACTACCAGCTGAAGGCACTGGAAGGCAGATCGAATCAAAGACTCACTGTAAAAAAATAAGATATATTTTACTCATTGTACCAATGCTTTTAAAAAACAATACTTAATTACATTTAATTCCAAACTTTCTTTGCAAATTTCAAAGTTAATTTGGGATAAAAATGTTGATTAAATAGTAGGAAAATTTAGAAAATAATTTATATATAAATTGATAAACAATACACAAGATTTGAATACAAAACTAACATTAATTTAAAGTGTTTCATATGCTTTCTATAAATTGACGATTTTTATAAAAGCACTTTTACTGTTGTAATTTCAAATGTTTATTTTTATATTTTTGTGTTTGCACATTGGAAGATCAGTTGTATAAAGTATAATAAACAACATACATTTCCACACTAGGTCACTTAAACACAAATGCAACAAATTGCTATAAGAGCTTTTTAAAAAATGACTAATTAAGTGAATAATAAAACTAAATTTCAGATGTATGTTTCTAACAAAATGGGCACCATACAATCTTTACACAATGCTATAAATGCTGCAATTGAAATACTTTACAGTTTCTAAAATGTGTACAATTATATAAACATTTCAGATCTATTTTTTTAATTTTCTATTTTTCTAGTCAAATACAAAAAGTATTAACATATCTAGATGATATTACGCAATTAGAAAATATACATTAACTCGGCAAAAATTTAAATATGTTTACAATATATAAAAACAAGTATTTTGAAGCATAAGCAAAATGATCTCCTCTCGACAGCAAATTTTTAAATATCATCACATATGGTTACAAAGCTGAATATTAAACTGCACAAGGTGTTTCAAGCAAACTTCAATTAAAATATATTTTTACTTCAAAGATTTTCAATTTTAATTTGAAAAATCATGAAAACAAAAAATAAATACCCATGGTCTTCGTTAATTGCACTGATAACATCCAATATCTGAGGCCAGCCACTAGATATTATATCACCACTACTATGAAGAACTTGAAGAGCACAATCTAACTGTTTTTGTCTTATATCAGGATGAGGTATAGATGAGAGTTCTTGTAATGGACTCAGTAACATTGTCTGCAATTTCTGAAAAATAAATAAGGTTTACCTTATATATTCTTAAATACAAACTATTCCTAGCAAACTGTTTGAAAAAAAAATTCATTGCATACAATCAATCACACTTATTTTATTTCAATTGATTATAAATACTTTTATATGATACAGGAGGGGAGGAATGAAGCCAGAGTGAGCCATCAAACACTGTTATTCTAAAAGTCAAATTTTGTCTCAGCAAAAATTGTCAATCCCTCATTAAAAAAAAATTGTTAATATTAGCATCTTTTGGACAATCTTAATGAAAATTGATAAACTTAAAATAATTGTTTATTCGAAAGTTTTCCAATTTATTTTGTGTCAATATGTTTAAAAGGAACAGAGTTATTACAATTTACTACTCTGAATTCCTATTCTTTGGAACACACCTTTATGTTTGTCCGGACATAAAATTTTACTGTGTGCACCTTTTTTGATATTTTTTTAATGATAAAGGGCAATTCCAAGGTGATCACATCCCATAAAATTTTAAGATAATCCTGAGTTTTTCAGTAAAAATTGAAAAACTAAAGTGAAACCTGCTATTATAAAAGGTTTTTTCATTTAATTAAGGCATATGCTTATTTCTTTTTAATGTACACTGTTCCAATTTTGCCTGTGCAAAGACTGGGTATTTTGCTAGTATTGAATATGTTTAAACAAATTCCTAACTATTATATATCACAAAACAAAAAAAAATAGTCAAACGTTTACAAATTTGTTAATGCCTTGAATAGTTTTAGACTAGGGAAACTTTTAATGTTTACTTACATTTTTAATGTATTTGCTTTTTATATAACAGCAAACAGACATGTACCAGATTTTCAAAATCGTTTTCCCATTAGTTGTCAAACAATACAATTTAACCCTGGAGGCTCGCATTTTTATTTACCAGTGGAAAAATTAATTTCTGAATTATGCTTATTTTTAGTCTAGATTAACATAATTATTCACTAAAAAAATATATCTTAATTTTTAAATTAAATTTTTTAATGATGCCATTTGGTATCATTGGGGCCTAATGGGATTTAATTAAGTTCATGAAACTTTTAGGTGCCATTTAGCATAACTGAAATTTAAAGTCCTGAAAAGAAAATGCTTTTCAATGAAGAAAAAAAAGACTCTTGGTTACAGAAAAAGTAGCAGAAATAATTATTTTTCGCAGCTATATGTTCTACTCTCTATGCTTCAGAGCATCTTCTCATTAAAAATTAATTTCCTAAATATAGTGGTGCCAATTACAATTAAATATAAAAAAAATGCTTGTGTATTGACAGGTAAGGCACCTTTTAAATGATTCCAAATGGAACCTATATTAATTAATGATTCAATGCAAAAAAAAAAATATCCAGTGGTGCCATTTGGCATCACTGGGCCCCAAAAGGTTAAAAAAATAATAACAGAAGTGGAAATGACTAGTTTTCATAGATATATTTTTTTATAATGGTTTCAGATTGGTAATTCACTGTAATCAATCGCACATATTTTTTAAAGGAGTTGTCTTCAAAAAAATCCTAATTTCCCTGTAATCTATGCAACACCACCGAAAATAAAACCTAGAACCATGTCTTTTTAATTCATCTAATTTTTTACGCATTCAGAGGAAAATACATATCATCAATTAAATCAAGTAACATTTCCACCATACTAAAATTTCACAAAAAGATAATTTTGGCTTTTATAACTACATAATTTCTGTTTAAAAATTCAGGAGGATTTAATCAGTGAACTTGTGATGGATTCCAAATAATGTATTAAAACCCCAATTCTAAACTTTGCAGCTGTAATTTAATTTTGTCTTTTATGTATTTTTGTTCAATCTGTACTTTAATTCTAAAAATATTGTATAATCTTTTACTTTGTGTTATTTTGTTTAATATTGTAAAATTGTTATGTTGCCAACCATTGTAAAAGAGCTACGACCTACTACAATAAAACCTCATCTATCTACATAGCAATATTTTCTGCATTTTCCAATAAATTTCTTATTATATAAAGTTTACAGAAACAGTTATTTGAACAATTTAAATACTAAAGAGTAAATTTAAATAAAACTTACTTTATTTTCCTTTAGGGAAGGGTTATATTTATGGTAAAGTGCAGCTTTTACTAAAAATGTAACTGCTTCTGCTCCCCATTCTCTCATCCTGATATGTGGATGTTGACATACCTAAAATATACGAAAAAATCTTCAGAAGTATTTTTAATAAATTTATAAATTTCTTAAATTTCCAAAACATATTTTGAATCATTATTAAAAGAACTTCTATTATTGTTTATATAAAAATTTTACTTAACATGTATACTCTTAAAAAAGATTTATTTGTTGTAATCTTTGCAGTTGTGTTATGATGTTGATTGTGAAAGACATCGAAAAAAATCTTTATCTACTTCTATCTAAAATCAGATTTATTGAAAAATTATAAAATATGTTAATGGTTGGATACATTTTATAAACTTTCATTTTCCAATAGAATTTTCTTTTTGTAAGTAAAAAAAAGTCCAAGTTATCTCTTTGTAAAGGAAAAATAAACTGTTAAAATACAATGAAAGTTGTATTCTTAAGCATCAACTTAAAAGTAAATGAATAAATATTTTTAAAAATCTGTTATATAGTTGATAAATTCCATTAGCAAATTAATTTTTTTAAAGTGTTTAATATATTATAGTAAAATAATTTATATCTGAAAAAAAATTTTAATTCAACTTTGGAATCTTTTTTACATTTCATATAAAAAGCAGTGTTATATTATTGAGATTGTCTATATTTTAATTGTTTTACATTAATAATAATTTAAGAATTTTACAGTACACTTAAATAATAATTTATAACAAACTTTTAATAATGTAGTCTAAATTGCATGTAAACCTTTTTATTATTTGTTAAATTATTATATATTTTGGTAATATTAATTTTGCTCATGGTACAAAATGAAACCTAGTGCACACTATATTTGACTTGTTAAAATATAGTCTGTAATAACAATTGCAAAATGATGACGATTCAATTGAAATTTCATTAATTTCTGGAATGAGATGGGGAGGGGGGAACTTAAAACATAAATCTAGGTAAATTATGCGAAAAAGCCTAAAACAAAAATCGGAGCGAATTATACACGAAAAACATTTTAAGTACTTTAAAAAAAAATGCCACATAAGAAAAATAATTATTTAATTAAAATATTTAGTATAAAACTTAGCATGTATGTTTCAAAATTATCTATATATATAAAAGCCAAAGCGACTGACTGACTCATTGATCACGAGATCTTCAGATCCAAAAGACCAAGAATGCTGAAATTTGGAACAAAGATTTATCTTAGGCCATAAGGGTGCACTAAGAAAGGATTTTTAAAAATTCGAACTTGAACTACCAAAATAACGATTTTTAAAAACCTTTCCATAGGATTAACATGGAGAACATGTAACATTGCAGTATTTCAAGATTGAAACAATGGAATATTTTAATATTATGTAACCTATGAGAAGTATTCTGATTGGCTGAAGACTAAATATTGCCAAATGAATAAAAACATCGCCAAATTAATAAAAAATTTCACCAAATTAACTAAAATATGTTCAAATATGTAAAAATAACATAAAAATGGTGAAATTGGTGTAAAAAAAAATGATAAAATTAATATCAAAATGGTAAAAATATGATTGAAAACCGGTCATTCTGTACTACAACAATTCTGAAAAAGAAATTTGGCATGGAGGTACTTTTTTAAGTCAAAATTGCTTACTAAGAAAGGATTTTCAAAAATTCGAACTCTAACTGCCGAAAGTAAAAATCCTCGTCACTTATCAACTCACTCATCATCAGGAGTAATCATCGGAAGTACCATATATATATCCACATAATTATATAGCCAATTTCTCCATATTATCAATCTTTCCAGTTCTTGCAGGACCTTGCTAATAAACTTTTGTTACAAATTGGAACTTTTAACACTGTGGTTCCCTCTGATGGGTGGCATATTAAGAATATTATTTATTTCGCTAATAAATATTGTATTTGTATCTATTTTGTAACTTATTTCCTTCCAGTGAATATAAACGGTATTTCAGCTAGTATTACATATGAGAAAATGTATATTTTTTCTCAACCAACCCATTTAGGATGCAAGTACATAAGAGAGCTCACACGAAAGTAAAAAAATTGTTCAGCCCATGTGTGTTACTGATATTTCATAACATATTCTACAACACAGAAATAATAGAGGATATTAAGTAAGGATTTCATAAATTAAAGTGGTTCATAAAAAAAAGTAGTTGACAGTCTCCAGTGATTGAAAATAGTATTGAATTTTCTCTTTTTAGTGGCCTATGAGACCTTCTAGGTAAGTACCACGTCAAATAAAAAAATATTGGATATACTCATTTTATACTTTATTATTGCAAAATTCACAGCATCTCATTTCTACAATTATATATGATTGTGGTTATTTTGTGCACTTAAAGTCTATATTTTTGCAACTAATAATCATTCCTTTTATTTCTTTTTTTGTAAAATAAGCTGTTTTCCCCCCTGGTTTGATGAACTAAAATGGAGACTTCAGCATTTTCAGAAAATTTAAGGCAGTTGTTTGTGCTCCTTTTTTCAAATGATGTTGATTTTTGATTAATCTTCTTTAAATGTTTAAAACTCTTTAAAGAAAAGGATTTTTTTTTAAAAAGGGGGGGAGGAACAGAATTTTGCCGAAAAGTAGAAGAATTTCATCCTTGTAATTTAGCAAAAAAAAGTAATATCACTGAATATACAAGCAACACTTCAATTTATTTAACAACTATTCAGAATATTGAGGACCAAACAATCAATAGTACTTATATAGACATAATTGTTCAAAAATGCTCATTTTTTTAATCAAATGATTGCAAACAAATTATATTCATTGAAAAGAGTTATCACCTTTCATCAACAACAATTATGAAAAAAATATTTTTCTCACTTCAAGTAAATGATTTGTGACAGGCCTCCAAAGAACTTCGACACGAAATAAATTGACAAGACCTGTTTCAAGTAGCTTTGCGACTGCAAACAGAGATGGTTCCTGCAAAAATTAATTTAGCATATATTAACCTATAACAAAAATGCTTTTAAATAATTTTAAAACAAGCATAACTTTACCCTGTTTGTATATGCAAGCTCCATTGACTCTGACGATAATTTACACAGTGCATCAATTAAGTGGTGTAAGGCAACTTCATCCAAGTATCTAAAAGGGAAAATTTAATCTTATACCACCATATAATTTTGATTAATATATAAATATACATAATATACCACAACATTATATAAGAATACCCAGTAATTATATAGAGCAAAAATAATTTAATTAAAAGTTGAACAATAATTAAAATATTTTTAAACCCCAATAAATGTTACAAATGAAAAGATTTTTTGATACAAATACAGCTTGGAAAAAAATAGAGATATCTGAAAATAATAAATTATAAAGTTAAAGACAGTACATGTAAATTTCTTTCTTACTTATTTAGGCAGTAAAATAAATTGTCAAAAATAAATATTAGGAAACTAACTATTTGTCCTATACAGATGTGACACATTTCAAGCAAAGTAACATATAACAATTAGGTTAGAATAAAAGTTAAATAAATCAAAAAGCACATTTCATCTTATTAATGAAAAAAACAAGTATTAAATTCATGTTTTTAATTTGAGAACTGAAGATAGAATATACATATAATAGAAAAGAATGTGTGTGTACATAATGTGCACAAAATGTAAAATATTATAAAGAATTAAAAATGAACAATTGCATATTCACAGTATTTCGCACTTTTAAAATTAGCTGCAAAGTATACTGGTATTTTGAATTGTACCTTTTCTGACTCTCAAATAAATAATTACAATTTTAAGTAAATCATGTCATGTGTTCCAGCTCACTTTACAATCAGGTAACCAAAGGCAAGAGAAGGCTAAGCAATGGAATTTATATACTTTGACATTGTGTCTGCACCTTTTTTTCAAGTCATTTAAGGGCTGCCCAACTCTCAATCATTGTATAAGTTATTTAATCATTTAGCATTTGTAATTATAAATAAAATGACATTGGTTTCCAGATCAAATAAAATCAGCTTCTGAAGTATGGCAAGACAGAATTAGGAATATCATTAAAATTTGTATTATTGAACATAAAAAGGCATTGAGTGAAAATTGAGCAAAAAAATTGTCAAATCAAGAAAGTATAGAATTTAAAATATGCCTACTTGTTCTAGCTACCACAAAACATGTCATATGTCTTTACATTTATATAAGGTTTTTTAGGAGATAGATTTGAGCAAAAGTGCATTGCAGTGCATGACATAAGATTACAGGGCATAATTGTTTTCTATATGCAACTATTATATGAATTCGGAAAATGAAAGAGCTGTTGGATTTATGAAGATACTTCACAAAAACTTATCAGATAACCGTATGGTAATAAGTTAAAGAACTTCAGCTGCAATGTCTGTAATATATATTCAGGTTTTTACTAGGGATGAATCGGATAGTGGTTTTGCAGGATACCGGATAAAACCCAGCACCCATTATAAACACGATATCCTAACGGGATTTTGCAGGACATCCAGCAAGTTTTTTTTACCAAAAGATTTTCTCTTACAGTTTTTTAATAAACTGTTACTGTTTATATTCATACAAATTTTTAAACGGTCGAAGCTGTACTGTACAATTCGTTTTAAAATGTAATTTTAAAATATTTCCAAATTGCTGATCTAAATTGTGCTATATTTAAATGTTAAAACTAGCTCTTATTAGACTGGAGAATAAAACAATTTCTAATATATTACGAATAGAGATGTAGTTATGCACCCTACACACCACCAACCGTGTGAATTGTTCAAACTTGAAGATACTTCTAGATAGCTAGTGACTGATTCCGAATGTCTGCAGCATATCTTCCTTACTATCTATTCTCTGTGACCCACTGTGTCTGAAACGCACCCGATCAGATTTTGACTCCTTGCCTTATTTCAATATCTTGTAAGTCAATAGTAAGGAGTAGCGACTAAAATTTTATCATATGAAAAAATTTCATTATTTTATCTGATTGAAATTTGGTCATTATTGTTCTATATATTATTTTATTTAACTTATCATACCATCCAAACTGATATATAAAAAACAATTTTTTATAAACTTTAGATAATAAATTTTGTAATTAAAATTTTAATACTTTGTTAACTTAAAATTTCATAATATAACTAAACAATTTATTAGTAACCATATACTAATGAAAAAAATATTGCATTACATTCATAATTATGTAGGAAAACAGCATCATTTTTATTGGTTAGTACCTTCACTGTTTTTAGAACATATTTGATTTTTATTATTATTCATATAACTTAAAAACTTCATAAGAATTTGTACAATATTTTTAAGTTTATCAGTTTAATGGATTTCTAAACTTTAAAAATTTAATTTTGTTCAACCTATATATATATATAAAAAAAATAGTTTGAAAATGTAATTTTGAAATATTCCCAAATTGCTGATCTAAATTGCGCTATATTTAAATGTTAAAACTAGCTCTTATTAGACTGGAGAATAAAACAATTTCTAATATGTAACGAATAGAGATGTAGTTATGCACCCTACACATCACCACCTTTGTGGATTGTTCAAACTTGAAGATACTCCAAGATAGCTAGTGACTAGTTCTGAATGTCTGCAGCATATCTTCTTTACTATCTATTCTCTGTGACCCACTTTGCCTGAAACGCACCCGGTCAGATTTGAACTCCTTGCCCAAGTTAATAGCCCGAAAATAATTCAAGGGAGAATCTGCAGGCTACAGAATACACTGGTAGTATTTTCAGGAAATTACTTAAAGCGAGAACAAAAGATAATTGATCTCCACAAAAAAAAATCTGAGGCGTTATATTCATACGGATATATGAATATGCTTCCGGATATTACCAGACAGTTAAAAATCAGCCAGATATCAGATATTCGTTTCATCCTCACTTTTTACATAGCAGCAAAATGACATACTTAGATTTAGATAAAAAAACAAATTTAAATCTCAATATTCTATTTGTCTATTGACTAGCTATCCCACATTGAAAATTCCATATTAAATGCTTCGTTAACCAATACATCTAGATTACTAACAAAATAACTAGCTTCAGCTCCTTACAGATAAGTAGCCTTTTATTTTCGGGTTTCATGTGACATTTATTATTACTAAACAATACATGCCAATATTCAGCTCATTCTAAAATTTCAGCTAAATCTTCCTGCAACTGCTATATTTTTTCCTTGAAATTGCAAGTACCCATAATTTTTAAATTGTACCTAAAGATACTGATCCTTCTTGTAAGAATCTTACTAGTGTCATTTAAAATGTGTTAGTATTTGATATATAAAAATGTATTGATATTTTGAATTTAATAGAAATGTGAAAACTAAGCAAACTAAAAACTAGAAGTGGCACTTCATACTTATATTAAGCACTACATTTCATTTACATGTCTTTCTGTGCTACCCATAAACAAAAATAAAACGTTATTTTGTTTTTTTTAACATTTAAAAATGTGTAGCTTTTGAAAAATTGAATGGTTTCAGCTTACCGTTATATATTCTACAAAATTGAAAACGTTTTGGTGACCAATTCCAAATGTTTTAAATGATTCTATATTGTTGCTGATTCTTGTATACTACTTTAAGTACATTAGTTCAGTATACAAAAAGCAAGGTTAAACAATAGTTATGAAGTCAAAGTTTGTAATTTTAAAGTAGATGGAGAAAATAAATATTTGATATTAGATTTTGCATGAGTCTTGAAATCCATGAATACTATAAGTTCTAATAAAAAAAATCTTTATAGATAAAATGACATTAAGAACAATTGTTATGATAGAAATTGATGTAACTAAATGTATGTGATTAAACAGAAAATATATAAAATAAAGTGCCAAATATCTCATTTAATCTGCTTTCAAAAGAATAATGTGATAACTTGTTAATTCTGGAAGGACAAAAATATCTTCTGAAATCTGGATATGCGAAACTTATAAGCCCTCATGTTTATTTTAAAAGATTTATTTAGAAATTTGCCCACTAGCTGGAATTTGTGACCAATATAAAACTACTTTTTTATAAGATTTCTATTTTATTACAATTAAAAAAAACATAATAGTTTTAGCTTGCTGTACGATACATAAAGAAACATTAGTGGTATATTAGTTGCATAACATTAAATGTGAAGGACAACCTCTTATGAAAATTTTTACTTCAATATCTTGTAAGCCAATAAAAAAGGTATAGCGACTGAAATTTTATCATATGATAAAATTTCATTATTTTATCTAATGATTGAAATTTGGTCATTATTGATCTATATATTATTTTATTTAACTTATCGTACTTAAAATTTTAATACTTTGTTAACTTAAAATTTCATAATATAACTAAATAATTTATTAGTAACCATATATTAATAAAAAAAATATTGCATTACATTCATAATTATGTAGGAAAACAGCATCATTTTTATTTTTATTATTATTCATATAACTTAAAAACTTCATAAGAAATTTGTACAATATTTTTAAGTTTATCAGTTTCATGGATTTCTAAACTTTAAAAATTTAATTTTGTTCAATCTATATATATAAAAAAAAGGGTAAAATTCTAAAAACAGTTTTAATGAAAAGATAAAGATAATTGCCTGGTTGTAAGTGCTGCTTCAAATAAACTAATAAAATTATATTAGAAAGAAAGTAAAATGGGAAATGCAGGAAGAAAGATATGCCTTGTCAAGAAAAATAAAGCAAGCATTTTGGAGTAAGAGTGAGCTATCACTTACTGGGAGCTGTGAAAGACACGTGACAAGGTGCCAGCCAATGGCACATAACTGGAGGCAGTTCAAAAGAAAAGAAATAACAGCAACATTAATGTTCACACATGAAAAACTATTATAGTAAACACTTACCAGAAAAGGAAGTAGAAAAGTTAAGGAATAACAGAAAAAATCTATCCAAAAAGCATTTTATTTAGACATATTTTTAAAGTAACAGAAGGCTGCAATATATTCTTTATTTAAATATCATAAAATCTATTTAGGCACATTAGCATATGTTTTAGATATAGAGTGGTTATAATTAAAGAGGTATTTGGAGCATAATTACTGAAAACCTGTTATGGATAATGAAACCAAAATTGGTGGAGCACCGAAATTTGATATCGATAAAAAAGTTAGCTCCAAAAGTTCTCACCAGTGCAAAATTTAAACTGCATATTCTGTCAATATCAGAATATACACAAGACAAAAATTGGCAAATTTCAATCACTTGACATCATCGAGACAAATTGGTTGAGATTTGTTATGTTCTACAGTTGAAATTGTATTCAATAGAATCTAGTTTTAGAAAAGGTTCAAGGGCAACATATCTAAACTTATTGAGTATCAATAAAGCTTGTGCTGCTTCATCGCCTGTTTTTTTACTTATTATAAATGAACATGCAGTGTCAAATATCTCCATGGTAGGCTATTTGGGAACAATTTTTTTTATTGCAATCGAATTCTAGTGGTCTGAAAGATTTATCCAATTTTGGTTCCATTAGTATTTAAGAAATCTGACTCTAAACACAGCCTCTTTAATTAAAACCACCTTGTACATAGAGCTACCAAAAGATCAATTATATCATTTGAAAATAAGAATTTTAATTTGATGTTACTACAAAATCAAAGATATATTAAAATTTGAAATTGATCTTTTTACTCTTAAATTATTTTAAATGGTGAAAAGTTCAAACACATTTCAAAACATTATTACAAGTATTCCCTTTGTATGAAACAAATATTATCTATCCATTATTAAATGTATCTATCTCTCTGAGGTTTTAGGAAATTGTTAAAATTGTAAAGTTGTTTTCTTATCAAAATAGTTTAGTATATATTTCCAATACATGTATAGCATACTGTATATATATATTAACTTTTATTATTTTAATATATATAGCTAAAAAAAAAACACCCCATAGAATTGAAAAATATTTCAACAACGAATAATTTTTATGACTAATTTATGCATATAGTTTTTTAAAACATTAGAAATCCATGGACGTCTAGAGACGTCCATCTCCATTAGAGAGCCATAAAAATTTCAATTTATTGTAATATTTTGACAACTGTTTTTAGCCTATCTTGCTTTAAAACTTGATATAAATAAGTATTTCACATACATATTTGTATATTTTTGGAATGTGTTAATTTTCACTTCTTTAATTTTATTTTATGATATTTAAAAAAAAATACATAAAAATAACGCTTTATTTCTCTAAATACTACTTTGAGCCTAGTAATTATTTACTTTGCTATCTTTATTTTGTAATTATAATTATTTGATATTTGAAAAAATTTCATCTTTTGATTTTTAATGCAAAATACTGTGAATATGTATAATTGCTTTTATCTTTTTAACTATTGAAATTAATATTCTTTATTTCATTCATATATAGGCAATTATATTTAAATTTACAAATATACTACTCTAGAAATCTAATAAAATTGGATTATCATTTTTTTTAAATCACATGCATATAAACAATAGAATCAATTATGCATAATTTTTCAATTATTATATGAGAAATCTAGCCAAACTAAAAGTTTGGCAATTACAATTTTATTAAAAAAGACTATTTTGAGAAAAAAAGTTTATTTTTGCATACAAAGGTAACAACCTGATAACTAAAATAAAGTATATCATATTCCCAACACACATCAATACTATAGAACAAACCTATTTGCAAGTTCATATTAGTAAAGAAATGCATATATTTTTATTGAGTTGCTTTGTTCTTAATAGAAAATTCAAAACTCACAAAGAACTTTTAGTACTATTTTAAAATATACCATTTTAACATAAAGATAACATCAAAATAAAACTTGAATGTTCAAAAAGCAACCAGAAATCTGTTCAGTACGTAAATAAATTTTGAAATAAATGTGATATATGCTACGCATTTAAATAAGAAATATATTTAGATAATTATTTAACCTTTTTTCGTGTCTAGTTTTTGCAAAAAAGTTTTTTAAAGTCTTAGGTATTTTCTGTATAAATACAATGCAGATAAAATAAATAAAAGTATCCTATGTGAGTTTTTTTATTTATCATAGGACATATAGCAGCTTAGCCCCCCAAGTACCAAGATATAAGCATTTAAAGCTTGCAACTCTCCTTAGCTATAATGTTAATATGAATGACAATTAACTTGTTATTGAGCAACCCATTGATCTGGAAAGGGTCCAAACATGAGTCACCTAACCTTTTTAAAATCCTACACTCAATAGAAATTTATAAATTTTCACAAAAATGTAACCATTTTCTTAATAAACTAAAATAAAATTTAAATAAAACGATTGCAAAAAATGGGGAGGGAATGAACAGAGAGAGGGAGAGAGAGGACTTATGACAGAAAACAGCTGAAACTGTTTGGAGTCTTATTGGAGAGGGGAGGCAAAAGGCACTTATGGAAAGGGGCAAAGTTGATTTCACAAGGTTACCTTTCTTCTTGGGTATTTTTGAATGTAGGAAAAGATGAATAAAAATAAAGTGAGGAAAGAAGAGCAGCCTGTAATAAACACCAGGGCCCCCTCCCCCTTTCCATTTACTTAAAACTATCTGCCTTGAATCCGTCTTAGCAATATCCCAAACAAAAGCTGATGCCCAGTTAGCCACACTATCAAGTTTCAAATTTACGACTCTGAAAGGACAGTACCATTCTAGGACAAGTCAGGGGATCATATCGGTTATCTGGAATAATGCTACATTCTAGAGAGGATTTACACCACATCACATAGTAAGTGGTGTTGAATCTGTATTCGGTTAACTGAAAGAAAAGAAATAACTACCGATTTTATTCAATTTTGCATCCTCTCTTTTATATCTTTCAAAAACGTCTATATATAAATATCTAAAAAGTAGGTTTGATGAAACCTGTTCAGCCACATAAGAGTAAATAAAATAAATACTGAATATGTCAAAAGAATATTGCATACAAAAAATATTCTGAACGTCATTGAGGGGTTAGTAATTTAATAAAGATGACATTTAAAATTACTGTATGTATTGAACACAAATTATAGTCAGTGAAACAGCAAATGGTAATATAAAACCTTTCTTTATGTTTTATGAAACTTTTATAAAGCAATTAAATAGATATTTTGCAGGATGGGCTGCTCAGGTCAATCCAAATGAGCTCTGAAAAGATGTTCTGAGATTCATACAAAAGAAACTCACTTTCTTAAAACTGTGATAACAAAGATGTAATAAGATTCAATAACAAAAATCTAGACACAAGTTTTCAAAATTTAAAAATTGAGAAATATTTAAAGTAATTTCTAGAAAACTTTAATAATCAGGGACAAGATTGACCAAAACGTAAAAAAAGCTAAAAACAAAAAAATAATGTAAATTATACACAAGACGCATAAAATAGCTTAAAACAAAAGTCGGAGGAAATTATTTACAAAAGACATTGCAAGTAATAAAACATTCAACAGTTTTACATACCTACCAAAAATACTATAGTGCAGAAATAATTATTTAATTCATATATTTAATAAAAATATAATTGGCAATTACGACGTTTCACTATTTTGTTACTTATGTGGTAATGTAAATTCTTGCTTTACCAATCCATTTAGCATACAAGTACACGAGGGAGCTCACACAAAAATAGTAAAATCGTTCAGCCTGTGTTTTACTGACATTCCGTAACATATTCAACAATACAGAAGTATATAGAGGATATAAAGTAGCACTTCATAAAGTCTTTTGCTAAAAATTGTTGAGTCTTGTATGGTTGAACATAGTATCAAATTTTAGTTTCTTGTGAAGACCCAAGTAAAGACATCAACACTTTAAGTGAAAATGTATTAGATTTCTTCATTTCAATCTTGAAAAATAAAAATGAAAAAACTAAAAAAAATGGAATATTTTAGAAAAACAAAAAAGGGGAAGGATCTCATCCCTGATTAGAATTGTTACTCTTTTTCGCATACATCCTTTAATGAGAAAATATGCCTTTGAGGAAAAAATAAGTAACATAACACTCAATTTATTGCTTTTCATTAGTATAAAAAAATAGAATACTTATTGCATCAAGAGACTATAAATATTTTAATGATGTAACAATTTATATAACAAGGCATATCATTTCATTCTGCTTTTGGAAGATTGATCAGCCTAAATACAATAGTATAACCATTTTAAATGAATAACTAAAACAATACTGATTGAAAACACTTACTGTGAACTTTCAAACAATCTGGATAACATTGCAGACAATACTGGTAAATCAGCCATAACTGCAGTAGTTATGACAGCATTAGCAGAGTCACTTGAGCGACTAGCTTTCAAACTTCCACCAGTAGATGGTTTTAGTCCAAGAATCCACACAAGATGCTAAAAATAAAAGTCAATGTTTCATAAGCATTAAAAAAATATTAATATGTGAATTCGCCGCAAATTTCTTGCAGTTTAAAAAAATTCAGAGGAAGTGAAAGCAAGTAATTAAGTAATTAAAATATCATCATGTTTAAAATGTTTATTAGGGAATGTACATATATTATGTCAAACCGATAGGGAGTTGGAGTATGTCCTGCGTGACTGAACGTCATGTGGGGGAAGGGGACAGATTATAACTAATGTATATATTTGCATATAGGTAGAGAAATTTAAATCAAGAAATCAAAAAGTAGGGTGAATTGGCTTATATGCTAATCAGTAAAAGTTATAATATAATTAGCCTAAAATGGAAAGAGAGGAGAAATTGAATATGAGCGGAATCAAGGTGAACAACATCGATCACATTTCCCCGGTCCGAGGCCAAAGTGTGTGCCACATGTTCAGACTGACAACCATACTATGCATCGTGGCGTAATCGTAATAGAGAAATATTCCTACTCAAATAAATAATAAATGTAACTAAATAAAAAGAATATATTTTGATGAATATTAAGAAGTTAACATTGTGCGTATGTCACCACTTTAAGTCAATATTTTTTACTAGATTATAATAATTAACAAAATTTATTTCATTAATACACATTTATTTCCTTTATAATATTAATCATTGTCTTATAAGAATTTCGGGTGGAATTGAATTTTAAGCGATAAAATCAGGGCATTGTTGATCTGTGAATTCAAGCTCTACCTTCAAGTCGTGTATTTCACAATTTAAAACTAAATATTTTAATTATGAAGTTTACATTCATCCATAATATTCTTTTAAGTAATAATATACTTGATCCATCGTTCCCATATAATATACTCGTAATATATATGATAATATACTTGTAATATATCCATCCCTCCAAGATGGATAAAAAATATTAATTTAATAGCGGCAGGCAAACAATGTCGACAGAAAAATAATTAAAGTTTTCTTAGTTTTTAAATATTTACAAAATGATGTTAAGGATTAGAAATTGCACATTTTGGAATTTAAGTATTTAGCTTATACACTTTTAATATGCAAGTTAGATTTAATTTAAGAAGTCCAATGGAATATTGAAAGACATAAGACCAGAGCGAGTGGTGTGTACTTTGAGACACGATGAGTCGTCAAGAACTTTGGGGAAGGCCGTTTCTCTTGCCAATTTTTGTTAATTTCATAAATTACTGAATGTAAATATTTGACACATGTGCTTTGTCGACCAATGAGAGAAGTTGTTAGATTTTTCGAAGGAGAATCTTTCACGGTTTACAAATTTGGTGGTCGAGGGGAGGTTGTGAATAAGATTCCAAGGCAATCTCTCGATTTCCTTCAATCCTCGGTTTTCTTAATCCATGGTTAATCACTGAATTTTCCCCAACTTGTGAATATGGGAGTTACCGTTTAAGAAAAATAGAAGCTCAATACACAACATTTAGATTCGTGTTGCCATCTAGCGGCATTTACAACAATGAAATTTTAACAAAAAAATTGTTGTTGAAGATTGTATATATTCATTACTTTTAGCACATATTGTTATATTAACTGTTCAAATATATATATATATATATTTAATTACCTGTAATGTAGTCAAAACAAGGTGCCAAGCTGTACCTAAAACAGCTCCATGACAATGGGCTAAACTCAAGACAGCTCTCATGCATTGCAGATTTTTGGCTGTTAACTATAAAAGATGTGATTTAGTATATTTGACAATAATAATGCAACAAAAAATGGCGAAACCTTGTAATAATGATTAAATAAAAGTAAAACATATAGTTAACAAATAAACATTATATGAATGTCTTGCATATTTATGCTACTTATCTTTTTTAAGCAATTACAAATATTAATAATCATTTAAAATTTAAATAAATGCAAATAAAATACATGAGAAATAGAAATTTGTAAAAAGTATTTCATATGTCATACAACACCATATTTCAACATAAAAAAAATTAATAATCTCTGCAATAAATAACATTGATATTTAAATGTGATTTTTTTTTAATTTACCTACATATATTATATATTAGTTTACAAAAGAGGGACAATATTCGTTCAATTAGTAATAGCAATAGCTTTATTATGAAGTATTAATGGTGAGAATTTGAAACATTTGAATATGATGATTGAAAATAATTAAAAACAATATACAAAAAATATATATTAAGAAAATAGAAGATTCAAACTTTTAAAACACTGAACAAGAAGAACAATTTGTAAAGTAATATCCAACACACATTGTATATGTTGAAATTATATAATTATACAGGTTAACTTGGATCACATTGTATTAAAAATATATCTATTCATTTTACCCGTTGAAAGACTTAATCGACCATGGATATCCACTTTTTAACAATACACTTTAAATTAACTTTACTTAAACTTTAAATTTATAAAAAAATATTCAACATTGAAATATTTTTCAAATCTAAAGCATTGGGTGTTTCCTGCAAAATCTATTAAAATAATAAAAATTAAAACATATACATAATATACATGGATTGAAAATGTAAAGTAAACTATTTTAAAGGAAAAACTTTAAAATGTTGTAATTTTTCTAACTGTTCAGAGTTAATACGTAAAAAAATATAACATAGCACATTGTACATGATCATCGATTTATTTATGTGCTTATAGTTTTAAAATTAAGTTTTTCCATGAGCTAGTTAAGAAGAAACTTGCTCTATAGCTAAAGGCTGGTCTATGAAAAGGGGAAAGGAATTCCATCATGGCTATTGTAGACTGTAGTGTTGTGAAGGGGAACATGGCGTACAATGAAAGCATAAATTTTTGACAGAAATCAATTACAACCGTTTATCGAAGCATATGGTTTGGGGCACTGAAGGTTTTGGAGGGGACTATTCTTGCAAAACACATAACTTTAAAAACAGTGAATTTCTGCAATACGGCAATTGAAAAAAAATATATTAACTGTTTAATTAATTACAAATGAGAGAATAAGAAATGACCCTTTACATGTACAAATCATTATTCTCATTACCCCTTTACAGTAAACTTTTCAATTACCTTTTGTGCCACCAACTGAATACCTAGAACACATGTTCAATAAAATTTCATACCCATTCCATGTCAAAAATGACTCATGCCCCTCATAAGGACTAAACTCTATATGTAACAAAAGCTGTGACAGCTCCCTGAAAATTTTAAGTAAAGTCTTATTTGTGGACACTAGATTATAGCTCCCGTACAAAAAAAAATCCTAAACTTCATTATATGTAACAAGAAAACCACACTATACAAAACAATTGAAAATCCCATAATGTACATACAGTTTGTAAAATTTGACAAGTATATAATAATTAAATGTTTAAGCAATTAAATGTAATGTTTTTTCAAAAATTCAAGTCTTTACAAATAGATAAGTATAATACCACTGTCTAAATCAATATTTAAGCTGCAACCACTTTGTTTGCAAGTGGTGCAAGAAGTAGTTATATGAAAAACTGATATATTATTTTGTTAAAGTAATAATAACAACAAAAATTAAAAACACCTGAAATTAACAATATAGAATTCAAAAAGAATAAAAACCAGCTGAAATTAACAATATAGAATTCAAAAAGAATAAAAACCAGCTGAAATTAACAATATAGAATTCAAAAAGAATAAAAACCAGCTGAAATTAAATGACTAAATAAAAATTTTAGTGAAATCATGCAACTAGTTCTATTCTTAGGACGTTTATAAAATAGGCCAACAAAATGTAGAATGTGATTACAACAGCACTTGACAATTTTTTTCTCTTTCCAAATTAACCCAATCCATTTTACAATACAATATTTTGCTTTAGTGCTATAAGATTTTTTCGGCAAGTACACCAAAATAGGCTTTTGTCTACTATTTTTACAACTTGTTTAAGTTCAAATGGTATAATCCAGCCTATAAAGTTCTATAACTTTAAATTTTCAAGTTCTCTTATGCTTAATATGTATACCTAACTGCAGCATCTAGAAATGCAATTAGAAATATCAATGAAAAGGTTAGGAGGGACCTCATTGCTTTTAGCTATAACAAGTTATTTGTAGACATTGTTAAATGAAAACTTTTCATTGTTATCTCTTGTTATTTAAATATCTATTTAACTATCTGGCAAGATAAGCAAAATATCGAATTTGTAAGTTTGTTTCCACTGTGTTTAAATCTATATTTCCAACATTTTTTTTTTTAATATATTTTTCTTAAACACCTGACAGATACAAAAACGTGTATATCCGTTCCAAGTATTTTCAGTTTTTCCAGTAGTATACATAAAAGTTGATAAAACTCTCTGGCAAGATAAGCAAAATATCGAATTTGTAAGTTTGTTTCCACTGTGTTTAAATCTATATTTCCAACAATTTTTTTAAATATATTTTTCCTAAACACCTGACAGATACAAAAACGTGTATATCCGTTCCAAGTATTTTCAGTTTTTCCAGTAGTATAAATAAAAGTTGATAAAATCTTTTTTGAAATAATTTTCAAATTTAAAACATTAGGACTTTTGAAAACTTTCTCTACTGATATAATTTTTAAAAATATATTTGTAAAAATAGGAGTGTGTTGGAAATATAAATTAAACTTTACTGCAGTCTGCAGTGAAAACAAACCTACAGATTCCAAATTTTGCTTATCCCTCAAAGGGTTAATTATTTTAGTATGATTTCAAAAGTCCTTGCCAATGCTTTAAATTTGAAAAAAAAAAAAAAAAATTATGACTTTTTGTATAATGCGTACTACTGGGAAAATTGAAGATACATGTATATACATGTCTGTATCCATAGATTTAAGTTTTTCATAGCCAATTTGTCATCTTCAATTACATATATTATATATTTTAATATGAGAAAATACGACTCAGCTTAAACAGTTCTTTAGAATTATTGAAATAAAATTGTTCCAAAAAAATGAGGCCAGTACAACTCAAAAGGTAGCAGCTTGCACTAGGTATGAAATCTAGACCTTTAGTGTGATGACCAGTTATCTTAATATGAGGCCTAAACAATAAACAAAGTCAAAGTATTGTATAAAATATTTAAAGTAACCATCTCATAAACTTCTTTTTTGTAGAGATTCGGTTAGGGGGTAAATGATTGAAGTATGTCACGTAGTTGCAGTGTTCATTCTAAGAGTTTTCTTAAGAGAAGTTGCGGTCTGCCCTTTTACCTTGAAAATTGCGGACCCCTGTCCCTTTTATGTTTGAATCGCCATTCTTCTTGCTCTTCCCAAAACCTCATGATTTATCTGACCTATGAAAATATCTGTTATCGTCCTTTTCACTTCAGTAGCTGTCGATTTGAATCACACGGGTCGGTCATTGTCAGTATAATGTACATCAATATTTTGTGCCATATTGTGTATTTCTTTTTCAGAGTTTTTCTGACAGCATTTTCCTATTGGTCATGACAATTCCGGAAGTATATATGTAATATCTTCCTGTGTGGACAGCGATTATCTGCGATTCTGTATACTTCAATGCATGTTATTTTATTATCAAGTTTAACCAAGTGGGTTGGATTGTTATGTTTTGTATTAATAAAAATGAAAATTATTTTCATAACTAAGAATTATTTATTGCGTCAATTAACAACAAACAGCATTCAAAAAAAATCTTTCTTTGAGAACGGAATCTGCACTAATTAAAAACAGGACTTTATATTTGGATTTTTTAACTTCTTTCCTTTCACATTTACTATTTTTTTTTTTAATTATACAGCATTTTTCAGCTATTGATTATCAACATATAACCAATGATGCAAAGTGTTTTAAAAATCAATGATTGATACGGCAATGACTTTGATTTTGAAGAAGGAAATTTTTGAAGATTTATTGTAATTTTTTTAATGTTTAAAGATTTTTGGTTCTACAATTATTTGACTACATATTAAGTTGCAATTAGTTATGCCAAGAAAAATGGTAATTAAAAAAAACTGCAATTCGATGCTGCTTTTATTCCGACTTTAATAATGAAACAATAATTTTTACAGATTCAAAGCAGTTTCTCGAGATTTACTTTCTCTTTTACCAGTTTTGATTCAGCTTGTTAGGTATTTAATTATCATTAGCTAAACAGAATGTTGATATTTGCAAAAAACGATTTTGCGTCAATGCCCTTAGGAAAAAAAAAGATAAATTTTTCTTAAAATAGAAGACTGCCTCTTCTTATTTCTAGTTCATTCCCACTGCATAGTTGAATTGTTTACATATGCAAATAAAATTGAAAGAGATGCATACATGTTGTAAGTGAAATTATGGTGGTTAAATGAAGATGCCACCACAACTGTTGAATGAATGCTGTGTTCATTCATAGTCCAAAAGTCACCTAATTATAAGCGATATGTGCTAGGTTTAACTCGAGACCTATTGTGTGATATCTGGATATTTTACCATAAAACCAAAATTATTAAGAAGGGTGTAGTACGGCTATTTAAAGTGGCCACAACAGGTTTATGGATAAGTATAGACATTACCATATTTAAATAATTTGTCTAAGAAAGACAGCATATGTAAAATTTCAAAAACGTTTCACTAAAATAACTACTAAAAGAGACATAAAACATTTTTGCTTTCTCATAAAAACTGATAATTTGACACCATTTTATTTTTGATGCATTAAAATTTGTAACTAACCATGACTGGACCTTGTTGTGCACCAAGAGGTAAAGACGCTGTAGGTAGGGGGGTACCAACAGCCACGACCTGTTGTCGCATTTCATGGCCTTCACAAGTACCTAAATAAAGACCAAGGGGGAGTTGGGCTGCTCCAGAAAGATTGTTGCAATTAAGGCCAGGATGATTAATATCGTCACATTCTCGTCTTCGTTCACCTATTAAAATAAACACTTTAAATAAAAATCACGAATTTTAAAATAAAAACCTAAGGAGTCAAAGCTTTATAAAGTTTATAAATTCTTAATACATGCAATAATGAAATCAAAATGTACATAAATAAGCTACATAGAATATTATTCAACAGAGTATAGGCAGAAAATTTTTACATACTCTTCATGCAGATTCTATCATTCATTGATATACTAGGGAAGTGAAAAGTAAAATTGACACCTACCCAAAATTATTTTGCATAGAATTTTAAATAATGATACAGTTTATGAACTGTTGTAAAACATTACTTTGTAATGTCATCATTTTCGATTTTTGAATTAATGTTTGTTACTTCTTTATCTGAAGATTAAAATGAAGTCTACTGTATATACTGGCATATAAACAGAGAAATTTAAGTAATTTTTTTTTACAAAAATGTAATCAGCAGGTTAAACTAGAGTAAGTAAAAATTAGAATATAAGTAGCCCAAAATAGAAGCAGGGGTTCTAGCTCAATTGAAAGGATCATGTTAAATTGATGTAAGTATGACATACACATGCTAATGAAATACAGGAAATCACATTGCATCATAATCTAACGAAAATTATACTATTTGCAAACATAATCAAAAATAAGTTAAAAAACTTATATATTATGACAAAAAATATTAGTACTATTAGTTTATTTAGAATTCATGATGGTAGTATTCATAATTAATATATAGAAGAGAAGTTTATTGACACTATGAATAGCAAATGAAAGCGAAACAGTTTTGAAGTCCCGATTTTGTTGCAATGTTTTTTGATGATGGGAAGCAAATAAGACAGCAAGACATGCATAAATGGAATAAGTTTAAATTTTCCAAATGAATTTCATGGAAAAGAATTATTCTTATTTAATTTGACTGAAATATAGCTTTGTGGCAAAACACCATACTTAATTTAGTCACTAGTTATATAAAACAATATTTATATAAATTATAACATACATTTTTAGTTATTTAAATTTTTATGCAAAATACTAAATCTAATTTAATTGTTTTACATAATACTGATAAAATTGAGAAAAATATTACTTTGATGAATTTTTTTTAATATACCATACCTTTGCAGTCTGTTTTCAGCATACTAGTATTTAATACAGTCAAAGTATAGTGAGGAGGAAGTGAGGCTTTACACATTGCTGTTATAAAAGCATCCCGAGGTACATTCATATTTAATGTACCACATAAACTGCTGTAAATTTGCATGGCTTTAAGAATATTTTCTGTGGCAGTTTCATCAGTGCTAAAAAAACATGTCATACAAAACATGTCAAATAAACAAGAAAAATAAAGCTATGAGCAAAAAAGTTAATAGTGTTTTTCTAAGCTAATTAGATATTTGTCTGAAAATATTTTATTAGTAAAAGTTTCATTTAAATGTTATTTTTAGAGCTTAAACAATCAACTAGTCTTTCTTTAAAAAAAAATATTCATATATTCCTATTAAATTAAGTAAAAAAGTAGAACAAATTTGTTTAAGTAGTAGCCAACAATAAAAGAAGCCATTAAGCATTATTTACACTTGTTCATTTAATATTCGACCCTTACATGTGGGTAATTATTGGGACAAGAATTAACTAGTCAGTTAACACTCATCATACAAATAAAAATCCATCAATAAAAATAAAAATTTAAAAATATTTTAATTTTCCTTTGCAAAAAGAGATGCAAAATTATTATAAATTTCCGTTTCTTAGCACAAGAATTAATTAAAGATTTATATTTGAAATTTAAAAACAAATTATTTAAAAATAAGCATGAAGACCAGTAAGAGTAACCTCTTAACAACGAAACGGTCTTGGGTATTAACGCAATTAGCTTGGAGAAGCTTTTAAGAGCCTTGGTCTTACACCTGCTACGCACATTAAAAAGGGCAACTCGGCTCTATAAAAATCTCAGATTCCTTAGGACTACGGCCTTGCTATTCACATAGAACTAGAGCAGTTGTTTAGAGCTTCATTACAACCTATAAAGCGATTTGTGGCATCTAGCTTTGATTGTACAATGTAAGACAAGAATCACATATTTGCATTCCTGAAGCAAAATATTGTAAGCTTGTGGTAATTTTATCACATTACTTTCTGTTGCATACAAATCCCACCTTATTTTTAGAAATTAAGATTACCTTAATGCAGACAACAAATGCTTCCACTGGTCAACACCGCCTACCTAACGCAAACAAAACAGGATTGCATTGGAAAGATCAGATCAAATCATGTTGATGTGCATGGATTTAAGAGTTGGACTAACACAATTTGGCACACTTCTTAACTTTGGCAAGTTCGACCAAGGTGATTGTGTTAATATGCAATTACCAACTAAACTAATAAATCAATTTAATATTCAATTCTAGTGATCGTACAAGTTATTGTTTGACATGCGAATTAGTCTTTTTGAGAGTTTACAATCCGTTATGAAAATTCTGAAGAGACATGGAAAAATGTAATCTAAACCTAATAATATTTTAAAGCAATAAAAAATTTAAATCTACAATATAAAAAAAATACTTAACAAAGCAAAAAAGAAAAAAAAATATTGCAAGTTTCTTATAACAAATGTAGATATAAAAGTTATATTTTTAGGATTAAATATAAGAAATTATTTATAAAATTTTAATTGTTAATTTTAAATTCAATATTTCCAATAAATCATATTATAAAGATTAAAGGAACAAATCATATAATCAAAATCATTAAATTAATTTTAAAGTTTATTTTTTTAAGCAAAAAGTTACAAACTTGATAAATATATTTTACTGTCAAAAATACAAATAACATTAATAAAAATTAGAAGTAAAGAAAATAAATTTAAATTAATTTTTTTTAATAAAACTTACCTAGCTTCAATAAGTAAAGTAAATGCAGCTAGTAGTCCACACCATGTTGAATTTATTATTTGTTCTGAAAGCTCTGTAGGGCAGGAAATATCACATATTTTATCACAAATAGGAGTGTCTAATTTCTCTTCTGCTATTTTGTGCAAGGTTGCATCAGGTTCTTCATTTTCTTGAGAAGGAATGTTAGTATTGAGAAATGATGAAATCTTCTTTGGATGGCAAATTATAGATCCAATGCTGCTGATGACATCAAGAAGGCATGAATATGCTACAGAAATTCCATATCCATCTGGAACACCAGGTGCTTCCAGTCTATCTAATAATTCCAAACTAAAAAAAAAATTTAAAATGTAAGATTTACAAAAATATTAAGAGTGATTTGCAAAAAATACAACATCTGTGCATTACAAATACCTAACATAACAGGGAATTCAATTAAATTAAATTATTAAAATTTGTTTAATCCAAATCAATATAAAGAAAAATCAGATATTTTGAATATTGTTTAAAATTTAACCTTCTACTTGTGTTGTGCACACACAGATTTATATAAAGCAAAATAATCAGTTAAACATTTATTTTCCATTAATCATATTTAAGAGCTATAAATTATTCTATGTGAAATTTTCTATTTATCAAATTAACTATTAGGAAGAAACCAAAATGCAATACAAAAAGTATCAAACCAAAATTTTAATTAAAGTATAATAAACTTTTAATTGATAAAATTTAGCATTCAAATTACATCTAATGTATACACAGAATAAAATATATTTATGAAACTTACAAAATTGGTTTGCAGGTACCAGATGGCACAGGGGTGATAGAGAGCCAAATTCCTCGATATAAAAACCCTGCCTGAGGTGTAATGCCAGGCCCAACAGGTAAGCCTGCAAGCAAAGCAGGAGGTTGACCTTGAACTGCAGCAGGTGGTGGTGCACCATAACCACTTGACAAATTTGAAGTAAGATTTGGATTATTCGTACTGCTAATAATAAACACAGATTGGACATATGCACCAAGGGCATTTACAATATCCTTGAATATCTTCGTACTATGAGGCTTCATGTCATATGATTGACAAAATGACCTAAAAATATAAGTTTAATAATATTCAGTGAAAATGTATGGATATGAATATATAGGTATTCCATTTTAACAAATAATTAAAAATAGTTAATATATTAGTTTAACATGCAATATTGTGTTAAGAGGAATAATTGTGTCGATTAAGCTTACAAAGTTTGTCATTCCACTATTAAGTGTAGCATAATTGAAACATTGAACGTTTGGTAGTTGATTTCACATCCCGCTTATTATTAATCATTATTAGTGTATTAAACTCTTTTGAAACACATTTTTATAAATACAGCTTGTTTATTATATATCTACTAAAAAAACTATTTAGTGTCATACAAGATTCTTAAACTCTAGGTAGGAAAACTAAATATTAAAATGTATGTTATTTGAGTAGCCCAGATGTAAAACATTTAAATATTGTTTGTCTAAAAATATAGTGCATACCAAATGGAACTTGCATCACATAATTAATTACATACTTTTATTATGCATATTCAGTTTTTAAATAACAATTATTGCTAAAAGAATAAAATATTAATATTATAATTTTTGTTTGACCTTTCCTATTCTTTAAATTTTTTTAAATATTATCGTTAAACATTTTCCTACATATATGTGAACCTGATTGAAATAAATGAAGTTCTATATAATATTTTGCATCGTACATCACTAAAATCTTAATTTTGTGTAACCTAGCAAACTTAGGTTATATGTGGAATATAATTCATAGAAATATTTCATTCAAATTATGAACACCAACTACAGGTTCTAAGCTCAGCAAGGTTGGTCCAATGGTCCCGTTCTATGCATCCTAACAATCCTCCCAATATTGATCTAGTTGTCATTAAATTTAATGCCTTCAAATAATCACCAGATTTGATAAATTTGTTGAAAAAGGTCCCCTCTAGTTATCTCCGAGTATATGCATGTTTAAAGATTCAAGCTTATCACTATAGTTCATTCCCGAAGTTCCTTGAACCAATTTCGTAGCCCTATGTTAAACCCACTGTAACAAATATGTATATTTTTAAGATAAGGTGATCAAAATGTTACTGTATACTCAAGATGAGGCCTAGCACAACCCCCTATACAATAGCAATATTACATCTTTAGAATGACATAATATTCCTTTTAATAAATTCCAAAATTCTATTCGTCTTTTTACATGCTATCCAGATTGATGTCCCATTTTAAAAGCCCCATTAACCAACACACCCAGATCTCTAACAATATCGCTAGCATTGATTTCAGCAGCTTGTAGATAATAAGTAGCTTTAATATTATTGTGTCTTATGTGCAAAACCCGATATTTTTAATATTGAACAGCATACTCCAATAAACAGCTCGAGCTGAAATTTTAATTATATCATCCTGTAACTGGTGATTTTGTTTCCTGCAATTGATGCAGGGAACTTTTAAATCACCAACATGACTTTTTAAATCACCAACAAAGATGAAAAAAAAATACTCTTGTAAAAAAAATATTAAAAAGACATTTCAATAACATTAACTTATATATACATAATACATACTTTAACAATTCTGGTTGTATACACATTTTATGTAGCACTTCTAATGCTAGAGCCCGTTGCCAAGGAGGTTTATCAACATCTAGAAACTTCACAACTAACGAAAGGAATATTTCACATTCTGTTACCTTTAAAAATATATATAAAAGTTTATGTGTGATTAAGTTACAAAAAAAATCATGGATATGAAAACCAAATTGTCTAAAAGTAATGAACAAAATTAGCTTAAATATTTTATTTTTTAATTAATGTGAATTACATAAAATAATAAATAAATCTAGTAAAAATAAATAAAATAAAAAACATTACATAAAATCTAAAAATTCATCTTAACTAAATTATTTGTAATAAATAGGATAATGTAAAACATTATATTTTTGTAGTAATATTTTATTAGTTAACCAACAAAGATTATATATATATATATATATATATATATATATATATATATATATATATATATATATATATATATATATATATATATATATATATATATATTGATAGCTTAAAAAGTAATAACATACTGACTTTTCACTTATTACTCTAGTGATTTCATTTAAAAACTTTCACTTTATTCATATATAATATATTTCCATATTTAAACAAGTATTCATCATCTAATAAAAAACTTATAAAATAAAATGTTATTACAAAATAATAATAATAAAAAAAAGGTTTGGGATCAAGCATAATCATCAATACATACAAATTTATTTTTAAAATAAAGCTTTTTTTTAAAGCTTAGTATAGCTTGGATAAAAAAACAATTTCAAAATTTTGAAATATTTGATACAGTAAATAGAATTTCTTTTACAACTTACCAACATTTTATAATATCGTTGGATCAATACTGAAACAATACGAAGCAATCTCATAGATATAGGGAAATATGGCTTATCAGAAGTGGTGGGTGGAGGTCCAGTACCTTGTGCTCCTTGTCGATATTTTATATTTGGTGAAAATAACTTTATTATAAGTGGACACACCCTTTCTTTCAACAGAAAATTAAACTCAACATGCTGCAAAAAAAAATTATTTTCAAATTAGAGTATTCAGTAATGAAACAAAATTAAATAATGTGTTCAGTAGAGTATAAAATTTGATACTACTCAATTAATAAACTCACTTATTCACTCAATTAATGAACAAAACTTCATAGAATACTTTCAAACTAGTTGTGTGCCAATCATTATAAACACAATAAAGCATTAAAAAATACCAAGTAATAGTACTTTTTATTTGGAAAAATTAATTTAAAAAAAATTCATTAAGGTAGAAATACTTTAAAGTGCTTAATAAAATAACATTTTACAAAATGAAAATGGGATACCTTGAAAAACACATCAGGAAAAGAAGACAAAATGGACTCCAATAATTCTAAACCAAATGTTCTAGTCATTTCAGTTAGTCCAATTAGCCAAAATGGTTGGTCTGCATTTACCAGCTGCACCAAATCCTAGATTAAGCACACAAAAAAATTATACAGTTATAAAAGCAAATTATACATTACTCTTAATGACTATTCAAAGCTTCTATCTAAAGTTTTAAGAACTATTAACATACAAAAATAATCACCAAAAAAACATTATATAAAATAATATAACACATTTAAAAAAATTATACATTTGCAATTAAATAAACCTGTATAAATATTCTTAATGTTTAGAATACAGTTAAATTAAAAAAAGTTTATGTAAAAACAATTTTAAAACGAGACATGAAAAGAGGTGCAACATGCATTGTAAAGCTAACTTAAGAAATAAATTTTTGTCTGGTTCTTTTCTGCTTTCCTTTCTCTAAGTCTACAACTGAAAGGAAAGAAGGAATTTACCTTTCAAGTAATACTCAAAGATGATATTCATTATTTTGCATTCAAAATTTTTAATAAGATTTGTGTGGTAACTCTTTCAAACTATACCAAGAGAGCAAGACAAACTTCTGTAATGAATCCATATTATTGTCATAGTACTACAACTAGGGATGAACGGATATCTGGTAACTATCCGGTATCCGGCTGATTTTTAACTATCTGGTAACTATCCAATATCCGGAAGTATAGTGCCGGATATCCGGATGAATAAAACGTCGAAGATTTTTTTGTGGCGATCAATTATCTTTGTTCTTGCTTTAAGTATTTTTCTGAAAATTCTACCAATATATTCACAGTGTGCAGTTTCTCCCTTGAATTTTTCTCAGGCTATTAAGGTGGGTAAGAAGTGCGTTTCAGACTTGGACACGGTGAGTCACAGAGAATAAATAGCAAGGAAGATATGCTGCAGACATTCGAAACACGCCACTATAGTGGAGTATCTTCGAGTTTGAACAATTCACATAGGTGGTGGTGCGTAGAGTGCATCGCTACATCTCTGTTCGTTGTATATTAGAAATTATTTTATTCTCCAGTCTAAAAGTTAGTTGTAGCATTTAAGTTTGGTGCAATTAGATCAACAATCTGGAAATATTTCAAAATTACATTTTCAAACGCATTGTACAATACAGATCTGGCCGTTTTAAAATCTGTATAAATATGAACAGTTTATTAAAGAACTGTTAAGGGGTACACTTGAATTTTTTTTTTAATTATAAATTAAAAACTCTAGTTTGTTCATGTATGAAAATACTTTAAAAATCACAATGGATTATAAAAAAAACCTGAATTAAGTCAAATGCTAATTAGCTAATTATCATGGGTTTTTTTAAACATGATTATGCAAGCTGTAATTCATCTAGAAGCATAATTTTTGTTGGAATTACTTGAAGTATCTTTCTTAAAGTTATGACACTCCAAAAAGTTTATAGCATTAAAAGTTTTTTTATATAATTTTTTTACCTCGAGAGTCCTTAAAAAACCCACTTTTTTTCAAATTTTTAACTTTAAAATTCTATTACATTTTTTTTAACGAATTGTTATGGTGGAGTGTCATAACATCTCACAACTAATATAAAGTTGAATTAAAAAATAAATTCCTCAAAAGTTTAACCAAACTTGAGTTTTTATGTTTGGAATGAAAGTGCACATGGTAAAAATACAATTATTTGGAAATTGAGTTTAAAGTGTACAAAACATCAGTCCATTGCTAGCAGCACCCTAGAATAACCCTTTGTAAATAAAAAATTTTTTTGAATGTTTATTCAATCTTGGTATCACCTTAAAGGTAAGGAATTAGGGAATATTATAGAATAAAAAAATATTTTGTAATTTTTGACCGATTTCCGTATTTTCTAATGTGTATGAGAAGATATTTTCATAAAAAAGAAACTGCCGGATATCAGATCGGATATCCGGCAAAATCCAGTTCGGATATCCGGTTTGTAATAAAGCCGGATATCTGATATCCGGCAAAACCACTATCCGGTTCATCCCTAACTACAACTAGATTATAGATAGACTACAAAGACAGACTAGACCATAGGAAGATAAAGGTATTACATACCAGTTACCTAGTTGTAGTACTCGCCCCAAGATGTATGTGTATCTATCTGTCTATATTTTTTTCTATGTATTTGTCTATCTATCTAACTGTCTATCCATATGTACATATATATATATATATATATATATATATATATATATATATATATATATATATATATTTATGTATATATATAGAGAGAAACAGTCAGATAGCCAGGTAAATAGATAGACAGAGTAATATGGTAAGATGAGTACTACAACTAGGTATATGGTATGTAATATCATAATTTTTCTTTTTAGTTATTGAGTAGTAGGGTGAAGAGATATAATACTGTTGAAATTTAGTGTTACATTTAACTTGGTTGTTATAGTCAGTTCCTACTTCTGTAACGAAACCATATTTATTGAAGTTTAGCGTTACAACAAAACTTTGTTATTACAGTCTAATTGCATCATAGAGCTTACAGAATCTAAAACTGTAACAAGAAATAACAATTTCTTGAAAACTAAAGGTAAATTATTTGAAATTTGATTTTTATTTAAAAAAAAACTCCTGTATTATACTAAAATTAAAATGCTGCATAATGTTAACATGTATCCTTTCTTCTCATCATTGCACAAAAAGACTAAATATTTGTATTTTAATTATAAGATCCTGTTAACCTTAGTTCATTTACACACAAGTTTTCAAATTTTAAAAATAATATCAATCAAGAAATCAGTGTTATGCAGCATTCTAAACTCAACTTGTAATTTTACGGACACAAAATATTGATCAATGATATATATATATATATTTCATACTTGAAATAACATAAAACCATCAGCTGCATGAACTGGTAAAGATTTTGGTGGGAAACGACTGCCTCCTTTTAATTCTTCCAAGTGCAGGTTAGGTTGATTGTTCAATCCTAGATTTTTAAATATAATGTTAATATTTTTTTAAGTTTATGAAAATTATTATAATATTTTAAATAAAATGTCACATACTTTCAGGGGGAGAATAATTCTCAGAAATTATTCTTTCAAAAACTGCAGAAACAAGCTGCCTCACAGTAGCAGAAGCAGTATTATTTGTAGTGCTGTTTTTTGTAAAGTGAAGTCGAAAGCATAGCACAATAGCCTGAAAAACACAAATGTAAGACTACTGTATTAAAATGAATGAAATATTAATAAATTAATGAAATATATTAAATATAAAATTAAATTGCACCGAACTGATAAACATTTGTGAATGTTTTATAGTAGTACACATAAAGGATTGAGTGACTTATGGCAGTTCTAATAACTAAAAGCTTAGTATTTAATCAAAAGTCATAAATATTTAGATATATAAAATGGAAAGCAGCAACAAAAGTACCTTAGCCAAAGTTTCTCCTTGAACAATAGTATTAGTTGTAATCAATAGAGTAACAGTTTGGAGCAATTTCAATTCTTCAGTTCCACTTTCCATTAAAGACCATAAACAAGTAATGATGTTGTTAGCGGCCATCTAGAAAATTAAACAAAAAACATATAGTTTGCTCAAACTTTTGAAATTACCATTCCATAGGAAGGGTCATATAAAATTTAACAGGTGTTCTAAAAAAACATTTAAATGAAACCCACTGGCCATAGAGCAATGGATAGACAACATTGCCTACACTCTTCCCTTTTTGGCAACAAAAGGGACACCATTTTATGATAAGTTAGTTTGTTAAAAATATTTATTCTAAAATTTATTTTAAAATCGTCACAATAAAAAAACACTTATAACTATCTATCAAACATGCATATATATTGGATTATTTAAATTTTGATATTAATTTAAATATACTTTTTAATTATTAACATTAAAATATATTACACACACACTGAACAATTAAACTAGAATATTCTGAGTCTGAAGATCTTAGGTGGATAACGTATTTTATAACAATTAAAGATGTAAATTCAAGAAAAATAAGCAATAAGGATGAAGTTAATGAAGAAACATGCAAGAAAGAGTATAAGAGATGGCAAATTTTTTAGTAAATAATAATTTTCATTTTCAGTTTCTAGATTGACAATTATAATTTTTAGAATGTATACCGAAATACAGTAATGTCTCAAATCCGGAGTCGTCGGGACTTCAGCAATTCAGCACTTCTGAAAATTCTGGATCTTAGACCATCACGATATCCATTAACATTCCATACTCTATGTGCAAAAGCAAGTTTGAACTTCGATCCGGAATAGAAATTTCCCTTATCAAATTTAAATTTTCTTTAATATGAATACCAAAACTATTAAAAGAAATAACAAAATTGGGGGGGGGGGAGTTGATAGCCATTATTTTATTGGAGCCAGAATAATTCGATTACATAACCTTAAAATAATAAATTGTGTGCAATAAACAATTTTTATTTGTCTTAAATTGCATTTTTATTTGATACTTACTGATGACACAGCTTCTAATGTTATTAATCGCTGTATTGAAGTTAAGGACATCTGTACAATTTTTGTACTTTTTGTATCGCAACCAATGAAGAAAGGCTCCAAAATTTCAGGACTTTCAGAAAGAAAAGCTACAAACATATAAACAATAGATACAAAAGGTAATACAAAATTTACAAAAACAAATCTGCTCATTGTAGTCCTAAATTACTTTACACATTCAAAGTTAATTAACAATTAGAAAATTACTGCATTTGGTTGAAATGAAAACATTTTTCTGTCTAGAAACAAAACTTCTGTTGCCACATCTACATAGTTTATTAGAGGCTTTCTATTACATCACAAACTTGACTATATATGGGTTTCTGCCTATTTCTATGTGGTCTTTTGTTCGACTATTATAGTATTTGTATACTATTCTATACTATTTGTATAGTATAATATATATTTTTTGGCCACTATTTATTGTAGGATTAAACTTAATATACCATTTAGTAGGGAATAAAGTCTACTACACAATTACATGCAAAACATTTGCACAAGGGACTATAAGGGAGAGTATTGTAGCAAAAAGCTTATATTTTACCCAAATATAACAACCTAACTCATGGCTAGCTAACCTGCCTTGAATACATTGATTATACCAACAACCAAAGTATTCTTAATCCATATATCTTCGTATTTGAAAGTATATTAATAGATTTCTAGTTTGATCCTTGCCAATCTATTTTTTACCTCATTCCCAAAATTTTATCATAAATGAACAGTCATATTGAATTAACAATGCATGCATTGTGCACATAATAAAACTTAAAAGAGGAATTTCCCTACCACAAAAATAACTCTGAGTGCACTTTTGAAATGATTAAATCCAACACAACAACAACTAAAGGTAAAAATTAATTGCATGTGTTTCATGTATGCAATTAGCTTTTTTAAAAAAATACACTTTACATTATTAAGTATCAACAATTTTAAAATCCAGGAAAATAGTAAAATGTGCATGCATGTGTTTAAAATACCAAAGAAATTGTATACAATATTAAACACATTAGTAACACCTACCCAAGCGTATGTCATCATATTTTGAAACTGTATTTTGAATTTTAATGATTCCAGATTCTGCAGCCTATAAAAGAATTGCCAAATTAAAAAAAAATCCGGGCTTTTGAAACAATTTCTAGTAGAACAAAATATTTGATAAACTATTTTATTAATTATTAAAACCATTTAGATAATGGTCATTTCAATCAACATTAATAAATACAAATATAATAGATTTTTTAATTTTGTGTAAAAATTATGTAGTCTTTCTATTTTTGATACCATGTGTGAAACCTGACATTTACTAATATTAAAAGACATAATCAATTTGACAACCCATTTTTATATTTTGGTTTTAATCACCTTGTAATACTTACTGTTCCTCAGAATTGACTGTCCCCATAATTTCTTAAATAATAATCTTACTCATGAATGAACCTTGTACATTACCAATGATAAAGATGACTTTACAAATAACTTTCTATTAATATCTTCAATAAATATATAAATAAAAGTGAGTTTTGAAATTCCAATTAAGCTATGATGATTTGTGCACTCAGTCCACATTCTCTTGAGAAGGTTAGAAGGCAAAGACTTAATCTAAAAACTTCTACATCTTAAATAAAACCAAAATCATGACCACTAAACATATAAGTTTTCTCATTCTAAAAATTAAAAAAAAAATAGATAATAGTATATGATTTTGTTACTTAGTTTTTATTTAAAATATCAATCTAAAGTTAAGTCAAAAGAATACCAACATAATCTGACACAGAACATTAAAAGGTAAAAACACAAATTGAATTTAATAACAAATAATTACTTCTTTCAAATGCGGATGTCTTTTTCTTGCTTCTATCGCAAGTGCTTTTAAATCATTCTGAATGTTTTCCAACAACTTCTTATCAAAAACAGGTTTTTCTGTTACTGCCATTTTTATACACTGAAAATAAATGTTTTCATGTAGGAGAAATATCCAAGCAAAGCTAAACAATTCACAATACAGAAGATTATAAAATAAGAAATTGAATTATATTACAGTAGATTTTTTATAAAATTCCTTTACAGTAAAACTATTTTTTTATACACATGGAAAAGGGACGCTAGGTGGCACTTTGAGAGGTTGTGCATTTCTCTGGGATGTTAGATAAGTAGTTTTTTCAATTTACTTGTACTTGTTTGGTTGATGATTAATGTAATTAAACTAATTTGATATTTTTAATGTATTTCTGAGTTTCAGTGTGTATTTTGGCTATTTACCTGTTGGAAAGCGAGATCATCACTAAGCCAAAAGTGCATGTTTGTAGTTTGTATACATCTGAAAATGGGGGTTTTGAAGCTCCCGAAAGAGATCAAAAATGGAAATGGATGCTTGTGGATTTAGTGTGTTGATTGCAAGATTATGTGTATGGCTAATGATTGCAGAATGAATGCAGTAGTTTGTATAAATGAAGTGTATGAAAAGAAGAGAGTTGGATAATAAGTTGCAAGACAAGTTAGACAAGTTAAATGACAAAGACTGTGAAGACAAGTTAAATGCAAAAGGCAAGGCAGTATTTGAATGTTCACAAGTTGATTGGAGAGATGTGTTTACAGTGTCCAGATTGGAAGAACACTCAATGGAAGATGTGATTATGACACTGAAGGAATTATACTAGGGGACTTAATGGTTAGGCATGTAGGAAATGGAGTGAATATATTAAGTGAAGAGTGTAGAGGTGCTGTATGCATAGTACTAAAGTTAAAGTCATAACAAAAGAAGTTTGAAGAGGAGCAATGAAAGCAAGCAATTGTGGATGGAAACCAACCACGTAGGGCAGTCAATGAATAAAGAGTTTGAGAAGGAAATGGTTGAGCTTCTCAATGAGGTAAAAACATGCATTGGGGATGCAAGTGTCCTCGGTATGTTGCCCAGATCTGGAGTAGCAGTGGTTGGCTAAATCAGTGGGCCAGTCAAGAATGGACTGTTAGAAAAGGTTTGTTTGTATTTGGATGTTATGGATTTATGGAAAGTATGTAAGAGAGACAGGTTGCGCCATGGCGGCATATATTTAACTAGAAATGGAAATTACCCCATTATGGGTTGGGGCCAAAAAATCTAGTTTCGGGTAAAGGGATTCTCCAATGCCGAGTAGTCCAAGAAGGCTGCGGAATGTAATAAGGGTCTCTTTTTAGGGATAACAAATCTTCTTGCTTATTAATTCTTTAATGTTAGATAGAAAATAAATTCATTAACAGGTTTGAACCCACAAATTTAAAATATAATTAAAAAGTTTTTCTATTATAATGTGTAGTGTCAGGAATAAGATGGATGAATTAAAGGGAATAGTAACTGCAGAACTGATTGAAATTGTTGACATATGGGTATGTCCATTGTCACTTGTGACAATCAGAGGTAATTTTTACAATTCTAAACATATTTTGGATAAATTTGAAATTTAACATTTTAAAAGTTCATGTCATTCTGTTTCTCAAAACATATTTAATATGTAACTATGTATTTTTTAGTTGTCTAGGAAATAAATAAATAAAAAATTTACTCTTGTGACCACTTAAAATATAACAATTGCTTTCAAGGTGGAATTTCTGTAAATTATATGAGAATACAGAACTCAAATTTACAGTTTATATTTCCAAATTAGTTTTATATTTGATACAATCAAAATAAGATTGTGTAAAAGTTTGAATGAATATGTGCAGCATAAATAAATATAATTATTTTCTAAAACTTATTTAAACTATCAGAAATAGTTTTTGTTATTATTTTTTTTTTAAATACTTATAATAACTAATCAGGATTGTCATAATTAATTGTTCTGTAATCTAAAAGTAAATAAAAAAATTATAATTAATATTCATTTTAAAAATGTGAATGAAAGTTCTGGATCATCGACTTCAGTTTTAATACTTCTTCTATGATATCTTTGCAAATTGTGCATTCTGAAATCCTACATTGAAAAAAGGTATCACAGCATGCTAAATAAATTAATTATCTACCTTCTTGTAACCAAAAATACTGATGATACCAAAAATAAGTTGCCTTCAGAACAGTTGTCAAATATTTCGTTTGTCTACAGCAGCAAATATTTTAAATTAATGCTTTGTTAAATCACACTATCATTCATCCTGAAAATGACATAATCATGTCCAATTATTTAGCATTTTTGTCGTGGGAATAAAAAAAATTGCCAAACGGAACCATATGAACAAACTGTTCCATAAATTATATAAACAAAAAAAAAATAATAAAATTGAAAATGTTTCAAAAACTGTTTTTAAAACCAAAAGTTAAAAATAATTAAATGTACCTGTTAATGTATACCAATACAACTTTAAAGTGGACTTTCAGTATGATTAAAGCAGCACAGTGATTGGCATGATATGCAGGATAGGAAGGAAGATAGTTTTTCTGAATATTTATGTAAGAACATGGTACAGCAAAACATATCCCAATATCTGAAAAATACATTAAGAGGATGTCAATTACATACTTTCAATAAAAAATCAAATGTGATTTTTTGGCAAAATAATTTTTTGTATTTTGGAGAATACCAATAGAAGAAAAATATTAATGGACATCCTCATTACAATTTAAATAAACAAAAAAACATGTCAAAGAAAGATTCATTTTAATTAAATAAAAACCTAAAATAGTTTACAATGTTTTCTTGCAGCACAGTATTCGCAAACAAAACCTGAGTATCAGCAGAGGCCCTAAAGGTGGTGCGACCGCACCGGTGTGCTGCCTTTCTGTTTGTACATTCAGTTAGTGTAATTTTTACTAAACATGCACGTTATAGTTTGTTGAATTTCTTTTATGTAATTGAGATATGCTTTTAATAACAACCTACTTATTGAATAAAATATAAATTATATGTATACAACAATGTTTTGCTTTTTTTAACCAAAACACATCACAATTCCTAGTAATAAACAAACTGTAACCTATATGTCATGTAATTAATTGGTTAACTGACTGCATAGAAGGTGCTCTGAAAGTTTTAGTGTGGGGGCACAACTAAGAAATCTCACACCACCTGAGAAATATTCTACAGACGTCACTGCCGAGTACATATTTGCATATATCGTCTTCATCATAGTATGCAAACCCTCCATTCCAATTATAATTTTTTAACAAAACAGTTACTTAAAAATCTGGTAATATTTCTGGATATTATGTAAAGCTAACCAGACTGAAAGGTCAGGTTTGGACAATGCCACATTGAATGTGTAGCAGACTATTCTATACGAGAACCTCAGACTATTGCAACTTCCGAATCTTATTTTTTATGTACATAAAGAAATGTTTTTGCTATTATTAGATGAATTGTGTCAGATAAATATTAGATTAATGTAACGACATACATCTACCCAGTAGTGTTCTTTGTGCAAAATAAACCAAACAAAATCACATTATTTTGATTGAGTCATTCTTTCAAAATAGACCCCAACCATTGATAATGGCCCAATTGGGTAGCTCTAGCTATTCGCTAATCTGAAAAACCAACATTATTCGTGTTTGAAGAGTGGATTAATGATTTCTATTACATTCTATTCATTCCTATTGCAGTGGCAACATTGAAATCATAAACACTTGTGGTCGCACCAACATTTTCTTGATGATCAATTAATACTTTTAACAGATTGCAAAATCCTACATTCATCTACAATATACAACATTGATGAAATGTAATGTTTGCAAAAAATACAAAAGATGTGAAATATTATATTTAAACAATTTATTTGTTGCAAATTATTTCTGGATTAAAGATAAACAAGCTTATCACATTAGCTTTAATATAACAATTCAATATTTTTTCATTAATAGCTCTACTTCCTTTTGGGATGATGTCTTCTGGAAGACAAAAGAAAAAATATAATTTGGTTTAATTTTAATAATAAATTTGAAGTAGGTAATACTCCAAAATAATTAAAATTAAGAGCTTTCTTAAGAAAAGAAAAGAATTCAGTGTAAAAGTCTGAACACTCATGTTCAATGCTCAGCAGATTGTAACATAAAATAAGAAGAAATTGCAACTGGGAATGTCTACTCTAGCTATAGGTAAAAAACTTGAAAAGTAGTGTGAAGTAAGGAAAAAAGGGCTGGGAAGGACTTTGAATAGATAAGAATGGACAAGTGAAAAATAAAACTTAGAGAAAAGATCAAAATAAGAAAAGTTGAAGTACTGTGAAATTTCAATTTTCTGCTAGGTTGCGAATAAGGCAGTTAAGGTAGCAAATCATACAAGAATAATCAATTACTTATTGATGCATAATATAAGTATTATAATCAAGTAATGATTAGGTTTTGATCTTACTGCAAATAGTTAATGCTGAAAATCTAAACTAAAACATTAAGCTATTTTTTATTTAGCCTTGAGATTAAAAATCTAGTAGTGCAATAAAGAAGTACACAATTTAAAACTTTGAATGTATTTGAATTAAATGAAACTATGTACCACTTTAAATTAAACTTATTAGCTATGGTCAGTTTAGTGATATTATTATACGAGTATAAGAAAACAGAATAAATCCAAATAATTAACTTAACCACTTGATGCTTTTATAAGCATTCCACAAATATATATTTTTTTTAATTTATGGTTATTAAATTACACTGCTTGAAGTGTTCAATACGAATTAATTCAGGTACAATCCTCAAAGAACAAATGGAAACTCCTATTTTCAATTTGCGTACCTTTACACTTTCAGATCAATGAGAGTGGAGGGATCAAGCTAAAACAGACAGTTTTGCGAAGCCATAGTGAAATAAATTCCCATTTAAATATCAAATTCAGACGTAAACAAAAACACTAAATGATGTGTAGTTTGGTTGTTATATTTTCTCCCGTTTTAGTTTTTAATTTGAAACGTCACGGTTCCAGTCAAAAATGACAGGCAACTACATTCTGCCGCGTCACAAAATAATTTACTCCTATGAAATGGTTGATTGAAAAACATCGCACGAGAGCTGCATAGTGGACATTTGACGACGGTTCGAAGAAAGAGAAAAGATTTCAAAGAAAAAACCTTGGAACACTACCAAGTAGTTTTTAAACACGGTCAGGTGACAAGGACAGTACCTGATCAAGCACCTGACGCAACCACAATAGGCGTCCGGACATTGGATCCCTAATCAGATTTAACATTCACCATTCCCGTATACACGCGGGAGGTAATATTTATGATATTTATAATCTACTTTTGTAACTTAAGAGCGAACTGGTAATATTCCGATAGCAAAATCGCTTCAGCTTAACAATTGTCAAGTTTGCTTTGATTCGAATTCATAATCCTCTGATTGCTAACCGGATACTATTCTTAAGCCCCCTTTTTAGGATCAACAGATGTTTGACCACTGATCTCTAACTGTAACTTCTGGATAGGGCAAGACATTTTGTTGACTTGAAGCCGATATGGAGGCCGCCATGATGGGGCACACTTTTCTTGATACCGCAATATTTCGTATATTTTTCATGTTAAAATACGCCGACATATATTATTTTTGGGTAAGTTTTTTTTATTTTCTTTTTAAACCCATTTTAAATGTAATCTGCTATTAAAATAGGAAGTCATTTGCAAGTCAAAGTAGAAGTAGTTAAAAAGCAAGAGCAAAAACTATCTGTTTGGCAATATAAAAATTAATTCTATAAGAAGAAAATATAATATTTATATACATTTAATACTTCTACAATACTTTGGTAAGAAAAAACACCACTAAATCATTTTTTAAAAAATGTTGGGGCACCGTATGGCAGCTTTCAATTGGTTTCAACGCGCCCGTAGAGGAAACAAAGTTTGAGCCTTCCAGCAGTTACAGTTAGAGTTCAGTGTGTTTGACAGGTCGATGATGTTTGAGAGTTGAGAGTGGAGTGGAGGGTTCGATGATTGCTTCTCTGAAGAACAAGTTATCAGTCAATCAGACACATGCGTGGAAAAATTGACTTAACATCGCACAAGAACTGCACAGTAGACTTTAGGTGATAGTTCGGCGTGTATCTCAAAGGAAATACTTGGGAACACTGCCTTGTATTTTTTTGGGGCCTCCGTGGCCGAGTGGATTAAGGCGTCAGCAGGGAAACCAAGGGTCTCCGGTTGGAACCTTTGCGCAGACTAGAATAAAGAATAGTAAAAAGTAGTGATATTGCGATCGGAGGGTTGCCAACTTCACTACCAAAATACAAGAATATCGTCCTGAACATCCACAAAAAATTACGTCATATGACCATGATTCAAAATACGAGGCATCGTTCCCGGGTCTTTCCTTCGAGATAGGCCCCTAGCCGTCGCCAATAGCCCACTGTGCAACGCTAGTGCGACGTTAATTAATGAAACCAAACAAAAAATTAACGGCGTGTATACGGGACTGCTGCACAATAAATCTGATCGGGGTCCAAAGTCCCGACGTCTATTGAAGGCGTTGGGTGCCAACTCAGGTGCTGTCCTCGTCATCTGACCATGGTTCAAAAATACGAGGCATCGTTCCCGGGTCTTTCCTTTGAGATAGGCCCGACCGTTGCCAACAGCCCACTGCGCAGCTCTTTTGCGACGTTAATTAACCAAACCAAGCCTCGAATTTTTGAAGTATGATCAAATGACGAGGTTCGGCTTGGTTAATTAACGTCGCACTACAGCTGCACAGTAGGCTATTGGCGATGGTTAGGGGCCTATCTCGAAGGAAAGGCCCGGCAGCGATGCCTCGTATTTTTGAACCATGGTCAGATGACGATCAAATGACAGGGACGGGGAAAATACCCGACCCATATAGCACAAACATCCCAGAGAGCTCCACTGGCGCACCAATTCTTCTCAAATTCCTCCTACAACAAAGATGACTTGTTGCGGAGCTCCTCGGGAAGGGGTTTTAACGAGGTCTTGGGGAGTCAGTTCTCCAAAATGTTCTATGGAGGATAGTCAAATGGAAGCCCTTCTACCGATCCTCCCATGGAGGAGAACTTGGGGAATTTTGTTTGACCGTCGAGAAATGGGGGCATGTGTCAATAAAAATTTGTATAAAGTAAATGTAATAAAATAATTTACTTAAAAAATAAAAATTAAACAAATATATGTAAAATAAATACAATATAAAATAAAAATACTAAATAAATATAACAATATATATATAATAAAAAAAATTATAAAACATATTATATGAAAAAAAATTATAAAACATATATGAAAAAAAAATTAAAACATATTTTATAAAATAATAAAAAAAGATATATAACATAAAAATATAAAATTTATTATAAATATTTAAATTAAGAAAATTTATAATATAAAATAAATAATTAAAATAGGGAAATTAATAATATAAAACACGCAAGTGAAATAAGAAAATGTATAATATAAAATAAATAGTTAAAATAAAAATGTATTTTTAATTAAATTACAAATAATTAATTGAATATAATATAAAATAAATATTAATTTAAATAAATATTTAAAAATAAATATTACACATTTCCTTCCATTCAATATCCAACCTGTAGAATGACCGCCGTAGCCTAGCGAATAGCGCGCGTCTTTTAATCGAGAGTACCAAGGATAAATCACAAAGGTCACTTGCGAACAAAGTTTGTTTACTTTTCATATATTCCTCCAGTAAACTTCCAAAAACTTCTTGAATACTTTTACAGTAAAATAAAAATATATACTTATTATAAAATGAAAATAATCAATTTTAAAATAAATAAATAACTTATTTAATAATAAATAAATAACCTATCAAAAAACTTAAAATATATAAAATGCAATATAAAATATCAAATAATATATAAAAAGTAATATAAAATATGAATTAACAAATTAAATATAAACAAGAATATAAAAATAACATAAAAAAATTCTTAAAATAACTATATATAACAGATAAAAATTTAAATAATATAAAAAATGAAAAACAAATTATTTAATGTAAAATAAAAATATATTAATAAACTTTATTTTTCATTATAATAAATAACAATTCATCTTATTAATTAAAAAAAATCTCGAAATAATCTTATTACAAAAACAAATAACGTAACAAGCAGATCTTTCCAACAGGCACCATAGCCTAATGGATAGCGTAACCGATTTGGAATCGAATAGTACCGGGTTCGATCCTCGACTGGGGTAAGTTCTTCATAAAATATTCCCGTTCTAATTCCCTATGTAGTTAGAAAGAACATCACTAGATGGCGCCACGATGTGAAACTTTTATCTTGAAGTTTCCTAAATTCCTCCTACTAAACTTCCGCAAGCCTTCCTGAATTCTTCCGGAAGAGGGGTGACCGGGAGCTCCCCAAGTCGTTCCTCACGATCCTTTAGGGCGGACATTTTCGGTTCCATGGGAACTCTTAGCGATGTCGTTTCGTTTCCTGTAAGATGCCTAGCGGAAGATCGCGATTTTTCCCTAAGACATCTTGAGGAAGAAGTTGTGCTATATGGGGAGCTGGCATCCGACGCAGCCTCATTACATCGGGACATTGGACCACGATCAGATTTAACGTGCACCATTTCCGTATAACGCCGATGGAATTGTCGAAAATTTTTAAACAACTTTTGTAATTTAGGAGCTAATCTAGCAACCCTCTAATTACATGATCGCTACCCAGCAGGGAGGAAAAGTTTGGTTTGGTTTGGTTAATAACGTCGCACTAGGTTTGGTTAAATGACGTCGCACTAGAGCTGCACAGTGGGCTATTGGCGACGGTTCGGGGTCTATCTCGAAGAAAAGATCCGGGAACGATGCGAGCCCCAGTTGCTCAGTTGGTAAGGCGTTCAGCTACTAATCAGAGGATTGGTGGTTCGAATCCGTGCAATGGACTTGACATAGAAAAGTAAAAAAGTAGTGATCTTGCGATCGGAGGGTAGCCAGCTTCGCTACAAAAATACTACAAAGTCGTCCAGAATATCCAACAAATTATACTGGCGTGTATACGGGACTGGTGCACGATAAATCTGATCGGGGTCCAAAGTCCCGGCGTCTTTGAAGGCGTTAGGTGCCAGTTCAGGTGTTTCCTCGTCATCTGACCATGGTTTTAAAATAACGAGGTACATGTACAGTCGG
>OZ010676.1:58915075-59133909 GCA_963932185.1 Troglohyphantes excavatus | reverse complement strand
TTCCCAGCTTGGGAAATACGTTTTCATCATTGGATTTTTCCCATTCAAGCTTGGGAAATACGTTTTCATCATTGGATTTTCCCATTCAAGCTTGGAAATACGTTTTCATCATTGGCAAAGCAACTTGGCTTGGTAAGCAACCGGCTTGGCGCGTTTGGCGACAGGGGGGAAGACCTATAAAAGGAAGCCTGCTTTCGAGGGTCGGTATCAGTCAGCGTTCAGTCGCAATGGATATTTTCCCCGTGAATCGAGTGTCTGAAGAGTTGGAGCCTTTGTATTTCGATGCGGATGTGTGGGAAAAAGAAATCCGGCAACATCGGGTGCAAGCCTTCATTTCGTTCATGGAACCCCATGAAAATAAAAGGATTTATCACAACGCCCTGCCAAAGGACTGGTTCAGGAAATTTCTGGATAATTTCTTGAGGTGCTTGGACTCGGCCAAACATTCCGGCTATTTCGATCCCAACGAACTACAGTGGGACCGGATTGTGAAAAAACTCATGAAAAATCCTGACCGGAACATGAAGAATGCCGATACCCGACTTGGGTTTCGGCTGGATAACATGTACTTGGTCAAGCACGGGTTCACGTTTGGACATTGGATTGTGGATCCTGGAATGCATCACGTGTTCCAAACGTCGTTCGCGCCTATGGTGTGTTACGAACTACCAGCGGCCAGTGTCAATTCCCGCTCCCAGCCCAATACCGTGCGTAGGAGTTTGAGTGCCTACGATCAGATGCTCTACGAACGGTACGTGTTTCAGCCTCATTCCACGTACACCATTCCTTCGGGCACGCGGTACGTGGTGATGGCCGTGCAAAAGACACTGTTTTCTGTGGACGTGGTGCCGAATAGTGTGGTGATTCCTGGCATGGAGTCGTTCAAGACCCACAAGTCGTATGGCGGCGCGAGTGCGTACAACGTGCCACCTCCGACCCCTGCGGCCCATCGACCACCTGAGATGGTCATGCCTCGAGAGCGGCAGATGAAACGAAAACAGGTGCAGAAGAATTGGGGCAAACCCTCTAAGCGTGTGCCTGTAGAACCACCGCCAGCAACTCGTGTTGTGGAGCCAGCAACTCGTGTTGTGGAGCCAGCAACTCGTGTTGTGGAGCCTGTCCGCAAGAATTGGGGACAGTTTAAAATTCCCAAGCGTGTGGAATCTCGTGAGCCTGTTTCACCTGCGTGGGAGGACCCCACCCCTGTGGACTTGACAACATCTTCTCCTGTGCCAGTTGTTGTGCATCAACCCCTGTTCCTAGAGCCGCTATTCATGGAGCCTCCAGTGGAGTATTCGCCAGCAGTGGTGCATCAAGAGCCTGTGCAATCGCCAGCCCCTCCTGTTGTGCATCAACCCCTCTTCATCGAGCCTCCAGTGGTGCATCAACCCCTATTCATCGAGCCAGTTGTGCAACCACCAGTTGTGTCACCACCAAGGGTGCAACCATCCATGCCAAATTGGATGGAGCCTGCAACCCCTATACACTTTGACATGACTGAACTCCTTTTTGGACATGATGATGATGAAATTCCGATTTTGGATGAAGCCATGTTAATGGAATTGGGTTTCCAACCACCACCCCAAGATCGACCCCCCATACCCCAAGATGAACCTTTGGACTTGACGACCCCCAGACGTTTCCCTGACGTCATACAACAACCATCGGCCATTACATTTGTAAAACCAATCGATTTGTCGTTTAAATAAAAATAATTTTTACCCCCCCACACTTGTGTCGTTTTGCTTATTTGAAAAAATTTTGTAGAGGTCACGGTGCTCCACTATTTTTTCGGCCGACTGTATGAATGTGTGTGTGAATGTGTATGTGTTCCCGGGTCTTTCCTTCGAGATTGACCCCGAACCGTCGCCAATAGCCCACTGTGCAGCTCTAATGCGACGTTAATTAACAAAACCAACCAAACCAAACCGGGAACGATGCCTCGTATTTTTGAACCATGGTCAGAAAGACGAGGACAACACCTGAACTGGCACCCAACGCCTTCAATAAACGTCGGGACTTTGGACCCCGATCAGATTTATCGTGCTCCAGTCCCGTGTACACGCCGATAATTTTTGTGGATGTTCTTGACGACTTTTCTAGTATTTTGTAGCGAAGCTGGCAACCCTCCGATCACAAGATCATTACTTTTTTAATTTTCTTTGTCAAGTCTGTCGCACATGATCGAACTAGGAATCCCATGATTCCCAGTTGACGCCTTTATCCACTGGGCTACGGAGGCCCCAGTAGGGAGGAGAGAGGTGGATGGAGAAGCCTTCCTCCCAGACGGAATATAAGTATTGCTGACTGTGTTTAAAGTTCTGCGCATAACAAAGCGCTAGGCATTATAGGACGGTGATAACATCGCAGAGTTACGACGTAAAATGATAGTGAGCCGTCTGTACGCGTCAGCTGGTCTGACTGGTTCTATACTCAAATTCTACGTTCCTTCCTGTTTCGGAATCACTCTTAGTCAACTCCACTGAACTCTAACTGTAACTGCTGGAAGGCTCAAACTTTGTTTCCTCTACGGGCGCGTTGAAACCAATTGAAAGCTGCCATACTGTGCCCCAACATTTTTTAAAAAATGATTTAGTGGTGTTTTTTATTACCAAAGCATTGTAGAAGTATTAAATATATATAAATATTATATTTTCTTCTTATAGAATTAATTTTTATATTGCCAAACAGATAGTTTTTGCTCTTGCTTTTTAACTACTTCTACTTTGACTTGCAAATGACTTCCTATTGTAATAGCAGATTACATTTAAAATGGGTTTAAAAAGAAAATAAAAAAAACTACCCAAAAATAATATATGTCGGCGTATTTTAACATGAAAAATATACGAAATATTGCGGTATCAAGAAAAGTGTGCCCCATCATGGCGGCCTCCATATCGGCTTGATGATGATGATGATAAACTCCCTAAAGAGTAAGAAAGAAGATTATGGACATAAGTCCTTTTCTCCGTTTACATATAAAGGTCAATTTTAAAATTTCAAAAAGATTTAAGGGAAGAATTGCAAAATTGCCCTTCCCAAGGTGAGGGATGATAGGTTAGCTGATGTGATAATTTCCCTTGCAGAATGAAACGACTTTGGAGAGAATTTTAAAGGTTGAAAAGATTGGAGTGTTGAGCGATGAATTGATTACCGTATGAAGGACTGTGGGTTTGAGATTCAGGAGCGTTGCAGGAGAGACAGAGAGGCGAGGAGACCAAACCAATTTAGTGAAGTATGACCTTGTTCGGGAATGAGTTTGAAAGACGGCGAATCATTTTTATTTCCATATGTCTGGAAAGGATCCAGTCGAAATGAGGTGGAGATACAGTTTGCTTCAGAATTTTTTTTTTTTTTTTTTAAGGATGCTTTCCAGAATTGAATGAATTCGTTTTTTTTTTTTTGATGTCTTAAAGGTATTAGAGAGATCTTAGGTGAAGACCATCTCCGAGTCCTCAAGTATTGGAATCGGGCTTGTTACGGAGAATAAGTTGTCATTGATATGATTGGATCCGTAGGGATTTTTGACGTCTTCAGTGAGAAATGCAGTCGGATAAAAGTTTTTTTTTTGTTCTACTAGGGAGCGAAGATCTTTTATTTCCGTGGTCAATTTAGTGTTTAAAATGCGAAGGTTGTTGATTTCTTGAAGAAAGTTTGGGGTTTGCAAGGATATATGAGGAGAGGACAGGTTGGAGTTCACTGGTGACAAGTTAGAGTGAACAAAGTTCGTGAGTTCGGTTAGAGCTTGTTTAATTTCCAGAATTTCGTTTCTTAACGTTGTAATTTCGTTCTGGACTGGGAGCGAAGGGAAATCAGATTTTAACCATGGATTGCGAGCAAAACTTCTGGGCAGATTAGACGCTTCAGTTTGAGAGATAGGTCTGGATGGCTCGTTGATTCTGTTTTTTTCTTTTATATAAAATTCGCAGTTAGTGTCTGTAGCTGAGTGGTCTGTGCTGCTGCAGCGAAAGCATTTAGCCTCGGAGGTGCATGGAACTGTAGGAAGGTGGTTTTGGCCACAAATTTTGCACCTGTGAGGGCTATTACAGGAGTTTTGGTAATGACCAAATCGTAGGCAGCGGAAGCAAGTTTTTGGAGATTCAATATATTGAGAAGTTTTGTATATGATATGGAATAGGGCTACTTCTTGTCGAGAGATGTTGCCTAGTTCTTTGACAAGAATGATAGGGATAGGCAAGTCAGTGCCTTTTCTACAAAATCTGACTAGTTGGGTAAAATTGATGCCGGAGGATATTAGTTCAGTTGCAATGTCTGATAGAGGGATGTGAGAATCAATTCCCCTGATGATGTATTTAGATGTGATAGAGTCTTCTATTATGCGGGAAGACACAGGGATATTGTCAATGTTTTCGAGTAGTTCTAGATTTTTGATTGTTTCTACCGATTTCGTTTTGAGTAGAATTTTGTTACGTCTTGTAACCGAGATAGAGTCGTGAGCTTGAGTAATTTTGTTGAACGTATCTCTTAGCTTGACTGGGTTGGAAGTTGGGACACTACCCGTGTCTAGGTTTGATTGGATGATTATACGACATTCCGCGATACCATTTTCGAAAGCTGCATTCGCTTTTTCGGCTTCGGTGAGGTTAGATATGAAAACGTTACCTCCACGTCGAGCTTCTTTGGAAGAGGGTTCATTTATGGAATCTTCACACACTTCCAAGGCTCGTTTATGGGAGTCGGCAGACATTCCCCAAAAGAAATAAGTACAGGAAACGCCCCCTCGGGGGGGTTTCAAAAAATAATGAAAAACAATACGAACCCGGTCTCTGGGTGTGTGTAGACGCTTCGTTATACAACGCGAAGACACTTACACGAAAGAACTAAGAAAAGGAAGGAAAAACTTTAGCAGGAAAGAAAGCCGACCAACATACTCCAGAAAGAAATTATGTTTACCATATCGGCTTCAAGTCAACAAAATGTCTTGCCCTATCCAGAAGTTACAGTTAGAGATCAGTGGTCAACTCTCAGCTGTCTGCAACCTGTTATCAGTATCCAAAGATGCATTGCGCAAATTGTCTCTTTTTGTGTAGTACTGAGCAGCATGTGCAGTTGGGTTGGTTGGTTGGTGTTTAATGGCGCAAGAGCCAGTTATGGCTAAGCTGCGCCACATGTGCAGTTGGGGGGGAAAATGAACCACCTCCTTTCATTGATGGTGCCCTAAAGATATACCATTTTGCAGGGAATGATGTCTGCTATACAAATGATATGCAAAACATTTGCATAGGGAGCTGGCTTCATATTAAAAAAATACGCACCAACTTTAAAATTTTCAGTAGCAACAACTACTTTTGATAGCGCAGAAATGTTCTTCACCATCATTCAAAGTAATCTAAATATAAATTTTCAGGAATTTCCAACAGTTATATGCAGAGAACTCAACAACCCCTAAAAAGTTCTTTAATTTACTGAGAATTACTTTTCAGTTAACTACGTTAAATGCTCCACGCTTACATCCAGCTCTCCCAGAAACCTCATACACGGTGGATATATTTTGGTCGTGAAAGGAGCGAATTTGACAACCATCCGATTACTAAATCGCTACACACATGCTGCGCATTGAACTCGCGCCTATTGGATGCTTGATGTCAGAGACCCTTATTCGGACATGAAAGTCGGGATTTCGATTAACTGTAACCTTTTCGAAATTTTGTCTGTCGGGGTGACACAGATCCATTTTATTAAAAAAATAAATTCGATTCAATGTTTCACAAAATCTTGTTTTTAACAATTAAAATAAGTTCTTTTTCCCCGATGAACTTCATAATTTTCTCCGACAGGGGGGCTTGCAGCCTTCCACTACGGGGGTATATATATATAATGACTTGCAAATTCATATACAACGATAAATTTTGTCGTAGATTCAATAAATATTGATTCAAAATGGGGGTGTTGCTATTGGAAATGTTAAAGTTGGTGCGGATTTTATTATGAAGATAGTCCATTATGCCAATTTTTTGTATAGAAGACTTTATTCCTTACAGAATGATATATTAAGTTTAGCTACAATAAATAGTGACCGAAAAACATGGGGTGGTTCGTTTTTTTCCCCGACTGTACTTTGGCCTATCTTTCCCTCTCCATTATCTTTGCTACCCAATGTGCATACGCAAGGGGTGTTGAGGGAGAAGACGTGGGTGCAAGAACAAGACAGCTCCAGTTTTCAAAATTGTTCAGGAAGGACAAAAAACACTGAACGCTTCTTGCATCTTTTCCGCTATATCTTTAGATCTGTATGGTTCTTGCACTAATTGATAGAGGAATTTCTTTATAAGAATAAGTTAAAAGGGTAAATCACAAAAAAATAGAGCTGCCTTGTTCTTGCACCTACGCCCTCAAATTACGCTTTCTATTGTAACGGGTTTTAAAGGAAAACAGAATTTAAATATTTGTGAAAACGGAGTTGTATTTTCGAAAGTTCATGAAAATGTGTTTAGTGAAACGGATTATTAGCAAGATGAAACACGAAATAAACAAACGAAATAAATAAATTTATTTAAAAAATGTACTTCACATTAACATGTTTAAATACAAAACCTACTACACAAAATGTTACAATTCCAACACAAATAAAAAGTTAGTCATCAACAATACAAAAGACAACAGCAGACAATATAATATAAGAAAAGTAAAGTTATTTAATTGAAATATGAATCACGAATTGTTTATGTTATGTAGTATTAAGTTCAAGTGGCCAAGTTAATACTCAACGTATAAGCTCAATTATTCTCTAGAGAGGTAAGTTCTGTCGCGCGAAAATGTCACAAAAGCTAAAAAAAAAAAGCTCGTATTTCTATAAAATTATATATAAAAGAAGCACCTTTTAAAATGAAATTTCCTCACAAGTCAAAGTAAACTTCTTTATGGGGAAATTTCTTACAAACCTGTCGGGATAATATTGTAGTTGAGGACTTATAGTAATGAATCGTTGATCGAAAACTTGAGTTGTCTGTCATGCCGATAGTAGTCATCCCCCCCAAAATGCTCCTTTCGAGGTTCTGACCAATGTTTGCGGCTTGGGATGTAATCTGGGTCGTCATCTCCAAAGGCAGTAATAAGGACGTTAACAACAGTTACTAAGAATATCATGATGACAATGATGTTGTTCGTGATGTTGGCAATATTTTGTTCTTTTCTCTTGTTAATATTCCAACGGCCCACGACAACCAACAGGATTCCGATTATGATCTAGAAAAGACATACGCAAGCATCAATTTTGTTCTTCAGGAAAAAATAAAAAGATAAATACAATTATTTCATAAGCAACACATGGTTAACCTGAACTAAAGTGCCCAGCAGTCAACATACATTCGATTCTATTTATCCATTCGATTCTATTTATCCATTCGATTCTAACCATTCGATTATATCCAATTCTATCTATTCGATTCTATCCTATTCTGTCTATTCGATTATAACTATCCATCCGATTCTATCCTATTCTGTCTATTCGATTATAACTATCCATCCGATTCCATCCATCCATTCATCCGATTCCATCCATCCGATTCCATCTATCCATCAGATTCTTACCATTCATCCGATTCTATCCATCCATCCATTCATTTCATTCCATCCGATTCTATCCATATATTTCATTCCATCCGAGTCTATCCATATATTTCATTCCATCCGATTCTATCCATATATTTCATTCCATCCGATTCTATCCATATATTTCATTCCATTCCATCCACATCCGATTCCATCCATCCATCCGTTCGATTCATCCATCCATCCTATTCCATTCATTCTATCCATCCATTCATTCTATCCATCCATTTATCCGATTCCATCCATTCTATTCCAATTAGCTATCCATTCGATTCCATCTATCCATTCGTTCATATATTGATATCAGTTGCTTGATTATTTAGGATGGGTTAACTTACGATCTGATATAAGAAATAGACAATATGGGAGAAACGTTTTAAGATAATTGTGCTTGTTAAATTTATATAAATAAAAAGACTTTCAAATTTAGGCTAAACGCTTACAATTATTTATGAGAACGCGTTTTATTATCATTTATGAAAGGCTGATTACAGGGGGCAAAAATCCAAAATAATGATATAGTGAATTATCTGGGCGTATTAGTAAATGTGAATTTTACAATGAGTCATCAATGTACAGTGGCTAACAAGAAAGCTAATAGAATATTGGGTTACATCAGGAAAAGTGTTTTGTCAAAATCTAAGGATATAATCTTGCCATTGTACAGAGGTTTGGTAAGGCCGCATCTTGAGTATGCTGTACAGTTTTGGTTACCATAGCTTAAAAAAAAGACATTGAATTGTTAGAGAAAATTCAGCACATGGCAACTAAAATGGTCCAAAGGTTTTCAGGCATGCATGAATTATGAAAGTCGAGTAAGAAATTTGAATAAGTATACTCTGGAAGAGAGAAGGGTTAGGGGGGGATTTTGTTCAACTGTTCAAATTTATTAAACAAGGGGATATGGAGGGTTTATATTTTAATATTAGTGATAGAACGAAAGGTCATGGGTTTAAATTAAACAAATCCCACTTTAATCGGGAAGGGAGAAGACACTATTTCTATAATAGGATAATAGACAAATGGAACAACTTGCCAGTGAATATTTTTAATTGTACAGGAATAACGGATTTTAAGAAGAAGTTAGATATTCATTGGAGAATAGTTAGGAGATAGTTGGACCAACCTTGTTGGGCCTCGGCCTGTTGTTGGTCGTCAATATTTGTATTTGTATAATGAATAGCAAGCATTCACTTTTGTTAATCCTTTCTGTAAAGGAATTTAGAAAATTGAATAAAGAAACAAAGATTCAAATTTCCCTAATCTACTCAATTGTGTGTTTTAATTTATTTTAATTTCAATTTGTTAAATTTCACGACTGCCCAACAAAGTCACGACTGCCTTTTACAATAGGCCCTGGCTATGTGCAATAAACAGCTGATATAGGTATATATTTTTTATACATTAAAAACATTTTGCTTCTTTGAAAAGTGTATGAAAATACGAAAAAAATATATAAAGACGGCCATTTAGGAACTTACTTGAAGAGTCATAGAAGTTCCAATAAGAATAAGATTGATTAAGTAGTAGTCATGAGTGTCAGCGGTTGCCAAGACCTGCTTTAGTTGCGATGCATTGGCTGTTAGCAATGCTATGTCCATCATTCCCTGGGCAACAGTTTTCCTAGTTGCATAAATATTAGCGTCTAGAGGACAGACCTTTTCATCTTCTCGTTCCCTCTGAAAAATTAAATTTAAAAAAATGTTAAATCATACTAATAGAATTAGTGTCCTACTATAAAAAAATTATATTTTTAACTAGAAAATATAATAATAAACAATTTGTATAATTTTAACTCAATGTATAAAAAACATTGAAAAGTAAAAAAAACAAAAAAAAAAAACTTTTAGTTGGTACTACTGATTAAAGATAAAAAAAAAAGTGGGACTATCATACAGTTCAATATTAAAATCTGTTAAGTACGAGTAATCAGGGCCGCTCTTTCAACCTTGGGGCCTTTGCGTACTTAGTAGCAAGGCCCTTTTAATCTTCCACACAAACTTATGAATAAGTTAGCCATATTTTTGAAAATCCTATCGGGATCTTTTTTTATCAACTATATATGTAGTTGACAATCAACTACAAACGTTCAATTCGGAAGACGATTCGATCTATATCAGTCATTTAATTTAAATGGATTATTTATGTTACGTGTATTGTTTTATGTTATTAAAATTACAATAACTAATCCTTTAAAACTATTCGACGTCGACGAGTCATATTCAGGCTTTTTACTTACAGTTTGAAGAAATACATACAAAATAAAAAGTTTAAGATTATTAAAGTAAAAATAAGTTATTCCTTGAAAGAAATCCCTTACGTTAAAAAGAAAAAAAAACATAAGAAATTCAACATTCCTAAAATTTTCATTTAGTGCATTTTTCTTTAATGAGAGAGGGGCCCCTCCTAAAGCGCGTGGCCCTGTATTAGCCCCCCCCCCCCCCCCCAAGAGCGGCCCTGCGAGTAATACAGTGATACACACTTTCATTTATTTCTCAATCAGTTTCAACAGTATATTTAATAGTTGAAGATACTTTTTAAAAATTTATATTGCATTTAATAAAAGTTATCACTGAACATGGAAAAACCAACTGCTTGGAACTAAAACTAAAACTAAAATATGTTTCAGGTTTTAGTGGAATACTTCTATTTTTTAATAAGTACAGCAATCGATTTTTTTTTTAAGTTAAAAGAGTTTTTTTAAGTGAAATGAATTTCCGACTGATATGCTAAGCAATTGATAGAATATCAATTATCACTTACACCTTAAATATTTTATAGTATTTTCTTTTTCCTTTGAATTCCACGCAGTTGCTTTTAAATTTATTTTTATTTATTATATTATATTTATATATAAAACATATATTTAGCTAAGAAACAACAACAAAAAAATGAATTTTGTGGGGAATTATGTATATTTTAAATCTTCGTAATAATGCATTCATTCGATGCTAATGAGAGTATGTATTAGATTTTTTTTTTTAGTTTTAATGTTAAAAGAAATGATTATTGAAAAAGAAAGACAGACTAAAAGGAACGAAAGAAATCTAGCATGCTAGATTTTTATATAATAATAAAAGTGTCTGGGGATCGCAATACACCTACTTCCCCTGCGTATTAAAGGCTGAAAATTTATATACAAGTACTATTCATCCTCAAGCACTATTCATCCTACTTGCACCTGAAGCTCGTATTTATTAAATTCCGTATATTTTTTTTATACAATTAACAATTTTAGAAATATTACATACAGAAACATCTTTAAAAAATATTTCCAAGATGTAGAACATCATTTTCTAGCTTAGTTAGCAGCGCCCGGTACTTCGGAACAATAGGTCGTGGGTACGAGTCCGACGGTGGTCACTCAATTTTTTTAAAAATGGATATGCCTTAACGGAATAATTCCAAAAACGCGAGGCCAAACAGCTGGTATTAAATAAAATACAGGGTGTTTAAGAATTATCTTTACAATTTTGATGGGCAATAGAACTTTTTAAAAAATAAGACAGCTAAGTTATGTTTCTTGTTAATGCAACAGCAATACATGTTTTATTTGTACAGGTTTTTTTCAAACCATTAACACACCAATACAACATCGACGTACTGAGTATTCACCTGAAGATGGGTATATGAAAATTATCTTTTCAATGTTGACACGCAATAAAACATTAAGTGAATAAGGTAGGCCAGTTATGTTGCTTGTACATGTAACAACAACACCACATAAAGTTTTATTTATAAACTTTTTTTTTTAACTGCGTACAAATAAAATGTTATGTGTTGGTGAATTCCGGCGGTAACGGAATGCCAGTTTGTACATCAACTTATGGTTACAATTAAAAAAAAATATTTTATTTCAAATAACTGAAAGGTAGACTTTTATACACTTTACTTTATTTTATAAAAAATGCAACATCTAGAATTTAGCAATTAATAACTTTTTTTTTTTTAATTTAAATTTTAGTAATGGTAACGGAAGGACGTTTTATGGAAGTGGTATACGACACTTGCATCTTTTTATTTTACTAAAAGTTCAGCTAAACCGTAAAAGAAAAAAAATATAGAAAAATTAGAACACTTAAAGGAGAGTTGAATTATTATAAATTGCAGTGTAGTTTTTAAAAATTATTATATTGGCCCAAAAATATGAATTTTTTTTAAGGTAACGGAAGGACAAAAATTCCAAAGTTGCAAAACTTAATTATTTCACAACAATTTACTCAATAATATTTTTTTGAAATAGAATAATAAGTGTTAAATAACGCTTATTCAGCTAATTTGACATTTTCAAATTTAATTCTCCAACAAATTCTGTTTCTAGAGCTATTTGTTAAAATTTCTGACTTATCCAATTTCTGGTAATTTTATTTGAGTCAACTCCAGCAGTTATCTTCTTTCTCAGGAAATATGAAATTCATTCAGTCATCCCTTATTTTGTTTTATTGAACATAATACTTTTACAACAACATTACTGGGTGAAGCACTTGCCCAACATAATTATTTTTTATCCTTGTCTTTCAACTAACTACTCCGACTGCTAATGCATTGTTTGATCCATGTGTCAGCTCTGCATCTTTTATATTTGATTGTATTTTTCTTGGAATATCTTTCTTTCTGTAGAACTAGAGTACTGACAATACTAAATATATTTTAAAATTGGTTTTAAATGATAGGTTTTGCGCGTGTCAGGAAGAGGATGGATATTGTTTCATCTTTCATGAGAGAATTAATTATTTTATCTGATGGGGCAATAGTGGTCAATTTGCCGTTGACCACTTCGGACATTTACAGTACCTTTGCTATGATTAGTGGCAAAAATGCTTCAATGTAGCCATGATATTACACTGATAAAACATGAATATTAAGTTGGTTGTTGAATGTTAAATCAACTTGTACAACTACAATATTCATTATTCACCTCTTCTTTGAATTCTTCAAAGAATTTGTGTTGATGTCTTAATAAAATATGCTTTAAAAATTTGCAGATTTGTTTTTCAAGAACATAAAGGCACTTTTTAAATGACCCTTGTATATTTTTTATGGCTTTTTGATTGTCTTTGTTCCATTAATCTAATTTTAAATGTGCCAAATTTTGTTCATTGGTATTTATATATTTGGTAACAAAACAATTTAGACAAACTTTAAGTAGAATATCTCTTTGTAACAAAACAAACTGGGATCCAAGCTTGAAAACTTTTGAGAGTGATATATTAATATCAATATTTTGCTGAAATTATGCATGCACTTCACTTAACGTCATCATAAGAAATCGCTTTTAAACATTCTTCTTTTTCCCATTATTGTAGAAACAACCCATATAGTGAATTAATAGAAAAGAAGTACCAGTTTTAATTGAAACTCAATGTATTTGTGACATACTTATTGATTTAACGGGGGAGTGTGTTAAGAAAGAACATAGTTATTATGTATATATATAATATTTATATGTGTTTGAATTTTAATAATAACTGAAAATTGGTTTGTTTAATTGTGGAGATCCTAAAAATCGGGTCAAAATCACCTTGCACAAAAATGTCCTTCCGTTACCATATTGAAGTCCTTCCGTTACCCTGTTTTATATCCTTCCGTTACCATTAAAAAACATCTAAATTAAAAACAGAATAAAATTTTAACTATTTCTAAATAACAAGTGTCATAAGTCTGCTTTATACAAAAATTCATTAAGTTGTAGACCCAATGGTTTTTTTAGTGAGGTGGTTGAAATATAGTATTTTGGTAACGGAAGGACATGTATGGTTTGACTTATTGGGACATTGATTTCAAGGTTAAAAAATATTTTTTTGCAGAAAAAAATAGAAAGCTTAACTACATGAATAAAGTATAAAAGTTAACCTATTTATTTTACTTTGATAAGAGATTTTAGTCGATATAGTATGTAACAAAATGTAGATTTTCAGCACTGCAAAAACATAAAGTAAAGAAGTGACTTTGACCTTGATTTTATAAAAGTCGTTGCGTTAATTAAATAAATTATGTTAAGATTCAAAAAGTTCATATATTTCTGTAAAAAATGGTATATGACAAATGACTCAACGTAAAATTTTAAATTTTAAGTGTCATGGCAAAATTTTCCCGGAATTCACCTGTTGCTGTTACACATACAAGCAAGATAACTTAGCTAACTACCTTATTTCTTTTAGATTTTATTGCGTTCAAAGTATAATAAAGATAATTCTTAAACATCCTGTATATACTCGATAACATACGCGGAATCATGAATTTGAATTAAATTTGCCAGATTTGATTAAGCGATTTTCGCGATATGCGACGAAACTCGCAAGCATACAGGTTAAACACATCACCTTTTAACGATCGTCGGGTAAAAAACAGGCATGCTGATGTGTAGAACTATTATAAAATCGATTCTGTTTGAGTGAAGTTTGGTATTCTATCTATTGTTAGGTAAATTATTCGGTTGAATTCAAGTTTAAGTCAAATTAATTTAAGTACAGTTGCATCGTAAATGAGCGATGACATACTCAAATTTAAGAAATCATACTTTCGCAGAAATGAACAATGTGATTTAATATTCATAATCTCAGCTTCTGTTCAAGCCATCTTAACAAAGCGACCTAACAAACTTAAAATATTTGTTCAGAAGATGGTTTTCCACATTATTTGTACATAATAAAAATGATTTATCTATACATGTAAGAGATAATCGAAATGTCTCCATAGTGGTGCCTTCCAATTTCTGTAGCATTAATGCATGTCCCGACAGCGGAGACTTCCGAACGGGTTAAATGACGATCAGGGACAAATCGCAGAAGCTATGAACATCTGCAAAAGCGTGTTTTTTCAAAAGTACTTCAATAAAACCACTTTCGCCCCTTTTGCCTCTTTTTCCACTACCAGATACGAAGCAGAATTGTGCATCCTTGAATAGACTAGAATATAAATTATTTTCTGTGTGAAATGACGTAGCGGTCTTGAAAGCAAGCTTTTAATCTATAATTATAGGTTGGTTGGTTGGTTTCATGGGTTTTAATGGCGCAAGGGCCAAATATGGCCAAGCTGCGCCAAACACTAGACGATTCAAACCAACATTAAAAATCTAAAAGATACACATAAACTAAATTTCAAAGCAAAGAAAAATATCCTGTATAGTTTAAAAAGATAAATAGCGATGGATGAGGTGTATGATTTAATAAATAGGACAATGTGGGAGATGAGTGTTAAAAAAGCGATTATATACAAGTCTCTATAATTATAGTATTTAATGAAGCATGTATTTAAAAAGAAATTAATAAATCTTTATTTCAACATTACGATTGATGACATCAAATTATTTTAAAGCATATTTAGATGTAGACACTTCAAATGCGGTGTCATTTTTAGAAGAGACTTTCCATCATCACAATATCACGCCATCTTGTATGCAAAGTAAAATATTTACACACATTTTTCATAAATGTGTTTGGTAATGAAAATAAACTATTGTTTAATCAAGGATACGCAAGTTCCTTCTATGCTTTAATGGCAACTTCAGCCTTCAAAGGATCTCTTATGTCCTTGTAGTACACCGATTCTAGTGTCCGATTGAAGTTTCTAGTTTTATGTATCTTCTAATAGGTTTATATAATAATTTAACCAAATTTGTCTTCCACCTTTTGGAAATTGTCTTCAATAAAGTTGTAAATTTGAAAAAATAACTTTGAGTCAATATGGACAGAGTCTATCCTAAATGTAGAAAATAAGCATTCTAAAAAATTAAGCAGATTTGTTTATATTATTTGGTCATTTTTCTATTTTTTTACTAATGCTTTAAATAAAAACCATTACTTATAATATTATTAAAATATATTATTTCTATGTTATATTTCAACCTGATTTTTATACGTTATATATTACTATCAATTACATTTTGCTTATATAATAATTTATATAAGCAAATCATTGCTCTTTAAGTCTAATATTTATTCTTTTCCTTTTCAATTATTTGTTTAAATTTGAATTAATTCTCAATTTTATTTATGTCTGCATATTTACAAGAAAGGCTTATAATTTTTGTACACACTATTGGTTATTCATATTAACAACTGAATTACAACGTTATTCTTAAATTCTCTTGTAATTCGGGTCCCCTGACTTTTCACACTGACAAGTCGCCACTGAACGTAAATTAATATCTTAAACAAGTTTTTAACTAAAACTTATCAATATTCTGTGGATTAATCAACACTGATTGTCTCTACAAATTCTAATAATATTCTTTTTTTAACAGGGGCGGTTCAAGGAACTTTTGCGACGCAAGCGAACATACTTTTGGCGCTTTAATTTGCAAAAGTAATTTTTGTAAGCAATTTAGCTGGTCTAGTCAAGATTCAAGAGTGCTTTTTTTTTCAAACAATATAAAAAATATATGGATAGAAATAATACAATACATGAATGTCAAATAAATTAGTTTATTTAAATGCAATATAAAATTTAAAAACATAAATCTAGAAAGATGTTAAATGTACACTATCGATTCCCTTCAAAATCAGTTACTTTTTTAACGGAAATGTGTCATTTTTAGTCTAGCATCCCAAGCGGCAATTTGTGTCGCTTGGATCTTAAACCGCCTCTGTTTCCCCAGATAGTTATTTCAAAACAGGTCAAAACTTGCAGTTCTTTACAGCCTAGCCTATCGTATGTTAAAACTTTAATATTAAAAAGAACCTTGCAAGAATTAATGCATTTCTTCACATGCAGATTTTCCTATTTCTCAGTCAACACTTTATTAATTTTAAATAAATACATCGTTAGAAATGTCCAATGATGTTATACGTAGTTATTTTTCTTGAATATCTTGCATACGATTGGCCTATTTCTATTTTAAAACTCTGTTACAACAAAAAAAACAATAAAGCTCTGCTAATACATTTTGTTAAGTAAAATACTTACAGTATCAAATAAGACTACAAATAAAAAAATTATTTCCTTTTAAGAATTTTGAATACAGAGTCAATTTCTTTTATTAGTTGGTCTTGTATGTCGAAATGGCTTTTTGGCCCTGCAAACCCTCGGGGGAGAAATTGGAGTTGCCTCCGTCGGGACTCGAACCCAAGACCTATTGCTCCGAAGTCCCGCGCGCTACCGACTACACTTCAAAGACACGTTCTACCTAGGTCTTGGTATTATTTTAGTAAGATGATTCGATATGCAACAATTCTTTTAAACAAACCACGACCCCTAACAAGAATATGTTATCTCAGTCCTTATTTTTTCCAATTTTATCTCACCTCCAATTCGACTCTGATACAGCGCGAGATATGCAGTGTTAAACACGATTTCTTTGTCTCGGATAAAATGACTGCTAGTTGAATCTTCATAAAAGAAATCATGCAATTTACCTACCTCTTCTAAAATCGGTGTTGGATTTTGAATTTTTTCCAAAGTCATAATTTTTGGAGATCAGCAAATCGACAAAAAAGTCTCGTTGATTGTTTCTTTCCGAGATGACACGATTTTGAGAATATCAAAATTAAAATTTGTAGAGACTACGTTAACAAGGCAGGGGGTAACAAACAGCGTTCCAACAATCGTCGATATTCCTAGAGGTTTTAAAAAATAAATAAACAGTTTGAAATAAGGCCAGTTCACCTTTTCTTCATCAAGGACAATTTTGAAACCTATAAAAAAATTGGATCTAATTGGCACATATCCTGTAGAAGGGCCTACTTACCATTAACAGACTTATTTTTTTTTATCTCGCATCTGTGACATCCTATGAAAAAGGAAAAGCGTCGTTTCCGCCAATTATTGTTTAGTCTACTACAGGTGAAGAGGGACTTCGATCCCTTTTTAAAAAATCTAAATGTCGGAGTATATGTTTTTTTACACGCTTTTATTTAACTCACTCAGTTGTTGATGAGGCCTCAAATTTTGCTACTCAATTTACACTCCCTTGTGTTCCCATGGCAATAGAATGTATAGTCATAATAATTAGTAACGACTAAGAATGCCTTATATTGAAAAGTTTGATTTCGATAAGATTCGGTCCACCACCACAGCAGAGTGCTTCTATTCTAACCGCGTGCGTAAAGAAAATGCTCAATAAGCAAGCTTTGCGTCTAAGAAAAAGTGTTATAACACAATTTTTATTAAAATTACACCAAAATAATACATTTTTATTTCATTTTAATTTATCCCACGGGAACGAGCAATCAGAAAGAAATGTGTGCGACCCCAGTGTGCAATAACCTGAGGTCGCTTATGTACTTTACAGCAAAAAAACTTTTGTGTATCCAGGATTCAGGAACTGCTGTACACTTGAATTAAAGCAGTAAGAAACATTTCATTATTATTATGAATTTATTAATTTTATAAAATTATAATTATTACTTTATAAAATAATTATTACTTTATAAAATAATTATTACTTTATAAAATAATTATTAATTTATAAAATAATTATTAATTTATAAAATAATTATTAATTTATAAAATAATTATTAATTTATAAAATAATTATTAATTTATAATATAATTATTAATTTATAAAATTATAATTATTAATTTATAAACTAATAAAATTATTAATTTTTAAAATAATTATTAATTTATAAAATTATAATTATTAATTTATAAAATTATAATTATTAATTTATAAACTAATAAAAATTATTAATTTATAAACTAATAAAAATTATTAATTTATAAACTAATAAAAATTATTAATTTATAAACTAATAAAAATTATTAATTTATAAACTAATAAAAATTATTAATTTATAAACAAATAAAAATTATTAATTTATAAACAAATAAAAATTATTAATTTATAAAATTATAATTATTAATTTATAAACAAATAAAAATTATTAATTTATAAACAAATAAAAATTATTAATTTATAAACAAATAAAAATTATTAATTTATAAACTAATTAAAATTATTAATTTATAAAATTATAATTATTAGTTTATAAACTAATTAAAATTATTAATTTATAAAATTATAATTATTAGTTTATAACTAATTAAAATTATTAGTTTATAAACTAATTAAAATTATTAATTTATAAACTAGTTATGATTAATTAAATTATAATTATTAATTTATAAAATTATAATTATTAGTTTATAAACTAATTAAAATTATTAATTTATAAACTAGTTATAATTAATTAAATTATAATTATTAATTTATAAAATTATAATTGTTAATTTATAAACTAGTTATGATTAATTAAATTATAATTATTAATTTATAAAATTATAATTGTTAATTTATAAAATTATAATTATTAATTTATAAAATTATAATTATTAATTTATAAAATTATAATTATTAATTTATAAAATAATAATTATTAATTTATAAACAAATAAAAATTATTAATTTATAAACAAATAAAAATTATTAATTTATAAACTAAAAAAAATATTAATTTATAAACTAATTAAAATTATTAATTTATAAACTATAAACTAACTATAATTATTAAAATATAAAATTGCAATTATTAATTAATAACATAATTATAATTATTTATAACATTATAATTATTTATAACATTATAATTATTTATAACATTATAATTATTTATAACATAATTATAATTATTTATAACATTATAATTATTTATAACATTATAATTATTTATAACATAATTTCAATTATTTAGAACACAATTATAATTATTCATAACATAATTATAATTATTAATTTATAAAATAATTATAATTATTAATTTATAAAATAATTAAACTATTATAAATTATATTGAAATTTTAGTTCTCGTTTGTGCCATATAGTCGGTGGTTATCATGGAGGTAATTCTTACCTCCATGGTGGTTATGGCATCACGAGGCACGCTATAGTATCGTGGGGTACATGGTAGGTATTATGTCAGCGTGTGAGCTGGATAGCCAGAAACATGTGATTAAACAGAAAAATAATAACAATAGCATCACTTTTTATTATCACACAAAAAGCTAGGTAGGTTTTCAAAACAGCAAGACTGAAGAAATGTTCGACACTATAGTTCAGGCACGTTACTGAGGTTCGAGAAGTTTCTATTGTCACTTACGTGGGGCTGTTGAACAGAGCAGAGGACTAGGACACGTAACAGTTTGATTAAGGTCTGAAATCTTGAATGCTCAAGCTTCCAGTTATCGAAATGGGAGGAAAAATTACAAAACAAGGAAAGAGAAAAGTTATCTGAAATCTTTATTAAATATAAGTGCGATATTTATTTCCCTATATTGAAATTTTTTCACAAGGTCTCTTACAAAGTTATTTGCTTATCCTTCAATGTTACATAAACATGTGAAAGATGGGTAATTATTGTGCTTTGATTGTTAAAAAACATTACACAAAATACGATTCCGATTTCCGGCTAGATAATTTTTATTTCCATTTGACATCTTACTATTCACCTTTGCGGTTTCATTGCAATTAAACCTGCACTGGGTTTAAACCGGTTACATTTTTAAAAAGATGTTCGATTTCTACTACGAGATTAATTCATTGCCACATCTAATTATGATTTTCAGCCTCCTTAAACACCTGCAACATGTGTAGGGTCGTAATTGGTCAAGTTAAAGGAATAAATATTAAGACTGTTAAAGAAAAGGAAATCATCAGTAAGCAAATTGCAGCGCTCCGGTTCCTAAATGCAAGGTGAATTGAATTGGAGGTGAGACGAATTGGAAAGATTCTTACTGGAATGACGTCACTTATTAGTAGGGACCGTCACATTATTACGATTAAGAGGCTCGAAAGACCTAACACAATTGATCGAATCTCGGCCAGATGATTCCGCTCATAGGGAGAAAAGGGTGGCCAGTGATTCGAGTGGTTGGTTGTTTATTTCTTTAAGTTTATTTATTATACAGCTCGGGAAAGTAACGGAAAAAATTGTTTTACCGTGAAAGAAAAAGTTTATGAAAATTAAAAAAATAGCTTTCTGCTGTGCAATATGTAAATATATTTATGTGTTGAGATGATCGTTTTCTATTATACTCTTGTCGATTGTGTACTGGTCCTCGGCAAGGTTTAATGAAAAAAAAAGCATAATCTGTTCGAATCGCGATGCGTAGCGTATTAAATGGACAACCCCTAACAAGAATACGTGATCACAGTCGATATTTTTCCAATTTCGTCCCACCTCCAATTCGATTTGCCTGTATTGTCTCTCAGACACAGAGTGTTCAGTGTTAAAACACATCAAAATATTTAGATTTAGAAGTGATGACACGAGATAAACCTAATATAAGATCGAGTATGGGAGATAAAACACGTGTAAAATTATTGTTGATGAAAAGATTTCTGGTGACTTTCTATGCTTTAAGAAAGGACAAACTAACAATTGTCTTCAACCGCAAGTGAAAAATTAAAAAAAAAATTATTAGGTTTCAAATTAACCCTTCACTGTACACATTTTTCTTCTTGAAAAAGTGGACGCAAAATACATTCCAGAGACCTGGATTTTTTTTTTAAATATTTCACCCTTACGACCCCAAAAGTGTTTAGGTCTCAAGACGCGTGTTAAAATTACTCAATAAATTAAATAACTCATTTGAATATTAAAAAATTACTATTCCAGAGGTTAAAATGTTTAGTAATAACTTTGATACCACGATTTTATTTGACAAGAAAGGAGAAGAATGTAGGACGCAGGTGTCATAACCTACTCCAATATGAGTCCCAAACCAAATGAATTGGTTAATGCTGAAAGGTGCTCAGTCCACTTAAGCTTGTTTTGAGAAGAAAAAAAATTAAAAAAATTATCTTATACCTATACCTCTTAAAATATCAAAATAATTATTTTTACATATAAACTGTCTTGTTAAAGTCAATATTTACATACTCAAAACTTTTTAATTTTGCTTTCGCCCTTAAAAATCTGCTTAAAATGTCTGTACTGATCCCCTTTTAGAGTATAAGAGGGAAATAAAATTATCTAAAGCCTGTTTCATATAAAATTATGTATATTTAAGCAATAGTTTTTAAAAATTACACGGAACAAAAAATTGTTTACATATATCAACATTCAAATGAGATACATTTGTTCCAAATTAATTCATTACTCAATCATATTCAGTCTCATTTTTAGTGTGGTTGGCCTTGTATATAATGTCATTGTAAAACTCTTTAAACTGATCCGGAATTTAAGAAGAAAGTTCTTTAATGTCCTCTAAATTGGATACTTTCAGAGGCACTTTATCTGCATTATAAGCTCTTCCTGAAGGCAGTTGTACTGTTCAGTGGCGTATGCAAGGGGGGGGGGGGGGGGGTCTGTAGAGAAAATTTATTACTATATGTAAGTAATAATATGTATTTTTATAAGAAAATTATCCTAAAGACTTCTGTAATAAAGTTCAGGATCCGTATTGTTAGTTTTCAAAATAGTTAGAAAAAAAGCCGAGGGCGCAGAGACACGATTCTAACGTTGGTTAGGTTAGGAATACAATGAAATCGCAGGACTGAACAACAGAGGTTGCAATCGAACTTCGGTTCTCATGAATTCTAGTGGTCATATATGCATGTGAAGCCAGTGTTTTGAAGAGATAACTTAGAAAAATGGAATGTACAACTGCGTGGCAATTGAAAAGTAATTTATAAGATATTGGAAAAGAAAAATGATTCAGAAATGGATCAGGAAATAAGGCTCGGAAGATCTGTGGGTATATTACATATATTTGATTTTTTTTTTCAATGTATACTAATAAAATTGGAAAAGGTCAAATATGTTTAGCCTTTAACCCTTGAGACTGCGGTCTCACTAACTTATTTTGCTAGCTTGTAGCACTTACCGCACGTCTCCACTTGAGAGTTAATGAGAGTTGAGCGCGCAAATGCGCCTTTAACCTGATTAATCCATTCTTGTAAGAGTTCCCCATGTGCCCTATATCCGTCCATGACCATGGGTCAATTGTTTGCATGTATATTAATAAAATCATTCCCATACTTTCTTTTCCTTAAACAAAACTTTGTTTTCTACGTAAGCAAGAAATTTTGCTGTAGTTCACCTCATGCATGAAAAATATAGTCGAAGTGTTTCCACTATTTTTAGTGCTGTATACTAGCTGTTTGGATCCGCGTTGCTGCGGAACACGTTAAGGTGTCCAGCGCTCTATCGACTAAGCTACAAAGGCACGTTTTAGAATATTGTAACTTTTTAAAAAATTATCCATTATGCAATATTTCTAAAATTGTTACAATAATTTAAAAAACTAAATGGAATTTTACAAATCCGAGCCTCGGGTACCCATCTTGGGGACGAATAATACTTATATATAAATTTTCAATCTTACGAAGATGTAGTAGGTGTTTTTCGCTCAACAATCCAGACACTTTCTTTTATTATCATAGATTGCCTTATTGATCTAGAACAATCTAGGATTCGAACTCAAAATCTTAAGCACAAGAAACCAGAGCGCTAACAAACATTGATGAGGATTGATAACATGTTTTCATTGAACCGGGATGCAGAAGAATAGGAATAGCGTTCCCAACACTATTTTTAAACAGAAACGCTCGTTCTTATATAGATACAATTTTTGATTGCATGGTATTGATTCTAAGAATTATTGCTATACTTTTTATTATAAAATTACACCACTTCTTAAACAATATAAACTTATTTGAAGAAATGAAATTTCACTATTTAAAAATAACCAAATCAATCAGTTAATGCAAATAGTAAAAAACATTACTAATTCTTTTAAAAGTATTTCTGAACTATTACGTGTCAAGCATCCCATGGTCTTTCACTCAAGGAACTCAAAAGTATATTTAAATTATTGAAATATTCGAAGTTGGTGAACATTCCAAAGCATTAATCAGCGTGTCTATAGTGAGACAAAAAGTACCGGGTAATAATAGACATTTTTTATAATCTAAACTTACCTCCCGTCGTGCCATTGTTTACAGAGACCGGTTCACGCAACTCAAAAGCGTCAATTCAAAACAACCGCAGCCAAACAGCATTTCAAGTTGACTAACAAATTGCGTAGGTCTGAGAGGGAAGAACGCGCATGCGCCTGCTGCAAAAGAGTGACGGACATGACCTCACAACAGCGAGGGAAGTTTCAAGAAGTTGTAGGGGAATTTGGGGATAAATGCCTACGTACGAAATCCGGAAGATCAAAACAAAAACCCGACTGCTTTTTCAACCTTTCTTTTGTCATCTAGTTAATGGTATTCTTTGCCTGTCTGGGAAACAGAGGAATGAATAACTTTCAGAAAATACGATACTCACAAAAAATGACGTAACTTGGGATTATTTTAATACAACTAGTTTTAGTTATATTAACTAGTTTTTTGGCCCCGCGTTGTTAGGGAACCCGTTAAGTCATATACATTTAAAAAAGATATTGAGGGGCCCCCGTCAGAACTCGAACCTACGACCTATTGCTCCGAAGTCCGACATACGCGCCACACCAAATATATACGTTTCTGACCTAAAACTTTCATGAGACTGAAATTCCTCACAACCCCTGTTTATCTAAAAAGAAAACATTCAGCAAATGTCATGTATACTGAGAATAATATTCAGCTTTACGCATATTTTTTTTATTTTTATAATTATCCACCCTAAAAGTAAAAAGAACATGCTTAAATAATACCTTTTTAAAAAGAACAGGAACGAGGTACGACTGTTGCATAAAAATAACGTAAATATCAAACATGTTCCTCGAATGCAAATGTTTAAACATTCATAATGTTTTTAACGGGTTAAACATAAGTAACACCGTCCTGATAACTAAAGTAGTTTTAAAATAAAAGATATCCTCACAAGAGAGAGATAAAAAAGAAAACTATAATATACATTGTACTTCGGAGGTATATAACACTATGTCCTATGTTAAATAGGACATAGTGTTGTATACCTTCGAGATACATATACCTAAAAAAAAGTCAATCTTTTCAAAACGTCTATTGTACGATATACAATGTTGTTGAATATCATAAAGGAACATTCAACAACATTGTATATCGTACAATAGACGTTTTGAAAAGATTGACGCTCTAGCGAATTTCTTACGCTTATTTGTCGGTTGAAGAATTTTTTGTTTAATAAAAAAAATCACAAAATAAAACAATCAACAAAACGCGTTGCGACCAGTAGCAAATTATTACCCAAGTAGAATTTTTCTCATGTGTTTTCAGCCGCTATCGCTTTTTTAAGAGGGTTGTTATCTTTGCAATTATTACTTTATTTTTTGCTGCCCCGTGATTTCAATGCAAAACATGGTTAAGTTGTGTAGAGTTCGGTTAAGAATTTTTGTATATTGTTAAAATTGTCATTTTTTTTCCTTTCAAATTTGAGGCATAGACTATTTTCAAATTAAATAACCTGAGGCATTAGATGTTGATGTCCAAAAAGTTCATACTGTTAAAAGTTATTAAAAATATTCCTTAAATATTTTTTTATATAAATTTTTAACCAAGAGCAAACCTAGAAAATAGGCTGTCCGAAACGATAAAGTCAATTTTCTTGGTCAAATTTAACCTATTTCAAATTACGTATAACTTTCGAAAATCTATGTATTTAAAAATATGTAATGTAATGTAATAAATCTATAAATATCTTTAAAATGTATGTTATGTTTTAGGGTATGATTTTTTTATTGTGCCCGAGAAAAATGTCAGGTCTGTTACCGTCTTGTTTGTTACAAATAGAAACAGTTATCCAAATTACTAAGTAAATGGAAGCACAATTTTTTCGATTTTTTACATGATTCAGTAAGTAGTATAAGCCATTTTGAAATCATTTTCTAAACTAAAAGTAAAATATGAAGCGTTTTGTTTTTTCTTAAAGTGAGTACTTTTTTTTATGTTGTCATGTATGTTACCAGCTTTGTTCAATTAAATGAGTGTAGGTTTATTATTTGTTTGGCTCATCAAAAGTCACTGTGGGAAGTATATTTGAGCTATGCTAAAAATTAATCTATTAGCTATGCTAAGTCTAAAAATTTTACACATAGTAGCAAAATAAATAAATAATAATGTTAATTTGTCAGGTCTGTTACCCATTAAGAGTAACAGACCAGACACGTTTAAATAATTCTAAAACTTACCTTCTTATTGTCAATAGCCAACAGTATGTTTTATTGAACAGGCTTTTAATTGAAATTTCAAATCTTAATTAATACATAACAGCAGTTTAAGGCATTTAAATATGCAAACATAATTTAAATTTGACCAGGTAGCCAGCTATTCACATAAGTGTTTTTTTTTAATTACAGTTAGAAATTTACTGAAGAGGTTCAGTCATTTAACCCAGGTGACACTGCACACTGGATTAATATATGAAAATAATAAAAACTATGCCAATATCATTCTATTCCATTTCACCTATTAATTATCATGGTTCATTAAGAGTAACAGACCTGCAATATGGGCACGTTTGCAACCAATAATTAATATGCTTAAGGAAAGAAGCTCACGAATAAATGCAATGCATATGTTTTCAGGTAGTCCGACTCACAGTATCGCCAAAAAAAGATAGATTTTTTTTGTTTAATAAGCAGTTATTTGAACAATATAAACTTAAATTTTTAAGTTTACTTTATCATGTCAAAATTAATACATAATTGATAAATTATGTAAGAAGTCTTTATGTAAGTATTTATACAAAAACAAATTACATAAAATGAAATCTTACAAATTATATCTGGTTACTTCGCAATAAAATGGTTCTTTCATATCAAGTTTTTTGACTACAGATTACAAAAGAGGGTGCAAATGACAGATATAAAACCCGTTTATGATATTATTTAAATGTATGCAACATAAAAGGATTTTTATAAATTTAAGAAAAAATGTAAATTAATAAAAAAAAAGCTTAAGTAACAGATCTGACATTTTTTTTAATATAAATTAATAATAAATATTTTCCTATTGCAAAAGTGTCAAATAATTGTAATTTCATAATAAAATTTCAAAAATTTTTCCGGTAACAGACTTGAAATTTTTTTGTTCCATAGTTATGTATAAATGCCTTAATGATTTTTTTTTAAATAAAATGTTAATGCTGACCATATAAACATATACAAGACATATGTAAAAACTAATGTTAATCACAAACAACGGTTAGCTTTAAAAAAAATTAATAATTCTCAAACTCAAAAATGCCTCAAATTTGAAAATGACTCAATAGGAATATTTGAATTTATATTACTTTAATTTTGATTAATAATTGTAATTTTAAAATTCACAGACACCGATAATTCTATAAAAAAAAAGAAAGATACTTTTTTGTTGTATTGAATTCGAGACCTAATTTTATTAGATCGCGAATGTGCCTTTATATTTTTAAACTGTTCAACAACAAAACACTTTAATAAATTTAGCAAGAAGGCTTACTACTAATTGGGATATAGGTGAGCAGGTGATGGTTTTTGATATAATTTGGAAATACAAAAACAAATATTTTGGAACGAGATTGTTTTTCTGATTATTAATAAGTATATCTTGGTCGGTTTATAATAAATTGCTTTTATAAAAATCTCTTGGTAACAATAAAAACTCTCATTGTATTTTCGGTCCGAAATTTCGGCCCATACATACACGAACGATAATAACGCGCGTTGCATTTATCAGATACCTCTGTAATTGGTGAATACTAACCACATGGTTTGTATTCACCAATCATAGAGACATCTGCTAAATCCCACACGCGTTAATGACGTCCGTGTATAGTAGTATGGCTTGAGATAGCTGGGTGGAAGAAGGTATTATGCGACAAAAATGTGTTTTTGAGAAAAACTTCAATAAATTTCTTAGATTGTTTTTGTCACTGATTATAAATAGCGATTTCGTTCACCGTTCGTAATTTCTTTATTAATTAAGAAAAAAGGAATTCAGTGCATGCTTTAAATAGAATACTCCCTATTTGGGTGCAAATAAAATTAAAATCCGTTGGTTATTTTTTAAACCAAAATACAATATTTAGATTTTACAGACTTTTTTCTTAAATCGCATGAGAACCAACGGCAGAAAAAAACGGATTTCAATGGAAATTTGAGAAGTAGATCACAAAGATGCTAACTCTAAAAATAAAATGCTTGATTCAGATTCAGGTTTCTGTTGGCTACCAAAAATAGTCTGCACTGGCGCAAGAATATCGAAAGAAAGTATTTTACGACTGCATACAAGAGAAAACAATCGGCCACACTTCTGCCTGCCCTTACAACCTCACGCTTTCTCTTCCTATGGTATTTTTTCATTTGTTCCTTAACCTCATGAAAACTCCTGAACGTATTTTTATGTGACATTCACTGATATATACTTCACATGTGTTTTTTGAAATTGTGTTCGTGGATTTTGTTTTAATCGTTTAAAAGGTAAAGCAACAGTTTTAGTGTCTTATGTAAGTTTAACCATTTATCTGTGAGTCAATTCCGTTAACCATTGAACTGACTTTTATGGAACTTATAACTCATTAACTCATAGGTATACTCATAGATAGCTTATAAATTAATAGATAGAGTCCACATTCAAATTAATCGGCATTTATAAAAAGAGGATATGTTATATGTGAACTCTATGGAACATATCCCCTTCAGAAAATGTCGATTCAAATAGGATGCTTTTTTTTATAATCACAATAGAATTTTCACTGGAATTATAGAAAAAAGGAATGTGCATGGTATAAGTGAATTATCAATACAACTAGCTGGCCAATTTGGCCACGTAGTGGATCGCTACGGCCAAATGCGGTGTTGCGTGTCAAAGATGTAAAGATAATTTCTCTTACAACCTGTATTTCGAATTTAGAGAATTCGTCACCATTACCTAACTTTTACCTAACCTTACATTCGTCACCTAATTTTTAATTATCAAAAACTCTTTTTAACAATATTTTTTATCAAATCACTTATTTTATTTCTATTCAGTAAGTTTAAAAAAAGTTTAAAATTTTAGATTTTGCTCCAATTAACAAGTATTTATATAAAAAAAAAGTCATTACAAGGAGAATGCAAAAGGGAAAAAATGTCAAGCGCAAAAAAAGAGAATGTAACCTATTCATGCTAATTGGGAATTGCAAGTTGTCTACACAATATTGCAGTTTCAAATGCTGAATTCACTTTATTTAGAGATCTTTTCACACTTTGGACACTTATAATGAAACACCCACAAACCACTTAAAATGAGGTCGTGGGACACAAGCAATCCTTTATCTATTCTAGTAAATCTCCCGTAGATCTAATTAAATAAAAAGGCTATGCCGAATATCTAATTGGACACACACTACAACGTCTCCAGTTTATCTGAGCACTCGTTGAAAGATAGGAAATAAATCCTATCATTCAATACCTCAAGTTTGCCTTGGGTGCAGTCTCTCTATACACGAAAGGGTTATCTTTTTTTTTATAGAACTTCCATGTTCTGTGTATATGTTACAGGCCAAAAGAAACTTGAAACGGAAGAAGAGAAAGAGGCATGTTGTATTTCAGTCTCATTTGCTGATTATTTATTATTTAAAGGGAGGAAGCTTTTTTTTCTCCTGTGGGCTCTTTGTGTGTGTATTGAGAAAAGTTCTAATCAGCCAAGGCGGCAAACTTTCCAAGCTAAAATAAGAAGCCCGTAGCGATCAATCACCGCAAAAATAATAATCCATCGTTTATAGTGAGCCATGTGTGTATACGTAGTTGAATTTATTATAGTACACGTGTATATGCTCAAATAATAAAAAAGGAATGAGATTTTTCTTATGCACATTTAAAAAGTTTTTATATTTATAGAGTGTTTTAAAACAATTTTTTTTCTTAATATAATTTTATGCAAAACGTAGAAATTGTGTAATTAAACACAATAAGTTTTACTTTATTAACATGCCAAACCGCATAAAAATTGTTATAATTGAAAAAAATACTAGTTCATACCACAAACTATATTATCATATTTTTCTTAATTGAAGTAACATTAGCCTTAGATTTGTTCTTCGTTGTTATTTTAATTAATATTCTGACTGAAGCACTAACCATGTGATTATTTATTTTTGGCGAATAGAATTTTAGTCAATACGTTACTGTACTGAATTAATACATTATGGTAACTCGAATTTAGTCAATTTTTCCGTCAATGTCAAAGTGGTAAAATGGAAAATATATTAAAAGATGGGTAAGCATTTTCATTGAAAAATGTTCAGAATTAAAAATGCATGAGATTTTTTTTATAAATGGTTCATTTAAGAAGCGCCCAAGTTTTTTCAATTGAATTCTTCCTAATTTCGTAAGATTATATTTTAACAAAATAAACTAAGACTGTATTTTATCAAAATGCTTTTCATAAAGTTTTTAAAAATAAAAAACACATAACCATGAATTTTTTTTAATTATTTTGGATGATATTAAGTATTTAAACGATTTTTTTCCTTCTTTTTCCTATTTGAAATATTTCCGTTGGTAGTTTTCATTAAGAAATATAACAAATTTACTGGTAATAAGTTATGTACTCTCTTCAAAACTAGAAAAACAAATAGATAATAAAAAATTTATAACATCCAAAAATATTTTACTATATATTTTTTAAAGGTAACTTAATGTTCAAGAAATAAAAATTTTGTTTAGTCTAAAGCTAATATTTTAATAACATTAATTGAAGCTTTTTTACGTTTAACTAGATTTTAACCGTTGTTGTAGGGATCGATCGCTGTTGTTGTCGTTAAATTTAAACACAACTTTTGTGATATTTTCCCTTTTTTATTTTAGCAAATTTTTTTAATTGTTTTTTTTTTCCTTTTTTTTATTTCGAAAATTAAAGTACTCTATCCTTTTAATTTACTTCTTTCTATATCTGAATTTAATTTATATTTTATATAAAAATTTACATAACGAAATACTTAAAATGTATGAAAATTTTTTATTTAAATAAATTGGAATGTGTTTGAGCACGAACTATCTAATAATGAAAGAAAGAACATTTGTTTTGCGTTGTCTTGCTTTTGTGGTTCCCTTTTCATGTTTTTAAACTTATCAACTACATTCTACTGATACTTTTCCTAATATAAAAAAATCTGTATTTAATTATGGTATTAATGCTTTCATGTGGAAGTTTATGAAAGTTAATGAAACTTAGTTTAATGATTGTTAGTTTAACGAAACTAATTTCAATTTACCAATGCTAAAAAACGTCTGCATCAAGGTACAAAAATTGGCCACTGTTTTGAAATCACCGTGAATAATAATAAACGAACTGTGGTTTCCAATTGTCGACATTTTAGGTCATCACGGGAAAAATAATTTTATAAAATGACTGTTAGCACATATACACTAAATAATTTCTATTGTTTGGATCAACTTATATCAACTTATGTTATAACTTATGGCAAGACCCGGAATTTTTTAAATATTTTGCCTTTAAATTTCAAGAATCGTAACATTTTATGTTCTAATAGCTAATTTTATATATTACTTTTAGAAATAAGTAATATTTAATTTTACGTTGTTTAATGGTTATTAAATTTTGTAACCCTAACATAATAATAGTTCATAATCTATAATGTATAATATATGATCTAATATCCATTAGTATTTTAGCACTCTATATATATAGCATTTACTACGAAACGAATCAAAATTGCAGTACTTTAATAATTAACAATAATTATATCTTAATTGTTAATATGTTATTATTTCTTTGATACAAGTTTAATGATGAATTCAATAATATTTATTGAAAATTAAAATTGTGTGATATTACAATAAATTGTGATTAATTACACGTTGGTTTGTTATTTCCCGTGGTATATGACGCTTGTATATTTTACATTATGTGCATAATTTATTTTATATTTTTGTTTAAATTGCTATGTAACTTGCTTAACTATCATTATATCCAATTCAAAAGCAAACACAGAGTACGGCTTCCTTGAATCCTTTTCAGTTCCTGTATTACTAATGAATTTACTTAAAGGACGATTCTATTTTGCCAATTTAGATTACCATCTTACTTTTCAGAAAAAGATCAAACAATTGTATTATCTGTTCTCTATTACCATACCTTAATTAATTTACTTGATACCTTTCTTGCGGAATAAAGCAAACCAGACATACGAGTATAATGATTCTTGAATTTCATTGTTTCTAGTGAATTTATTTTCTGTATTTCCCTTATTTCACTTCCAGGAAAATTAAATATGAATCTTACATTCAACTTATATAAAAGGGGAAAAAACTTTCGTGAATCTCTCGAAAACAAGGTTTGCATTTAAGTGCACATTTTTAAAGTTAATACATTTTTAAAGTTAATAAAAATAATTTAAGCACTTGTTATTTTTTATTTTATTTACAAATTTAAAACTTTTACAATTAAAATTTTTTTCTTTGCATGTTTTAAAAATAATAAAACAAATAGCTTTTTTTACAATTTTGTTTGTTAAAGTTTTAAAAAATAATAAAGCATTAGAAGTTTTTTTTCTTAGTATGTTATAAAAATATATTAAGTACTTGTACATTTTTTATGTTATTACAAATTTAAAACTTTCACAATTAAATATTTTCTCTTATGTTATAAAATTTACACTATAAGAAAACGGATGGGTGGATAGTAGAAATAAATTGGAACTAGGCTTGTACAAGGGAAATTATTAAGGCTGGTTTGCTGAATTTGCAAAGATTAAGGGTCAACAACTACCCATATGGGTACAGTTTGGGGGTGTATGCGTAGAATTGGAGGACGCCAAGTGCCCATATGGGGCCACTTTGGGGGTGCACGCGTAAAATTTAGTGGCATCAAGGTACTGTTGAGGGCGTATGCGTAAAATTTGGGCCAACAAGTACCTATAAGGTGTCAAATTGCACATACGGTGGTGTATGTGTAAAATTGGGGGGAAAGCCAAATACCAATAAGGGACCAATTTTGGGATGTATGTGTAGAATTTTGGGGCAATATGTACCCATATGGGTATATTTGTGGGTGAACGCGTAGAATTTGGCAACATAAAATACCCATAAAAGGATAATTTGAGGGGTGTATGCGCAGAATTCGGGGCCATCAAGTACCCATAAGGGGACGTATGTGGGTGTACAAATAAAATTGGGCGAAAGCGGGATGTGTAGTTGACATTAGACAAGAAAAAAAATTCAAAACAAAAAAGTTTAAGTGTAACATAAAACGTAAAAAGAAAAAATGTAAAAATAAAAGAGTAAAAACAATAAATATAAAGAGAAAAGAGTAAATGTAAAATAATAAATGTAAAAACAATAAATATAAAGAGAAAAGAGTAAATGTAAAATAATAAATGTAAAAACAATAAATGTAAATCAATAAATGTAAAAACAATAAATGTAAAAACAATAAATGTAAAAACAATAAATGTAAAAACAATAAATGTAAAAAAAAATGTTTTTGTGTAAAATAAATTTGAAAAATAAAAATGTTAAAAAAAAAATAAGTTTAAGATTAAAATTATATTATAAAAAAAATGTAAAAAAAAAAGAAAAAGTTAAAAGTAAAAAAAGAAAGTTGCTAAAAGTAAAAAAGAATAAACGTAAAAAATAAATAACAAAAGTTTAAGTGTAAAATATTATCCATCATAAACTTTTTTACCTGTATCCACCCAAAACCATATGGTGATACGGAGCGTACCAGCCCCTGTATGTGCAGATGCCAGGGGTGACTTTTGTGAAGGGTCTTCCCCCTAATCAACCGATAAGTGCCATAAATATATTAAAATATTAGCAAAAAGCAGAAGTTACTATTATAGATATTAAAAATATTAGCAAAGAATAAAATAGAACCAAGAGTAACTAAGAAATAGGTGTACAATGGGGTGTCTATAAATGTATAAAATAAACTAATGTATGTATTACTACTAAAATGTTGACACACATACTAAATGTTTCACAAAATAGCTAAAGTATTAGCGAAATGGAGAAAATATTGCAAACTTAAAAAAAAAAAAAAGTACCAAACAGTCTATAAATGTATAATAAATATTTCCAAAATGAACGTACTTGTGGCAAATTAAGTTAATAAATGGGTACTTAGGAAATAAATTAACATGGCTATAGTTTTTTATAATAACTTAAGTAAATGTTAATTGAATACAATACAAAATATTGCTAAATTATACCATTTTAGTGATATAACAGGCACACACTTTGTCTTTAAAGATTATTATAACGCAATTTTTAACGCAATTTAGAACTAACATAAGGGCAAATGCGTATAAATATCATAAAATACTACTTACTATTGTTAAAATATCATAAAAATTGCCAAAAATATTATACAAGTTAATAAAAATATTGTAATAGTATAAGGCTAAGTGCTGAATGTCAAGTAGATGTAAACGAATAATATTTTTGCAATATTAATAAAGTAGTGTCATTTACACTAAAGTAAGATCGTTGTTGCATTAGTGAGATATTAAAAAAAATATTAAGTTCTTATATTAGTGTAATATGTGTAATATTTTTTAGACTACTTTGTTAGTTTATAATATGCAGAGTAGAATTTTAAATAGAAATGCCCCTTGAATGAGCGTAATATCAAAAATATTTTACAAATTAAGAAAAATGTTACAGGTCTTTGCACATGGTGATAGTACAAAATTGCGTTGATTTACATCGATTTTACCCTGACAAAGGGAATTAGTATACGACTATGGGTCAAATACTTATATAGATACTTATATAGATACTTATTTGATACAGATAGATAGAAAAGCGGTAAAATTTATAGATTGTTATACGTAAACAATCTATAAATCTAACGCCAAAAATATTTGAAACGCTTAGGAACTTTCCGATTTTTAGAATTTTTTTAAATAAAATACGTTTAATGACTTAAAGTACTTTTTTTTATGTATTTTAGAAAGTGTTTTATAAAAATGTTTTTTAAAAGTTTTGCATAAAAACTTTTAAAACAGTTTTGATCTCTTTTATTAAACAAACTTCTTTACTTTAAAGTTAATTTCAACGGAAGAGAATATTTTAGTTTCCAGGAATGCATTTTTTGATAAAAAGTTTGATAAAAAATTATTTTATACACTAAACAAAACAAAAATGGAAATTAATAACATTGTATTTCACAAACATTGTATTCAACAAAATAGAAACAAATGTAAAATAAAAATGACAATAATATAACTTTGTAATTTTTTTAAAAAACACATATAGATAAAATGTTCTGCAAATATTAATAAACAATACTTAGTACCGTTAAATTATTTGCAAAATGGCGTTACATTAATAAAATATCACTGCATACTTTCAGTTAATGCTATAAGTCCAAAATAAAATATTATAAAAATTGTAAAAACATATTGTCCTGTAAATATAAGGTCTCTTAATAAAAAATATTAATTATTAATCTTATTTTTACAATTTTTATAAGGGTATAAATGCAAACAATTTCGCCCTCCCCCTATATTATAAGCAGTTGTATAGGCGGATCCAGAAAAAATTATGGTGAAAGGGAGGTACAGTACAAAAACGTACTCAATAATGGGTGGAAGTACAAGTGGTCGTGATCCGAACCCCTCCCGAAATAATTCTAACCAATTTTCTTTTCATAAAGATTAGGTCCTTAAGTATTTACTTAAGTCAATAATATGTATAATTAATTATTTAGTTAAGTCAACAATATTTCATCATTAATTACGTAATTAGCATTAATTTCGTAAAATCTTAAAAAAAATTAGCTTTAATTTTCAATAATTAATAAGTTTTATTAAATTTTTCCATATATCCCTTTCAAAATAAATTTTAACTTTACCGAGAATTTGCCTTTGTGTATGACTAATATTATCTTTGAAATATACCAGAATTGTCAATTTAGAAAGTCGTTAGTTAAACAAAGGGTTACTAACAGAGAAATACAAGAAGGCCATTTTTCCTATTGCAAAGACGTGACTAACGAACGCCGGTCTATCTACCCCAGATCTTGATGGTCATCGCTACATGTAGGGGGGGAGGGACATTTATATAAAGATAGTGTGATTATTTCAGAGGAGGGAGAACTAACTGCTTGATAGATTGATTTAGTGGTTGTTGGCCAAAGATTGTTAATGCTTGACTTCCTGATTTTATAGAACATGACAAAAACTGTGCTAATTTTTTTTACCTACATAAGTCCTCCACGATTACGTAGGGGAAAACGAAGTGGGCAGGTCTGGAAGCGGCACGGGCCCCACCCCTGGATCCGTCAATGAGCAGAGGCGTCAAGTTTTTAAAGTTATTGGTAGGGTCTATGACTCTCCCTTTTAATGAAAGGCATAAACTTTAGGGAAGTTGAGACAGTTTTTCAAAATATTTGGGGACACGGGCCCATGGACCCCACACAAGTTTATGCCTATGATTATAAGTATTCCATATAAATACAACCTTAGCTTTCAAAACATATTTTTCTCGCATTCATCCCGTATAATGTTTTTTACACCGGTTCCCTTTTCTATTGACATCAACCCCCCTCCCCCAACAGCCGTGCTTGTGTCTTACAGCCCTTCTTTTCCTCCCCGTTTTCCCCCAAATGCGGGACACCCGATATCTTTTTTCCTGCATGAGGGGGAGGAAGGAGAGAGAGAGAGCAAAAGAAAACAAGGACTGGTCCTGCAGGCGAGTCTATCTCGGGACCGAGGGGTGGCAGGCAACAAGAAACCAAACAAGAAGAAAGCGGACGCCCGAGAAGATGGCAGTGGCACCATGTGGGCAGTGCGTTCGTTCCTGAAGCGGGACAGTGAGAGCAGCAGCAAGCCGAAGCAGAAGAAACGCGCGCCCAAAGACATGAACAACGATCGGACCCTGGATGTGAGGGAGATGACAGAGATCCCGAGACCGGGAGAATGCGATCGCCCCGAAAAACATCTCTTGGAAAGAGAGGTGAGATTGTTTACGTTTGGTTCGGGCCGGGCCGTTCTTGGAACGTTCGAAAAGTTAAGGGAAAGTTTTCCCTGTCGTCTTTTTTTTTTGTGTGTTTACTGTTCTGTCAGACGCGAGTCATTGGATTTCTAGTGATAAATATAATTTTTTTTTCGTTATTTGACTATTGGAAGTTATACGAAGAATTTTTTTATGCAATTGTTTTTGTTTCGGTGAAAAAAATTCTATTTTTTTTTAATATGATCTGTCAGTTATATTCCTAACTTTAAGAGCAGTTTCGTTGTAATTTAACTTTTAAAAGCTTATTTTTTAAGAATAAAAATAATTAAAAAAAATTTTAAGATTTTTTTTTGCCGTGTTCAGGAATTCTGTCATTTACGAATTGACTATCGTTGTATATATATATATATATATACATATATATATATATATATATATATATATATATATATATATATATATATAGATAGATAGATAGATAGATAGATAGATAGATAGATAGATAAATAGATAGATAAATTTGACTTTTGTTAAACATATGACAAAGTTTTAAAATAATTGCCATTTTTATTTTATATTTGTTTCTATTTTGTTGTGAAATTATTTCAATTTTTGTTTTGTTTAAGTGTATAAAATAATTTGTTATCAAAATTTTTATCAAAAACTACATTTTTGAAAACTAAAATATTCTTTTCCGTTGAAATTAACTTTAAAGTAAAGAAGTTTATTTAATAAAAGAGATCAAAACTGTTTTAAAAGTTTTTATGCAAAACTTTTATAAAACATTTTCTAAAATACATGAAAAAAAAGTACTTTAAGTTATTAAACATGTTTTATTTTTAAAAAAATCTAAAATCGGAAAGTTCCTAAGCGTTTTAAATATTTTTGGCGTTTAAGGTTTAATTTCAAAAACATATTTCAAATATATGTATAACATTCAATGCCTAGTTGCATTTGCATTATTTGTGTCTAAAATAAAAATATTGTTTTAATATCCATCAAAATTTACTAAAAATATCAGATTGAGAAGGCGAAATTAAATTTATATCTGGTGATAATATTTGAAATAATTGTTTAATATTTTATGTGTTTTCTTCTGCAGCCTTCCACTAAAATGTTTAATTTAACTTAAAATTACACACTTCGTTTCTGTCCAAACTTAAATGCTATAATTTATTCTATTAGAACTAGGAGTTTTTATTTGTGATGCAGAGTCATTTTGAGCACTTTTTTACTATTAATAAACTAAAAACTAATACTTTTAGTAAATATATTATTATTAATAAATAAAATAATACATTTAGTATTGTGTACGTTCATCTTAGCTGAAAAAAGTCTATAAGAGAAAAACTATTTTAACTGTGCTAAAAATAAAATACGCATAAAATACTAATATAACCAAATCCCTATAAAAAACTTTAAAAATATATACAGGACACTGAAATGATTTTTTATCATGGCCAAACTATAGTTTCAGTTTACTAAAGTTACTTAAATAAACTTAAGATTTTAACTTTAAGTAGTAAAATTTTTAAATGTTTTATCTACAGTAGAACTATCTAAGATCCTGAGAATGAGGAATAGTTTTAAAGATTTTACAAAAAAAAACCATGGTAACATTCGGAAAATGTTTTGACGTCGATGAATTGAAAATTTCGGCCTCATGGAATTTTTTTGTATGTTAAATACTTCATTTTTGCAGATAGTAGCAAACCTTATCATTTTATATGCGAAAAAAATAATAATTCTTATGCAAAAAAATCCTTTTTTTTAAATTTTAGATTGGACATTTTTTAGAAAAGTTTATTTGTGACTTTTTAGAATATTTCTCCCCCACCCCACGCATTATTGCAATACTTTGATTTCCACATTGATTGAGTTCTCTATATAACAAGACCAGACCGCACAAAATACACGATTAGATAAATATATAGTAACAAAAATCGATACAAATATAAAATGGAAGAGCGAAATATAACGGTAGAATCGTATTCCATTTGTGGGCGACGGGTATCAAGTGTCATATCAAGTTCTGGTTTCAGCCAGTAAAGAAATAACGTCAACTGAAAATAGTTGATATGATGTAAAGCTTTTCCTAAAAACAGGAATATTTCGGAAAATGTAATAGTTGGGTTTTGAAACCCATATGTTACGTCATTGTATATAAATGCAAATTTCAAGCTAGTTTAATAATTAAATCTATAGCAAATGATGGTAGAGGAACTACAAAAATATTGAATTATTATTGTTAAAATAAGTTTTCATTTGAGATGATGTATAGAATATTTATTTTTTGGAGATCCATAGAAAATTGTATCCACATACTGTCTTCATTTGTATTCTTTTATACCTTTTAATAAAATGTCAAATTTACGGTTTTATGAAATTTACTATTGAGGTTCACGTGTCTTGAAAAGTAAAGTTGCACCGTTACAATTATGGAACTTTTTTTTACAATCAACTTACATTTTTTTTAATTTATATAAAAATGGACTAGATTTAGTTGAATTATAAAATTCCATTTGTGATAGTTAGGTCAAAATAAGCATTTTAGATTTCCAGAGATAAACTTACAAAACTCGGTTTGTGAAGACATGTTAAAATGTTTAAAATTTTATTTCGCTTGCTTATATCACTTATGGAAAGGTGGGGATAAATAGGTCATCGGATAAAATATTTTTTTTTATTAAATATTAAATTACACATTGTTAAATTTATGTTTTGATCTCGTTCTTTTTTTTAGTTCACTTCGTTTAATGGAGTACATTTAAGAAAAAAAAATACATTTTTCAGTAATTTAATTAAAGTCCAACAGTTGATTTGTTTGAATACACACAAAAAAAACTTGTGATAGTTTGATACATGAAAACTTCTATATAAAAAGTAGAAAAGTCGAATTATTTACCAATATTCCTTTTTATTTTAGATAAAAAAGAAACCTTTTACTATTTAGCTATTTTTTCAATGTTTTGCTGGGAAAAATGGTTTTTCGAATTATTAATACTTAAAGTATAAGAAATTCGTGAACATTTAACGATCTTCGGCAAAAGTGCAATTATTCTACAAAGATATGAATTTCGAAACTTATAAATGATCGGAATTATTTGCAATATATTTAACACTGTTTATATGTTAATATAATGAAGTTACATACCTGTTTCAAAAAGTAAACTGTTAAACAAAAAAACACAATTTCGATAATAAAAAAAAGGAACACCATTTGTTTGCTTTATTAGAAATTAAACAGAATGAATTAAATGAAATAAAAAATCGTCTGAGGAAAAAATTAAAAATAACGTCAACACAACAAATATTCCTGAATCAAAATAAACTAAAATTGTACTAGCAGCTGTTCTATTTCAAAGATAATAAATAATAAAAAAGTCGATTTTTCAAAATGGTGGATTAAAGAAAAATATTTAGAAAGCTGTAACAAAAACAGTCCTTAAGAAATTAAATATACTAAGTTTTTTAGAGTTGATGGTCGCTGTTTATTCCATTTTATTCAAGTTATAATTTGACTAAAAAAATAATTTTATAATGCCTTTTACAAGATAATTTCCAGAATCCCACAAAAAAACATTTTACCTCATCAATGAATTGAGGTAAGTTACCTTAGAAAAATAATTATTAAAAAGATTTTTTAAAAAACACTCATAATTAAATAAATATATACGATTATGTTTCCAATAAATGAGTTAAATTATTTTTTAACGAACGAGAAATTGGGCTTTAAACGTCAAACATCGAGTTTAAAAACTAATTTTTTCATACCTTACCCAATAAATTTTATGAAAAAATTATTAAATTTTTTCTACAATAATCTAGGAGTATGCTTGATAAATCAATCTGATTAAACTAAAACGATAGGTGTATCAAGGAGCCGAAATTTCACGGATCTACAATTGTAAGTGGATTTACGTTTAACTGATAAAATAGTTTTCCAAACGAAAACGCTTAAAAATCTAAATACGAAAATATCGCAAATATGAAAAAATAACTCTAGATAGTACTGAGCATCCATTTTTAAGAGCCTGCTTGTGCCTATAATTGTCACTTTACCACCTAAGTAACATGACATGACGTATACAAAAACAGTTCTATTCGAATATATAGCATATCATAGCAAAGATACCATTAGTTCATCTGTAGCTCTTTAAAATGACTCCTGAAAAAAATCCTCTTTTTTCAGAATGGAATGGCGGTGGGTGTATTTTGAACCCCATATTTTGAAAGAGTGGAAGTCAGTAGCCAGGGGCCCTGGTTGGGGGTAATTGACCCCATAGGTGAAGGGAAACGATCACCCCCACCATGCCTTTCACCAGTACTCATCCTCACGTTCTGGTAGAATACTTTTGAAGGAGAAGCTACATTTTTTAAGGCTCTCAGTCAAATGTACTTCCCTGCCTACTTTACAGATTATCTTTAGGTGGCAAAAAGTCGGCGCGTGGTATCCGGTATTGCGTTCGCAACCCGCATTTTTTTTTGTAGTCAAAATTGTATTATAGTTCGTGTTAGAAAAATATACTACTCCGTTCTTTTGTAGTCAAAAATTTTATTATAATTTGTGTTAGAAATAAATACTATTTTAGTATTTTTTTTTTGGCTTTATATGATATCCAAATATGCCTTCTTTACTCAACCTACAATATAAGGCAGTTCCGACGGGCATCTTTTCCTGTACCAGTTACTCAGTTCCCCCATAGTTACTCAGATACAAAAATATAAATTTTATTGCCTTAATTTTTAAATTCGGAACATTGTAAAATATATACTGGAAAATTTATATTGCTGTCAGATATTTTGATATTCTTCCCCTAAACTCCCATATCCAAAAAAATATTGCATTTATTTGATTCTTTATTTTTAATGTCACATACTGTTTTTTCTGATTGTATGAATCGTTATTATAATTGCATTTCGTATTTTTTTTCCTTTTGGGAACTTTGTCGACTATAAAGAAATTACAATTAACAGTTACAATTTTATAAAAATATATTACTCTGAATAAAATTTTAAGAACTCGCTCATTAATAATACTCCAGTTTTTTTTTTATCTTTCTCGTAATTACAATTGCAAGAAAAGTATGAAAATACGAAATTTATATTTATAGTTTTATTGTTTAATTATTGTCAAATATTTTAATTCCTTTTACATTCCCTGAATTATCCTTAAATGATTTTTTTATTTTACGTTTTATTTAAATCTTGAATTCTGCAATTGTATGAAATAAAAGGTATAGTCTCCACTGATTCAGCAGCAAAGCACAAGTTTTTGCGTTAGTTGATTTTTTTTATGTACATAAATGACTTTTGATCATTTGTAAGTGTTTGTGGGTCCATAAAGTATTTAAAGGTCTACAGAGTTCATGGGAGCCTAGTTTTATCTTGTATGAGTAAATTGCTTTCAAGCTGGGAAAAGCTGGTTATCAAACATAAAATGCAGGGTTTTTTTTTTTGTCCATTGTAATTCGCGATATTTTATGGGTTCATGTGAGAGCACTTAGACCCGTTATCCGTTTACTTTGTCTTAAGATATGTAAAGAGTTTTACAATGACATACTTAGTTGAAATCAGTATGGAAACAAGAAATGTTTTAAAACTTTAACTATTTATAAATTAAATTAGAAGATGAAAAATAGTGAATGTCTTTATTTTAATTTTTAAAAATATGAATTAAAAAGTTAAGTATTCTAAAGTGTTTTTTTTTTAATACTCAAGACATGTCCAACTCAGCTTTAAAAAAAACTGTAGAGCTACGGGCATGCCCAGGAGAGAACAAAAAAAAAGATACAAAAACAAAACTCAACGCCCTCGTGGGCGGAGAAAAAGCAAAACACAATGTGTTATGTTTCAAAAACTAATGATGTCTGCATCCAAACTAATTTTATAGTCACACCTACTGTATGCAAAACAAGCATGGATGATTATTCGCCAAGATTTGTTTATAGGGAAAAAAATGAGTTCTATATATTGCTCCATATATTGTTTTAAGTTACAAGGTATTAAAAAAGAGTTTAACCTAAATCGAATTTTATTTAAAGAATAACTCATGAAAATTTAAGCATATTTGACATCTTCTTATTTAAAAGCAATATTTACTGAATAAGTTCCTAAATTAAATTAGAAAACATTTATCTATGTGTATGGTTTACACTGTGGCGCTTTGGGGGGACAGGAGTGTAGATGCATAAAACGACTCGATATTCCTCTCTGCATAAACAATGCTTCTTATAGTAGCTGGTGCCGTATGGTAGCATAAGCAATAAGGACAATGTTAGAATGTTCCAACAATTTTTGTTTTAGAACCACAGTTGTAGAGGGAGTGAATAGTTTTGAGGCGATGAAATCTGTGTAAGCCCTAGGCATAAAAACATAAATCCACTTTAATGCAGACTTCTGCTATTGACAGTTAAATTGGATCCTTTTGGAGAAATACAAGATGATCGAGATACCTTTTCTAACAATGGTTCACAGTATTCACTTACGGAATAATGAATTCTGTAATCCACAAGCTTCATCCTTCAGATTTAGTTCGAGTTCGAATTTCTTAAGTCAGTAACTTAAATTGAAATGCTACGCTGGGAAAAATACGTTATGAAATATATATTGAACACGTTGTTAAGCATTAAAATGGACCTTTTGTATTAAGTTCTGATGACTATTGTTGTAAGAATAGAAAATTAATGAGATAAATAAATTTTAGACACAGGCAAGACCTTATGCAAGTTGATAAAAGTCGTTCATTATAGTGTAGTAAACTGGGCCGTTCTTTGGTGTGTGCGACAGGTACCTTTGCACAAGTCCCCGCGCTTTAGATGGGCCCCGCGCTGATAAGGAATTTAATTTTATTACTTTAAAACATTCGTAAATTTTTTTTGACGTGAAACCCTTTTAAAATGAGCTACATGCGGTATCAGGATATAAATACAATGTTACGTTTTAGGGTGATCCATTCCTACGCTACAACTCCGTGGCAAATAGCACGATTCACATAAATTTAGCCTAGTTTGATAAGAAATTATCCACCGATGCTTGGATGGTGGGCCAGCGGCAATAGTCAAACCAGCTTGTTTATTTTCCTTCTGTTGACGACAATTCCCTTCTGCTGTAATCTACTGAAATGTATTTTCCTGCGAAATCATTCTTTCCGTGCTCCGACACACGTTCGATTTTTTATTTATAATTTTATTTTATTTAAATTAGAATGTTTTCTATATTTTTAATTATAAAAAGTGTTTTAAATATGATAAGAAAAAACGAATTTAAACGCAAAAGAAAACTTTTACAATCGATATACATATTATTTATACAACACGCTTTTTTATTTGATGTACAGAAAATAGTGCAAAAATACATATGTGAACTAATCTAGATTAAAGAAACAACTTAAAATCTATTTCATGAGGCCCTGCGGCTAGTTTTGCACAGGGCCCTCGTCTGCTAAAGATGGTCCTGGTAGTAAATAACTACATGTGAAATATTGGAAATGCGTTGGTACGTTCTTCAAAATGCAAAAGGCAATAGTCGACTTGCATCTTTTTAGACACCGGCAGTGAACGTGTTAATATATCCAATTTTGTTGTATGTAAACAATAGAAGTAGATTTCTTTTTTTTCCTCCTTGTTTTTTTAAAGCCTTGAATCGGCGTCTTTCCTTCATGAATGATTGAGACATTCAAAACGTGTTTCCCTCTAGTAAACGGCGTCTTTTCTTTCTTCATTGTTAGTGGAGCTGCCCATTGACCTTTATTCATTGTCAAAAGGGCTCGAAGATGTGATATTTATAGTGGTAGATGTCTTATAAATGGTACATTTCGGAAGGAATCATTTGCTCTCATGTTGTAAGTTATTCAAGGCTGGCTGACCAGAATTTTATTATAAACTCTTTAAAGGGTCGGTTGAACTGTAAATATTTAAACTAATATACTTCTACTCTTGTAAAAGATCTTGATTTGTAAAGCAGGAAATACAATATAAATAAATTTATACGAATTCGTGTTTTAAGACAAATTTTAGAAAGAAATTTCTAAACAAAAACGCATAATAATTATCATGCAAATATCTGCATTTAAGCAGTCTGTATGTAAATGTCTTTTTGAGAAATAAATTGTAAATGGTGTCTATTTAAACTTGAAAATATCATATTATTATTATTATTAAAATTATATTGTTTCACCCAAGATTTTGTATAAAAATGTATACATTTATTTAAAATATATTTTGACAATTATATCAAAACATGTTTTATCTCACACTTTTTGATCCTTCCCAAACAAAATGTCTAAATCTACTTTCGAATTTATTTTTCATCGTACTGATTTATTTACTAAACACGAACTAAAATGGGGAAATAACAATAGAAATAACGAAGTATCTTAACATGACACAACATAAACCTCTTTCTAATTTTTTTTCCCTCAAGCTCAATTATAAATACTGAAATCGAACTCTATTTTAATTTTGAAATGTAAGATTTATCATGCCTTAGGAAAAAGTCTTGGTTCTTTCCTCTTGTCTTATTTGGCAAGTCATCAACAATCAGATTGTAATTTAATCAGTTGGGAATTGCGAAAGTAAGAATGAATGAACAATGATAAAAGAAGAATTAGTTATTTGTTTTCGTAAGTGAGTGTTGCTGAATATATTCAGTTATAATAACTATATGCAATTATTCTCGTGCTAAACTTAAACTTTTTAATACGCCCCCCCCCGCCCAAGAACCTGGTACCTCAGTAATTTTACAAATCAAACGTATTATTATTTCGCATGATAAAGTTCATTCACTAAGTATAATTTAACTCGTCTTCAATTCTCGAGCCACAACCTTCCATTTCAATTGCTTTTGAATATCGAAATATATCTAAAAAGAACTGTAATTGCCGAATGATCAAAACAAAAATCTTTATATTTTCAACAAAATTGGCAAATTATCTGAAAAGCTCGAATTTTTCTTAAAATGAAAATGTAAGATTACGAATATGCTGACTTGGAAAGTTATTGGGAAGGGGTAGAGACTTTCCCACAAACCCCCTAGACGACGGAACTGCTGGTTAAGTACTAGTTATTCGTAACCGTGTAATTTGTAAGATTTGCAGTAGTGAAATTAGTCGGTAATGAATTTTTCTACTTTATTTATTGAATTACGTATACATATATAGCCCATTTTCCAAATCTTAAATTAAGGGTACTATTAAATTTATTTTTATTTCTCATATACTAATCATTAATTTTCTTGTGAAATTTAAACTTTGTTCTTTATATTCCTAATTTTTTTTTTTTAATTTCGCTGTCAAATAGTTTTATATTAAAGAGGCGAGGGAGGGATATATTTATTGTTTGTAAAAATGTGTCGGTCAATAAATGTACAATATTATTTTTACTCTATTTTAATCAAGAACATACTAACACAATCAACACTCCCTAATGTAAAAAGAAACACTCGCAATGTTCGATTTCTTATATACTGCTTAACAGCCACCTAAAGATAGATAGTTTTGGCTTATCATATATAACAATTCATTTAAAAGTCAAACATCAAATCAAATGATATTTAAAACGCTTATTAGGAAAATGATCAATCGCTACCTATTTTTCTTATTTTCTTGATGACTTTTCCAATTTTTATACGTCCCCGAAATATATTTGTGGTTTTTTGAATTTCCGCATCACGGGTTTGTATTCATGAAGAGAGAATGATAACACGAATTTGTTCAAATTGTTGACGCCTTAAACACGTACTTACGTGAAGAGACATTTTTCGGGTGTATCTTTTTCTGATATCTTGAACACTTCTTACGAGATACGCTTCGCTTAACAGGGCTTTAAAAAACAATACAAGAGTAAGGTTTTTTTTCTACTCTGTTTTGTATTTAGTTGTTTTTATGCAGAACAAGGATGGTAGTTACCAACTACACTTTTTTTTACTGAATCACGTCTTTTTATCATTGAAAAGCTAATAGTTATTGTTATTAAAAAAATTGTACACCATGTATAATCATCTGAGTTTAATATCAAGAAACACTTGCTAAAAAATATATTTAATTGGAATTCTTTAAACTGAAAGCTTCAGTACCAAGTAATATATAGAATAAATGTTATATAGCATTTAAATAGTCTGCAACATCTCGCCAATTAGTGGTTTACACGATTTCATTTCCAGAGTCACACTACTCTTCTATTTTAAATAGTCACGCATTTTTTCTGAAATATTGATTCATTTTATTTAAACTCGGAATTTTGATATTTTTGCACGGCTATGGTATGTTTGATGAATTTGTTACGAATTTGAAAAGTTTGCTAGATTTGTTTTATACTAGATTTAGATCATCTTCTGAAATCCCCTTTGGTATCAATTTTAATCTCAGGTAAACCTAAAAATCTAAAGCTGTTTTAGAAGATATCATCGTTTAATTTTAGTCTCTGTTGTAAACTATGTTTAAGAAATGCATTAATTACGATTTTCAATTGTGTTCGGTAACGTTAAAACATATCTATAGCTTGGCAGGAAAAATTCCATAAAGAGAAATTGCTTTTGCTCACAACATTCTTTTTAGTCTATAACTTACAATATTATGAAGAAACTTGAGTCCAAATTCCAAAATTAAAAATGATACGATAACTAAACAATATTTGAAGGAAAAAATTAAGTATTTTTTTTGCGGTGAACAGATGGCCAGACATTCTGCTTTATCTTTATATATTTTAGATTAATTTGAAACTCTATACTATTAGCAAATGCAAAATATTTCCTTTCCCGTTTAATGAAATCTAAAAATGACGCAAAATAAACTTGTAATAACGGCAAATAGTTTTTATCTTGTTAGAATGCCAAACAAGAATTCTTCGAAGTCATCGGCCGTAAATTCCTCACGAAACCGTGCTTAAAAGATTATCATAAAAGGAATGAACGTTCCGCTCCTGTAACATTTTCCGACGTGTAGTTAAGTTTTATGTTACAAAATCTGAACTAACTATGTAACAATGTAGTTGTATTATTTTAATTGCTATCAAGCAAATAGTTCAATTTAAGCAAGCTTACTATCATATATATTATTTCAGTAGTAAAGATCCCTTTTGCGGGTCTTACACCGGATGAATTTTAACATGTGAGGCATTAAAAAAAAGAAAATTTCCCGGAGCACTGACAAATCGTACCTTTTTATTAACGGGTTTTTTTAAGAATGTGTTTCAAAATAATTCGTTCTAAGCAGTTTTTAAACGACCCGTTGGTAGTGCTGCCACCTATGAGAAGAACTGTTAAACCTTTTTGCGGCGTCTGCAGATGATAAAAGCGACGACATGTTCCCCAACTTTACCATCGGTTTTGTATTTTCAAAGATAAAAAGTCTTTGTATTATTCCTTTTTTAAATGTACTCTTTTAAATGACTGTTAATGAAAAGAAGTTTTTAAAGTTATGTTACTTAGTGATAAAAGTTTTTTATGCTGTATATATTAATATTCCAGGCGTTTTTACAAAATAGATTTATCTTTACCATAATGGCACCAATCAAATTTCAACCACATTTAAACAAGTAGTAATCATTAAAATAGTTATTTTAGAAATTGAAAAGAAAACAAAAATTGGTGGCGATATTCAGGATGTGGCAATGTGTAGCGGAATTCCGGAAATGCTGAACCGAACTTCTTGTTTTGATTCTTTGACAACTTGTTGACCGACTATGATAGATTATCGATATTGATTGAAAAACCCACGTGTGATGGCTTAATCTAACTTCGGAAACGCCTTATATTTTAAATAGAACTTTATTGCACACACAAAAAATATACCCTTAAAAAGCAATACATTCAGTCAACATTTCGAAGTCATTTATCATTCTAATTCATTTGTCATCCCCAAATCAACTTTTTTTTTTGTCTACCATCAATTATGTCTATTAAACAGTATTTAGACTCAAAATTTATTTTCGGAAATAATAAAATATGGTAATATTAACTATTTGGACCTTGTCTCATCCTTTTTACATTTTAATAGAAAAAAGTTGATGGAAAACTTTTTTATTATGTATAATAATGAAATTTTTGTACGGCGTTGAAAATGTTTATAAAAATAGAAATATTCTGATATAATTAGTTTCGCGTTTGTCAAATCCCTCTACTATGATTAATTGTTAAATCGAATAGCAGTGATGCTCTTATACGCAGGAATAAATGAAATAAAATGTTAATAAATGAGCAATTAAGATGACAATCAAAATCTTTTGTCATAAAAGTTGATAAAAAAGCTTTCAGAATGGTCTTCTTCATTGAAACATCCGTTGTTGTCCGACATAAATGTTGAAATAATTATACGATTATGCGCAATTAAAACACAAAAAAACTTATACTACGTGATATTAATATATTTTCATTTAATGATAAAACTTCATTTCACTTAATTTATCAATTGCATTCTTAGTCAAGAAAACATGAAACAGTTTTCACGGTCTTTGAATGTCATCTAAATCATTTGTATTCAAACCAAATAATCAGAAACGATTTGCATGAAGATAACTTATAATCGTTTTGAGAACCATATGAAATTTGTATTAAAAGGAATATGTAATTGGAGTTTATACTTCCTTTGATAACCGTTACCTGTCAAATTAGATCTATAATTAATTAGTTCCAGAAATAAAAATAAACCCGCATTTTTATCTAATCATATTTTTTTTAAACCTTTCAATTTATTTTATGAAACAGAATTGACCTATATAAAGTAAGTTTTTTTTTCAATACCTTTAAAAATGCTTAACAATTATTTTTATTCACCAAAAGAAATATCAGAAAATAAATTCAAAAATATTTACATTTATAGAGAAATTAAATTTTTTTTTACGATATAAAATATTTTAAAAGCGTCACAACCGTCCAGACTTTGTCAGAACAAATTAAATTATTTCAATATTAAAAGTGTACATAAACGAATGTACTTGGTATATTTAATCTTATTGAAAGAAATGACTTATTGTGCAATGGGAAGGTGATGCAACTAACTATTTAACTAATTTGCTAAAACTATTTTTAAAGTACCTTATTAAGAATTTCTCTCAATTCTGACCTTGGGATAAGACTTTAATGCAAAAAGCTTATTTTTATCGTTGTTATTTTAAATTATTAGCTTGCAAGTTCATCCTTGATAAGTTTAAGGAAATAAATAATTGCAATAAAGAGAGAAAAAAAACAGTAGTTGAAAAAAACAAAGCTCATTCATGTGATGTTTCCAGAAGTCGACTTCAATCCTAGGTTTGAAAGGAGCTTCCTTTTCCGTCATTTATATCAAAATTAACACACTCAATAAGTAAAGGAGTACGTTAATGGAAGAAGTATATTTTTTTCTGAAATTTAGTGTTTGGAATATATAATAGCAAATTACGTAATTATTTACTAATCTTCTATATCCGAAAAGGAAAACAAAACATGTCAAATTGCACTTCTATGGCTAACTGTTCAATTGTACATTTTGAATAAATAGCCTCAACACCGCTTTCACAATTTCAATGAATTTTTATTCGAAGTTAATATCGAGTGAAGTACATATGATGTACGTGAATTTATATGAAGTACGCTCAATGTGAGTCAGATACACTCAGACTAAATTAGTCGAAATAACTGGTTTTGTGTTTTATATTATAGCTCGTTTTAAAAATTGTAAGGGATTAACATATGATGAGTATTATTATTTTCTTCTTCTAAAACTGCCTAAAAGCTCGCACTTTATTGTTGGTAGATCAGGCTGTTATGAACACAAAAGTCTCCTCACTTATTCTCAATTTCTATAATTAGAAATTTAAACATAGACACATTGTCTTTTTTCCTCCCTCGTTAATTAAATAAACAAATAAAATAGTTAAAAAGAATATTGGTATTAACGACTTGTGAGGGAGTGCATGTGAAAAGTGTATTGCAGCTGTGTCATGCGTTAAATACGAATTTAAAGATTAGCTTTATGATCAAAAGCTGAATTTGAAACAAAAAGGAAACACGCGATCTTGAAAAAAAGGTATATGTGGAAAAATAAATAAATATGTGGAAAAATACACACATATTTTTAGGCCTCTAGTCCCACCAAAATAATTCGGGGTTCTCATGTGATTGACAAACAAAAACAAACATAAATTATATTTAAAATATTGTTTTGATTTCTAAAGAGTCAAAATAATAGCCTTTACTCAGTAAATAGATTTTGATCAAATTAAATATACTCGACTTATTATTTTTTAATGAAAACGCCTAATTTTTTCTATGTATGATTTTCAAAATTTAATACCTTTTAAATAAAAAGATATTCGTTCTTGTTTGATTGGCTACTTTTAAGCACAAACTTGTAGTTAATTTGGGATTCTTTGTTTCTATATCGACCTTGGCACATAAATATTGTCCATCAAGACTGTTTAAAAGGTAAAGGGAAAACATAGAAAAATACATTTACCTGCTATTACGCTCTCTAGTTATCTGTAATTGCGTAAGATTTACATCGGCATCTCCTCAAGTATAAACCAGGAAAATCAACTCTTAAGAGGAAACTGTTTAAAATACTATAAATCTGTACGTTGCATGCTTTCACAAGTATTAAAGTTATGTCAAAGGAAAGTAAAGAAGCGTCCAAATATTTATTTTCGACTTTCACAATTATAACTTAATCCTCATATCAGAGAGTATCAGCCTTGTAACCGACCAAGAGCTCATGACCTTCCCTTGTTGAGTTTCCCCTGTTTGTCTTAAAAACAAAAGCAAAAAAATCTCTAATTGTAGACAACTCAAGGCCCTTCAACGTCGCATCCTATTATTTGACCACAAGTATTATTTTAGAACTTTGAAGTCCCCTAGCGTGGTGTGCACTTACCAATAATTATCAACTTTACATGCAGTGTTTGAGTGTTTTGGAATAATGTGCGCTTAGTTGAGAATCCGATTGATTGCCAATGATTGAAAGATTTTAATAGACTGAATGATTAGCAAAGTATTGAAAGCATAATGGATATCCATGGATCTCAAACCATTTCTACTATCCCTTTGCAGGAGAATCGCTATTCACGACCCTATCGCCCAGGTATTGATGTCAACTTGTATGCCACTAAGAAGAGCGTGGCCCAGGGCATGATGGACATTGCTCTCCTCACTGCCAATGCATCGCAGCTCAAGTACATTCTGAAAGAAGGAGATGATAGCCGATTTTATTTCGTCAATGTCATCTGTATTGGCATTTCTATCGCTTTGCAGGTCAGTCTCAATTTTATATATCATTCCCAGTATCAATTTCATTATCATTGTTATTTACTACCATTGCATTTTACATAAACTAGTATTTCCTTGCATTTAAGTAATCTTATTGTTATTTTGATTTCCACTTATAATATATTTTAATCGAAAAATTAGGTTTTATTCCAGTTTCTTCTGAAACTTCCACTACGTATGGAAACGTTGAGAGAAATTCCTCAAAATAATTTTTTTCTTCTATTGTACAAAAATAATGCGAAATTGTTGTTTTTATGTTGTGTTCATCAATAATTAACTTCAAAAAAGGAAGTATATTCTTTTAATGCGTATTAAGTCTGCGGTTTTTTTAATGTACTTGATCAGTTTGAGAACGAAATATTTTGTATTTTATCCAGCGAACGAGTAGGGTATACCTTTGCCAACAGAGAGGCAAGAAAATTTAATATGCAACTAACATTGACCTGAATTTATACTTAAAAGAAATCAAAATCATTTTATTTCAACCTAACAATTTGTAAATGAAATTAGAATGATTTTAAGCTTTTAGGGACATAACAAAATAAATACCTTTCTTTTGAAGAATGTTGTTTCTTTATTAAATTATTATACACTTGCAGGAATTATTGCATAGAAATGACCAGGGCACATTTACACACTTCATCTTAGGAAATGTGTTGTTGTTCATACCAAAAGTGTTTTATACAAAATATAAAACATCAACATCTTAATATCACATAATCAAAAACTTTTATTTAAACACTTATATGCTTGTGTTTGGGAGACTGGATGCATTTGCTCAGATCTTTCAAACGAAAAATATATTAGAAAATAACCAATATTTAATAATATTGTTTTTTTTTCTTTCTCCAAAATATCATGCGAAAGCGATGCTTACATAAATTAAAAAGTATTTTTAGTTTATACTATTATAATTGTAACCGTCATTGGGGATAAAAATAGAATGTGTTGAAATGGTGTGTTTTCTACAGATTAATATGGATGATATTTTTTTTAATTAAATTATTATAAAAAATATTACCTCACATTATAAAATTACCGAACTATAATTTAAGCATACAAAAGCTTTCAAATATTCACATTTCCGATTATAAATGCAGTAATCGTTACAATGAACTACGCATATGGCATGAAATATCGCATTGTTTAGTGCATAAAAATATTGTTTGCCATTTCGTTAAACACGTGTACCAATAAAAAATGGATCGACTTCCGGTCGCGCATAGTGTCCGTTGTCTCCATATATACAATTATTATATAACATTTTTATAAATTCTATTTATTCATAGAATTGTCAAATTTTTAAGGATATTTAGATGAGAAATAATGATTAGCAATCTAATCAAAAGTATTTAATAATTATTTTAAAATATTTAAACAGAAAAATCTTAATAGAACATTTTTAAATCCTGCTATTTAATAAATATCTTATTAAACCATAAGATAGAAATGTGTTCTTAACTCTTTTTATATATATATATTGTATAGTGTGACAAGTAGAGCTAAATATTAACTGACAAAGACTATAATTTTCTTGTTGGTCAAGAATACTATTCACATTTTACAAATCACCAATATATTTGTGACCAATTTTGTGTATATATTGATGTATTTGTAAACCATGAAAGAAATATGAGGTGTCTATGTTCAAATTGAAGCAGATCTGTTGAAAAACTTGTGTAGTTTATCAGTTTAAGATATTAAAGAGTATTTATTACATTCGGCGCCTGCCAAATTTTCAAAACGTATTTTGAAATATGTCTTTTTTTTAAGGTTTTCCTTTGGAAATCAATATTTATATACAATACACAAACTGATCATTTCAACTAATTCAACCTTTATGGATTTGGCCTGTTATTGAACACAAACGTTTCATATATAAATTACTTGACTTTGCCCATTTGCATGTTCATGTTGTTGAATAATATGAGATTTACATGAACTGAATTTTTCTTTCTATTTTCAGTTGATTGTCGGTGTGCTTTTAATCTTAAATACACGCTACAACATCAATCTTGTTAGCCATCAGTCCAGAGCTGAGCTTGTGAATAATCTCACTATCATTGGTATATTCCTCATCACAGTATCAAATGTATTTGTGTCTGCTTTCGGAAGTTCGCCAAGATAGATAAATTGTGTTTTGTGAATTTTATATATTTCATACATAAAGCTTTTATAAAATTAAGTAACTTTTATATATGAAAGGTACATAAGTTTTAAAAAGTTTCTAATTTTTTTATACATCATTTCATATTTTTTCACCTTTATAAAATAAATGTTGCATAAATTAGAAATGGTCTGTAATTTCGAACGCTTCATTTTCGAATCTTTTTGTGTTTGCAAATAAATGGCATGTTTCTAACTCTTAAGGTCTTGTATACTTTCACTTAATTATATTTGAAGTAATTAAAGTTAATAATAAGACATTATTAAATGATAAATATATGATAGTTAACACTTCACTGGAAACGTAACTTTACTTATTATCATAAAATCTGTATATGACAATTACTTTAAAATAACTTTTACTAACCTGTATAAAACTTAGACATAATTTGGATAATATGTTTGCTCTCATTGAAGGATTCGTAGAAATACTAACCAATAATTTTTTCTCAAAATACTAAATATTAGGCTTAAAGAATATTTGCGAGTTTGTATAATAATTAATGGTAAAATTAAGTAGTAATGCAAGAACGCACTGCTTGTAAAGGGAATTTTTATGTTTCTCTTAATGAAAATTTGATAACAAAAGTGCCTGCTAAGTATTTTAAGTTTAACTTTAAAAGTAAATAAAAATACAGGCATTGAAAATTAGGCATTATTCAGAACTTTACGCGGTGAATATTTGATTGTTCACTCACACCAATCTTTTGCATCCAAAAATTAATTATATATATATATTTAATAAATATATTTAATAAAACAGAGTTCTTAAAATGTGACCTGTAGAAATTACTTACATATTTCATTACACAAAAAGTAAGTAAGTTAATTCTACAATTAGCAGCTAAATATTAAAATATTAATTCATGAAGATAAGCTTGATATATATAAGCTTGGAACGTTAATTTTATAAGTTTATATTTAAGAGCTAAAATAGTGTGTCTATTACTCTAACAACAGTGCCTTAGAAAGCTTTCAAATATGGGGCTACACTGTTTTGAATCTAATGTATATTGTATTTAAACAACATCGTGGCACATATTTTAACTCGTAAACTTTATCTCTTGCTTTTAATTTTGAACTACATTTATTAAAGATACAATTTAGTGTATTAAAGATTTTTTTAGTTATTGCAAAACCACAAACAAGGGCAATTTCCATTTTATTCTTTAAATCCAAATAATAAGTATTTTACAAAAAATACATTTTATTTCGAACATTTTAAAATAGTTAGCAACTAGCAATCAATGAAATTTAAATCTTAGTTTTTTTATATATAATTTTGATTATAAGTTTTTTAAATAAACTTTTAAATGTGATAGCGTTTCCAAAAATATATGAAAAGTTATCTATTAGTAATGAAATTTAATAGATTTTTAGCTAAAAATGCTTTTTAAATTAAAACTGTACTTCTAAGAAAACTTTATAACGTTTTTGACATTAAACGTCTTAGTAAGCATGTTATTTACGTTCATTTACTTTTTGTCGAACGGACAATTGTTTTTTGCGTAATGCAAAAATGTTTGCATTTGTTTTAAGTTTAGACAAGAAAAAGTCAGTCTGAGTGCAAATACACATTTTATTTTAATACTACACCACTAGATTTCATATACGTACACAATAAACTAGCATTTCTCAAATTTTAAAAATGCATTTTCTTTATCATTTCAAAATACTTTTATATTTAAAAGTTATTTTTAAGTCTGTATTAAAATACTTCATTTATGTACTCTTTATCAAATATTTTCCCAACTGATTTATAATAACGAAGGAAAAAAAGTTTCTTATGATAATGATGACAGGTTGGTTAAAAAAATAGTGCACATAGCCATTTTCATAGTTACAATTAAGACATTATATTCGACTACCTTCTGCATTTGTAATGCAAGTCCTAATTTCATTATATACGCATTCCCCATAATGAAGTAAGTAAGGTGATATCTTATAGAGAAAAAGATTCGAATAAAAGTGGATAAAGCTTGCCATTAAGTTAGATTTAAGGAAATTAATTTAAGTAGAGCCGGGGTCCGTATGGTCATATATGAGTTTGTGAGTGAGTTACTTTGAAAAAAATCAGTTTTAGCTTACCTAGAAACAGTTTTCTGTTAAAAACTACTGCGCATACAATGCTGAGTTAAAATAAAAATATGTTTTGCTTTAATTTTATACCATTGTTTATATGTATACGTATAGGTAAGTTGTGGAATAAGCAATAAATATATTTATGCAAAATGATATAAAAATCATTTTGAAGTTTAAACTTTTTATCGCTATTCTACTAAAATGTATTTCAACTTTTTTATGCTTAACATCACTCAACACAAACTTCAACATTCATGGAAAACCTCTTGAGTTTCTATACCATGTAAGAAAAATAAAATAAAAAACGGGATTTCACTTTGTTCTAATTATTTTTTTCCAAGTCCAGTTAGCATCCATCCTGGATCATACATTCCACTCTGTCTTCCACCGTAAAAACTGCGACCAATAAACCGATTATTTCCAGAATTCACTCCGGAAAAATGTTGGGATGGATTCCCATCTCCTTTCTTTATATCTCTGGCAGCTTCGGCAATGCCATCTCGAATGGCATTGAATATCTCAAAGTTCATGATTGCAGAGATAGTCAACAGAGGATTGATCTTAGAATCTTTATACTGATAGTAATCTTCATTATAGAAGTCGATATCGTTGGGACTTAAGGAATTGTAAGGCTTTTCGTAAGCATAAACGATCTCCTTCTGGCGGGGCCGTTTTCCTAAACCGATGAATTTCCATCCTGGGTCATACTTCGGTTTAAAATCCATCTTCTTGTTGATTTGGACATCTTTATGGCCATTTTTGATAATGCGACCATCAGCTGTCAGATCTTTCTGGAAGATTCCTTCAAGACCGTTTAAAGTGTTGAAATCATCTACATTTTCCCGAGCTTTTTCCAGTTTCAACATGTTCCTCAACACATCGAAAGGACGCTGTGTGACGAAACCTTGAAAAGAAAATAACTAATTAATTCGTTGTTTCATTAAAGATCTTAACTAGAATTTCGTTTTCAATTGCGTCCATAGAGTATGTTAGAGATATCATTTAATGTTAGTCATTTTACACACAACGTAAACTGAGGAGCGTACATGCAAAAACAAACATGACAGTCCGATCAGAAAAAACCGCAAAAACGTTTGGTAGATGCATGCATTTCTATGAACCTCTGGATTTTCAAGTTTTAAAATAAAAAGAACATTTTTGGAAATATTAAATTTATTTTTTGCAAAAATTAATGGATGTGATGCTCTGTATGAAATTTAATACATATCTAATTTTTTTGACATGTTTTGTTTTGCATTCACGCTACTCAACTTAGAACCATACTTAGTCGGTAAAAGGAATTGTTGCAAATTTCCTATAAGAACTTAAAAAAGATTAATTTATTCTTAACACATGATAAAAAAAATATATTATGAAAACGATAGATTTCTAATATTATTAAATAAATCTTTTTAATATCTTTTTAAAAAAAAAAGGAAAACCGACTTTAAGAAAAATGCGCTAAAAAGTAAAAAATAATTTTAAATTTTACGAACGAGTTGAAAATATTGAATTATTTAATATCAATTTTATACTTATTAAAATGTTTTTAAATCAACGCCAAAATGTATGTATAATTTTGTAAATTGGCACCAACTTCAAAAAGTTATAATAAGTATAAAATTGATATTAAATAATTCAATTTTTTCAACTCGTTCGTAAAATTAAAAATATTTTTTTAATTTTTAGCGCATTTTTCTTAAAGTTGTTTTTTGTTTCAAAAGATTATTTTATTTTTTCCTTTTTAGTTTCTAATTTAACAGGTGGCTATTATTCACCAAACAATTCAAGTAACAACTTGGGCTCACATTTTGTCTCAACAATGTATATTGTAAAACAATCCTTACCCATGCCAATAAATGCTGAGTAAACAAAATGTAATTGTTGTTATCAAACAATAAAAACATTTTGAAATTGGAGATACTGTTAAAAAAACAACATTTTTTAAATGCGATTCTATGATTTTAAACCAAAGAAAGATACTTTTAGTTTTTTATAAATCACTTGTAAACAGCCACATATATATTTTCTTTTACCGAATTTGAGATTCAATAGGAATATTTTAAAGCGATAAATAATTTAATTAATAAATTCAAAGAACTTACAACATATTTTGTAAACTTAGAAAGGAAGAAGCGGAGAATAACTTCAACAGGTAGATGAATGGCATTATTTGTGTATTTTATTTTAACTATCTAAAGGAACTACAAGGGGTTGAATTAGGAATAAGAATACACTTATAAGTAATGAAGTAATAACATAAGCAATGAAGAAATAATTTAAGTAATGAAGTAATAATATAAGTAATAAAGCAATAATATAAATAAAGAAATAATTATATAATTAATGAAGAAAAATGTAAGTAATGATGCAAACTTTTAAATTGAAAAGAACAAGACCATCCTTTTATGAATTTTCTGCGGATGAATGTTTATACCAAACTGTACTGATAAGTAAATAGCTATAAAACTGTTATAATTAAAGTTTAGTTTTATTAGCGTTTAATTTAAACAAACTGATTACATTTAATAGCAATATTTAAAATAATAACTTGTACAAAAAGCAATTTTAACAGTTTTTATACAATAAAACGTAATTGTATTGAGTTCGTTGTAAGTGGAGTTCAGTTGGTCAAATTAAAAAAATATGCTTTTCGGCAAAATTATATCAATAGTTCCCTTAATCATATTCCATATCGATGTCCTTTGACCCCCTCCCTCTACTATTGTTGCATAAGACTCTAGAGAACGGTTTTACCTGGAAAATAAATATTAAGTTTTCTAAAATGATAAACTCCTAAAATGAACGAGTAAATTAAAAATTTAATTAAATTAAATTTGAAATATTAATATGAAAACTATTATTTAAAAAAAAACATTTAAAGCTTCTCTGTCTAACGTTTGTTTTGCAGGTGGCTAGGGTACCTTATATGATCTTAATTCAGTAAGAGTTTTAAAACATGGTAACTTAAGATTCTACGATTTGATACACGTCCAAACCCCTAATAGAAACTTAATAAACGATAAACAGACATAACACAAAAACAAATACATAAAAGTGGCTTTCTTATATTGGATTCGAAATATTTATCGAAAAGTGTTTAACAAAAGGGATTAAGTACAATATTCCCACCATTTCAAACAATATTCTACACATAATTACACTTTAGTTATAGAGCTAAATATTTCGTTCCCATCAAATCTCTACAGTATTTATTCAACATAAATATCAAATACCTCTTATCTATCTGAAGAATAAAAAGAATTGTAAACTGAGTACCATTCGGGAAATTGAAAAATTTGAGACCAGTAAACCTAGCTATTGTATTTATAGCAAAAATAACGACTAAATTTGAATAGCAAATGCGAAGTAGCAATAAATGTTTCTCTGCTGGAACAAGAATGACATTTTTGCTCGAATTTCACTTTAGGGTGTTTCTCTAAACTTTTAATAAAAGAGTTTATTTCAATATAATACTAGTTTGATTTTTTTTATACTCCAAGTATAAAATAAGAATGACTTTTATAAAAATCGGGACATACACGCAGTCTCGGAATGCTATGATACAAATCTTGCGCATTATTAAATATTTATATATAGCACAAATCTATCCATATATATAAGATTGGAGTATATATATATATATATATATATATATATATATATATATATATATATATATATATATATATATAGAAATAATTTAATTAATTAAGTATAAGTAATTTAGTAATTCGTGTCATTTTAATTATATTAATATAAGGCAAAATTGGCTTTACTGATGCATATACATCAGTCTATTGGAAATGATAAATCTGATATTGACTCGTTATTATTGAGACTTAATTTTCCAATAAAGCACGTAAGCTTTTTTTTACAAATTAATGAGAGTTATATACGTAAAAGAATGTGACAATAAAATAATTTTGAGATTAAACACTTATCTGAGATTTTTTTTTTAATTTTGCTTAAAATTTAATAATATTAAAAATTTCAAAATTTAGTGGAGGAGTAGAATTTTAACTAATCGCTTTTAGAATATAATAGAGATTTTTTACTAACTCCTTGTCCACCTTATATTAAGAGTTAATAAATTATTACTTATATTAGGGAATGATCAATGAACTCATCATAAAGAAGAAATCTACAATAATTGGGCTGGTCACTAGAAGCTTTGTATACTACAGTTTCAAGAATAAATGAATGAATATAATATGAGAAATTCTATTTATTTCACTATGATAAGGAATACTTTTCATCTTTCGCACCATTTATTGGCAATACAATTAAGTATTAATTCTGGAAATGGCTGATTGGACAAAAAAAACACATTGAGAACATATTTCTTCACTAACTAAAAAACTCCTAGTATTAACATGTGTTTTCTTTATATATTTTTTAGCTTGAACGTATTTCTGGTTGATGCTTTGATTGGAAAAGATGCACCTGAATACAACTTAAAATTATAAATGATTATTTAATGACCATCTAAGAATTTGAATTTTCTCCTTCTACACTGTAAAAAAAGGTACTTAAAAATGAGTATCTATACCTACTCGTTGTTTTAAGTATAATAACATCGTAAACGGGCGTATGACAAGTACTGTTCAAGGGATCTTAATGAAACCAGACACACTTTAAAATAGTCGTTCAGATGATGGTTTTTCCACATTATTGGATGTCGATTGCTTAAGTAGAAACTGAGTTATTATTACAACTCAATTATCTTGCTTCTCATTCTTTTGGCATACCTTATTTAACATTCTTCTGTTTATAACATCTTAATGTCGCCCTGGTAGTTTAACGGATAAGGCACTAGACTGCGGTGCTGAGGATCTGAGTTCGATTCGATTATAATTGTCGAGATTTATTGAACGAGATTTATGAAGGAAGCTTATGAAAGCAAACATCTACTCATTGTACTCATTTTTGAATACCATGTCTTTTTCGAAATTGAAACTTATGTATTCGGAGCCATGATAAGCATCGAAAGTAATCAAATAGGAGTATATTTGACTTATTTTCAAGTACCTATTTTTAACAGTGTAGATTTACAGAATGAGCCACTGCCGAACCGAAAACAGAGCCTGTTTCGGTTCTGTTTAGCAGCAAAAGTTAAGGCTGTTCTACTGGACTGTACTACCACAACAAAAACAAGCAAGCATTAAAATAAATTACCTTCATTAACCCGAAATTAACCTAAAATGAAATTAACATTTCGCTACTTTTATTTTTAAATCTTGATTTTGTATGTTATTGTATATGAGTCAAGTTCATCCCGCATTTCACACTAATGATATATAAAGATGTTATTCGTGTTAGGAAATTCATTTTTAATAGTAAGTTCAATGCTCTGCCCGTATAAGGACACGTCATTGACCTTATACTGTGACAAAAGATGTGAATTACATCCAGGGGTTTTAGTATTACAAGGTTAGAAAATTTAAACACCTAGTTTGACACAATTATAGATAAAAAAAATTGGGGCTGCTTTAAAGAGTTTATAAAAGAAATGCATAAACTGAAGTATATTTTTTGTGAATGACAAGAAGATAGACTGCATAAAGAAGCTTTTTAAATTTTATTGTAATTTAATTTCTACCCCATTAATTCCATATACCTTGCAAACAATCATTTCTCAATTAGAAGCAGTTTGAGTAGTTCATTTTGTCGTCGTCAAACTAAAGTTGAAAAAACATGTACCAAAACAAAATGATGTAAAAACGAACATGCCTTAAAACAAAGACAATCATTTAGCGAAAATTGTAGGCATGCATTAAAATAAACTATGCAACTTTCGTATCTCAAAGATTTGCATTTACTTTAATGCAAATGTTCAAATTATGTTTAGACTCAAGCCATGCATATACAGCCGTTGCATACTTGTATTTTCAAAATCACAATTATCGATTAATTTTCCATCTTATTTGATTGAAAGCCTACACAGCACCAACAATGTATCCAACAAGCTTTATTAATTCGAAAACACTAACATATTAAAAGCTTATTTAACAAATTACAACCAAATATTTAATATATCGAACTTAATTATTATATAGTTGATAAAAGTATAACTCTTACTACTTTGTTTTACGATATCTATTTAGTTAAAACTGATTAGTAATAATAATTTTACAAAAACTTTTATTTTCTCGTAATTTTTATATCAGGTAAAACTAAAATAAATCTCTGGTAAAAAGAATCAGGCAATTTTTGTCAAGTTATAGCCGAACTGAAACATAGACTTAAAAGATTGATTTTCTACCTTTAATGCAACAAATAAAAAATTCTATCTTTAGCGTTCAGAAAAATATAATTGAATGATACATAAAGCTCTGAGATTCACCTTCACATTTTCCAATCATTTTTCATAATTCAAATTTTCTGAAGTTTTTCTTTTGGAAAATCGACATTTCCAAGTGACTACATCAACATGATGAGAAATAAAAAGGAGAATAGTATCAAAAGGAATGCAATATCTCTCTCCGCTTTGTCTCGCTCGTTGCTAACAGTGGTGATCTCTTTTTAGCTTCGATATCTATGTCCCTATAAAATGTGCATATTTCATCTCGATCGTTCTTCAAAAATGAACTAATAGAAAATTTTAGCAATGGAACGCAATGAAAAAAGACCTTAAGGGGGACCCGAGCCCCAAAATCCGGAAAAATTGCTAAATTTTTTTTCTTCATAAAACGATGCTAAACAAACTTGAGAAGGTATATACAAAATTTCAAAACAGTAAAAGAAACAGAACATATGTTTTTTTAGATGTTTATATGCCATTTATAATCCTTCTACATACTGTTCGTCTGCAACAATCGTCATTTACTCAAAATATATTTTTTTAATTTTGGTCACGTTTAAAATGCTAAGGCTTTGTAAATAATTAACTTAAAACTAAACTGTTAATAGTTTTTGAAGCTCTAATATTTGTTTTATAAACGTATGTATAGCCTTTTTAAATTAAGTTATAAATTATTCTTTTACAAATTATTAAACTTAAAAGTTTGAATATATTTTGGGTTTTGAACTTAAAATAAGTTTTTAAAAACAATTAAAACACAAATATGCAAAAGTCTATACATACGATTGTAGTGTGTACTTTGATGTTATTTAATCAATTAAAAAAATTTAAAAACATTAAAAATTTAAAAAGAAGTAGTGTTTTTAAAAAACGTCTTTTTAAGCCTAAAAAATTCCAAAAATATCAAAAATAATTTTTTTAAACATATTTTTGTTTTTGATTATTGTTTAGAAAAAGATGTTCTAATAATATAAAAAAATTGGTATTTCTGAATTCATTAATAAACCAATTAGGATTTGGGGCTCGGGTCTCCCTTAAAGTAGATATGTCTGATGAAATAATTTTATTACTATTAAATGAGTAGTCCAAACGCCAAAACAGTTATATCCAAAAATTCAAAAAATTATATTTTGGTTTCAATAGGTACTTTATAACTTTGATTTCAATTTTAAAACATAATAAAGAAGAAAAACCGTTTTTTAATAATAAAAACTCAAAAAAGAAGTCTACAGTAGATATATTCAGCGAACTTAAACCTGAGCGTCAGCGATAGTTTGATTTGTGATTGGCTGGACTGTGAATATAGCTGCTTATGCTTCTTGAACAAAAGAAAAATGGCGAAGCATCCAGTTGCAAAACCAGTTAAGAGCCTTCGTCCAGTTGTAAAACAAGTTATGTGAACATTAAAATTTATATCATAACTTATTCAGTAATCTGATAACATTAATATATTTTAGTGAAACATTTCTGTATATTTTCATCATTTTTACAAAAAAAAATTGTATTAACAATAGCTAAGTTTTGATATTTTTTCGCTAGTGACACAAAAAGGGTTTCGCGCATATAGCTGCTTTTGCATCTGAACTATTCAAACGTACTATAGTGAAATTTTGGAAATCATGTTAGCTATATTGTTGAGCTTAAACGAAACAAATTTGAATTTACGCCTTATTTTCTATTCTTCAGTTTATGTTACAGTTGTATGTGATTGGTATTTATAGAATCTAAATGTTGTTGCCGTTCCACTCTCAATGCCATCGTGCATAATTATGGATAAAGGTAGTGAATATTTAATTAAAGTTATTTATGATTAACACACTTTTAACAGCGCCAAATAAATTGTTGAGAAATTTCGGGAAATATACTAAAACTTGTATGAATATTATATAAAGTATTTCATTTTACATATTTTCACCTAAAAGTTAAAAGGACATTACAACAAGAAAAATCAAGTTGTTTTCGTTGTAAGAACTAATTAAAATTACAGTTATGTCACATAATTTCAATTTTGAAAAAATATGGACAAAAAATGTTTTGAAACTCAAATGTACTTTTAGTGAATCTGATTTTACTAAGTAAACATTATAACAATATCTATGCATCAGCCTTTATTTTTATATAATTGTGTTAAATATTAAACAAAATGGAATCGATAATAAATATAGTTATTCTTAAGAATCACTATGCAATGGTATAGTAATTCAGTGTGTTTAAAGCGGCTCTATAATTAAAAATTAAAAATAACACTATAATTAAAAATTCTAAATAACACTATAATTAAAAATTAAAAATAACACTATAATTAAAAATTAAAAATAACACTATAATTAAAAATTAAAAATAACACTATAATTAAAAATTAAAAATAACACTATAATTAAAAATTTTAAATAACACTATAATTAAAAATTAAAAATAACACTATAATTAAAAATTAAAAATAACACTATAATTAAAAATACAATATGGCGCTGAGTTGACGTCATTCTTCGTTCTGACGTTCCTTTTCTTCAATTTTTTTTATTATGTTAGTAGATATAGCTTTCCAAATGTTCGTCCTATGTTTTAAATTCGAATATTGTTTCAAAATACACTATTACACTATTTTTTTCTGAATTTAAAAAGTATGTGTGTATTGATGCAAAAACTGACCGATACACAAACAGATATACAAGTATCTATCCCTCAGATGGTTAAAAAATCTAATCGACCTTTACTTGTATAATTGTGCAATGCGATAAATGGATAGGACATAGCGTGCGAATTAAATTATCACTTATCCAATTATTTTAAAACAAAATCTGTCACATATTGAAAAACTTTATTTCAGCTAACGAAAGACATTTTTTTCAAAGAAGAAATTCCCACGAAACCTACTTTGACATATCCATAAATATAGTTATAAATATTAGTGAAATATAGTTCTAAATGATAAATATTTAAATCAAGCGAAATTTGGAAGCTCTTTAATACATACCTAAATAAATTTTAAAATAATTAGAGCGAAATTAAAATAAATCTAAATACAAATTCCAAATGTTAAAATGTTCAATTGTTGTAAATGTTTAAGATAGCGTATTGAAAATTCAACTGTGAAATGCAAAAATCTTATACTCGATTTATATAAATGATAGTTAATTAATAATATTAGCAAAGTAAGCAAATGTTTATATAAAAATGCAACTACGATTTTAGTTGTTAAAAACATAATAAATTGTATTCATTATTTACAAAAAATAATATAATAATTACAACTATATTACAATATAATTATTCACCATAAATTAAATAGAAAAAACATAACCAGAAATATAATTTACGTAATAATTACTTTATAAAAATTTATTTCGATAGTTGTCAAAGTATTTTTTAGAAAGATTATGAACTTGAAGTAGACATTAATGTATAAGTAGAGTTCTAAAGACCATAACTAAAATTAATTTATAAAACCTGAAAAAATACATTATTTAAAATCATTTATTAAGAAGCAATCATAAAAAACTTGAAATTCAAAATTTCACCTTTATCTAAACTTATATACATTAGAACAGCGTTGTTGCATTTATATTTTTTTAGATTTTTGGTTTTGTAATTTGTTTTCTCCAACTTTATTTCTTAATTATAACTTAATGTGTGATTGAAGAACAAACATAAACGGACACGTAAATTCAAAAAACTGTTTTGTAGTAAAAGAAAAAAAAAGCTTGTGATGTGGAAAAAGTTTTTCAAGCTGATGCTATACCCCGTATTATTTTGAAATACGCAAAAAAAACTAACTAAATAAATATTAATCTCTGGTAAACGTTTTTACATTGTCTTTGAAATAAGCTTCATTATTTCATTCTCAATATATTTTAACATTTCATCGTTCAAACCTTTTGATAACAAATAATTTATTTGGAGGTTTATGTTTTATTTTTCTCTAAATAGTTAAGGTTATATTAATAATAACAAATCTTTAAATGATTTTCAGAGTACTTATATTCCGCGCGGACCGATTCGATTTTGAAAACATGCACAAGTTCATTGCTTTTATAAGATGAAAAGATATGCTTCATCTAAAAAAATAATATCCCATAGAAAATAATTATGTAATTTTTTATATAGTAGTAAATTCCTTGATTTCAACAATGCATTATAAAAATACTATAAACTTAAGAAAGTTTATATTACTGTTAAAGTTAAGTAAATTTCTCAATCCGAAAAACAATTCGATTAAATTTTTTGTCTATTTAAAAATCACGTTAAAACCATTTTACTATGGAATATCTTCAAGAGTAGAATAAAAACAAGGACAATAGAAATGAATACAAGGAAGGATTTTCTTACCGCATGCCAAAGTAGTGAGGAGAAACGGAACATACAGGTGGAGGAGCATTTTTGATAAGTTTGGATTAAAAGTGGAACCAGAGTTCGAATGAAAGACTAGAATCACTTAGGAGCATTCGAGCTGAGTTAAACGTGACGTCAGACCTTATACGCTACAGGATTGGCTAGAAGATTTGCAGGTATAATAGTTCAAGAAAATAATTGGAAAAAAAATCGTCTTCCAATAGCATCTGTTTGCATATGATTAGAGGACTTACGTGAGGATAATAAGGCTATTAATAAAAATCTTCATTTACACAAGAAATTACGCAAAACATGTGCGTAGACCAATTGGTAATATATTAGCAGTTTTGTTATTTTTAAATAGTATACTGTTTTATTTTTAGCATATATTCATTAATATACTTCTAATAAAATATTCTTTAAAAAACATAATGTTCATTGTAATTATTTAAAAAGTAGTTCGTCTGTGTATTATATGGTTATTAATAGTTCGGTTATTTAAAAAAAAATTCTTTTATTTTTAATTCATAGAACAGAAATTTAATCTTACAAATTTATTACAAGTTGCTCATCATGCCTCAGCTATTTATTTTTTTGTAGAAACACACTAAACTTCTTAAAAATTTAATTTAATTTAAAATTTAGTTGAAAAAATGAATATTTTATTGTTATTAAATTGATTTATAATAGATCGTAATAGTTAAAAAATTAAAAAAGGGGGTAAAATTCATAAAAAGTTTTTAAGAAACGAATAAAAGCCCAACAAATGTATACATGGCTAATAAAATCACATAGTGTCTTAATATATAATTACTTAATGACCAATTTAAATTTTGGGAAGAGGGTACGGATGCATGGCCGATACAAAAAAACAATCCTGCAGATGTTAACAATTAAACCTTGTTGTTCCTGCGAGCAAATAACATTCATCTCTAAGCTTACTATCTTAGAATTACTACATTATTTCTCGAACATCTTAATAACTTTTTAGAAGCAAAATTTCATAACCTTTAAATTACAGTGTTTCTTATAATAAAGATTTTTTTATCTTAAAACCACATTAAGGTTCCCAAAAATTTAAATTTAGGAATGGATTGTACACCTCAATCGAAGTAAAGAATTTTATAAATTTCTTAAAATCTCATGGAATATGATGATCCAAGTCAGAGGAGAGATGTACAGAATTGAAGCGGAGAAGGTAATAACGGGAGAGTACTGGAATAAACCTAAATATTAACGACGCAAAAGCTGAAAAACAACCATTTTAATAAAAATTGGTTTATGCATCAAATGTTTGAGTATTGAGGAAATGGAATTTTAAAAATCTACCAAAACTGGATTTCACAAAAAAATCAGAAAGATAGGATTCTTAAAAAAAATAATAATAATAACAAAAGGCTCTATATGGTTTCATTTAGAAAATCGTCAGAGTTGTATATATTTATATTTGAAATACGCCTAAACTATTAATGGTAACAAAATTATAAAAACGATGCAAAAAAAAATCGAAACTAAAAATTTGTAACAGAAAAACATTTTATCATTTATTCTCAACAACAAAAAAAAAATCAAGAAAATCCTTTCACTTTCGTGGATTTAACGGATATTTCAACGTAAACCTAACGACACCCCACTGTGTGTTAAGATAGTGAACTTATACCCATTGAAATATAACGTATGTAGTCTGTGAATAGTTTCTGCCAAAGTTTTGTATTTCTATCTGGAACTATACTTGAGATATAGGGCATACGTATTAACAAGAAATTAGCAATACGGAATTCTTTTCTGAATTTTAATTAACGCAACACAAATTAGGACGCCCTGTATAATGGTATCATTATATTATTAATAATGATGTAACTAATATAATGAATGACATACTTTAATCAATATATAATTAAAATAATAAATTTTTAAACTTTCTCATTATTTCGTCGTAATTTCAGTGTTGTCTGGATTTTGAAATGATCGTAAATTTGCTAAAATCTGAAGATTGATTTGTCAAAGAAATGACTAGGGATCATGCGCAGGTTTTGTACCTGTGTTATATGCAACTATGTAAGCTGAATTAAAATCCAGAAATGTGCAAGAAACACAGGTTATTTTAATTTAATAATTCTGGCACATTTTCAAGTCAAGATTTACCTCTACGAAAGAAATTAAATATATTTTATAAAGTAATAAAATGCATTTTATAAGTATATGAGTATAAGTATATAAGTATATGAATTATTTTTTATTTTCTATAAGAAAACTCAACAAATTCTTCTTTATGAAAAGAAAACTTGTTCCACCTATTCCTATAAATCATTATATCATTATTTAAACAATTGACGTACTCAATCCTTTACAAAATATAAAACGAAACTAATAATGGTTATATAAAGGGATAGGAAGGGGGATTTTATCTTTTTTTAAACGTGACGTAAATTATTAATTGATTTTAATGAGATTAGGTAAACATTGATTATAATGATGTTTAAACAGTTTGCTTCCACGTGAGGAGTATGTCACACACCATGCCTGAAAATAATATGATAACTTTTAAAAGCGAACTCATATTTTATTTTTTCGGTTTGAGAAAAAAAACCTTAACACAAACAATCCTAATCGCCAATTAGTTAAAATAGAAATTTTATTCCAACTATAATTTTAACGACTAGGTTAAAAAAAAGAGTGGATAATACTACTGCAAGAGGAGACAGTAGTTAAACTCTCCCAACTTCAAGTTAATGAGATAACATTAAGCCAACTTATATTTGTCTAGAATCTTACTTCCGATCCCTTTTCTGATAATGTCTCGTTTGCAGTGCACAGTGGGGCAGATAATTAGAATTGATTTCAATCCAGTTCGTGGAATTGTTTTTCAAACTTCGAAAATAAGTCTAAAACTAGCGCATATCTTATTGAACTGTCACGAGGCGACGCGGAGTCATGCGCGGCACTTCGCGAATGAGTATAGTCCCTTCACGAAATATACACAGAGACTGATTTACGGCAGGGTATTCGGGGCCCTTGCCCAGGGCCCCCATTTTAAGGGGGCCCCTAAAAATGATTTAAAGCTAAATATATATGAAAAAGTTCAAAATAAATTTACTAAGGACTTTTTTTTAATCAATTAAATTTAGTTTAATCAAATTTTTATAATACAATTGTTAATTTTTTTGCAAAACTTCTGCTATTATTCTGCTAATTAAATCGAAACAATTCAACTTTTTTTTGCACGTTCAAATGTATGTCACCTTTTGCATCGCGTTTGTCCAAAAAACTGCCTATTGGATCACTTGCAAAATTCAATTCATGTGACCAAGGCCATAAACAAAATGTGTTTACTAATTGCACGCAGATTTTTTGTTTATGGATACTTTTTTACTATACCAAATTTCCTTATATTGTAACTATGAGGGATTTGTAGCTATAAAGTGAGTAGAATATACGAATCTGGCTCAAATAAAATAAAGCTAAAAGGGAAGAAAGAACAGAACCGGAAATGTATGAAGAAACCCTGTTGAAGTATTGAGAGATCGTTAATGTTAATTCAAATTCTCAGAAGAAAAAAAAATTAGTAGTTTAAAAAAAAAATCCCCTGTATTTACATTTGCATTAAAGCTGATTGATTACGTCATGTTGCATTGTGTGCTTATACATAAATTTAGCAGTTTTATTTTGAGGTATTTTCTTTTGCCCTGGGCCCCTAACCTTGTAAGTCGGTCCCTGAATATACATATTTTATATTGTCATTTCATTAAATGAGTAGCCTAATTTCAAAACCAGATAGATCCATTTTCATGAACTTTACAGGAGACGCCAAAAACGCTTGAAAGTCACGCACTTTTGGATCTAAAGCCATGAATTTTAATGCCTTTTTAGACTGAATTCCGACACTTTGTAAGATGATGTAGTGCATTGAGAACTTGTGAAAAATATTTTTTAAAAAGCGATTATGCGAAAAATGTGTATCCATCTGGTTTTGAAAATAGACGACTCAAATTTTATTTTTTCATTATTTCTTCCAAGTTGTATTTGGATGTAAAAACTTCGAAGAACTCTTTTCAAAAATAGTGTTTTTTTATAGTCAGATTCCATTTCCTCGAGAATTAGTATAATTATTTCGGTATTTTTTCGTCTTTTGTATAAAGTAAGTATAGAATTATTTAATCGATGGGTTTTAGCAAGAATAAAGTGAAACATTATTTAAAATTTCAAAAAAGTTAGCAGCTTTCAAAGTTTCTTATACATTTTCAATTATAAAATCGTTATCCAATTATAAAAAAAAACGAACAGTAGAAAGAGATTATATGAAAAAATAGTTAAAAAAAAGCCGAAAAAAAGCTACAAAAAAACATATGTTCTCAAGTGTACAAAAATTTTGGTTTCCAAGTGCAAAACTATGATTTTCTAATAATATAAAACATACATACAGTTAATTTATATAAGTGATTCCCAACCGCGGACCACTGGTGGTCCGTAAAGCAATTGTTGAATTTCAAATATTTTTTATGTTTTCAAAACAAATTATAGATGAGGGGGAAATCAAGTGTTATTGAGATGTGTAACTCTTTTAATTAAAATTTTACTATAAAAGGAACAAAATTTCATGGTTTAGAATCCCTATTTTAACTTTTGACGTTAGTTTTATTTCAACAATTAACCAGAAATAAGTTCTATTTATTTTTTATTACAGAAAATGCCATGTTTACTCTACGGATATAGTTTAGGATTTAAAATGTACTTTTGAAAATAAAGAGTGTCAATGGATAACCATTATATTTGCAGTTTGTGATGTTACTGTCATTGCTCTCCGGCCCATTTTTAAATATACCTATGTGCCAAGTTAGTGAACAAGAGGCAAACGTAGCGCAGTGCGTTTGCCAGTCACCCGGAATCGAACCCGGGGCGTTACGAATGCTTCACTGATACTTTAACTGTCGAGCTTAAGTAATTTCTCGTGCCCGAGAGAAAGTATCGGGTATTTGAAGTGATGTTTATATAAAATGTTTGATTTGGGGGCCCCTCAATAAAGTAAAAGAGTAAGCCTGGGCTTCAGGGGCCTATTTGGTAATCGGGCCCTGCTAAGGGCCTGTAAAAAGTGAAAGAAAAACGTTATTACTTTTTCGATACGGGCAGGAAACTAAAAATTGTTATAATTTTATTATGCTACTATGAAAATATGGACGACCAGTGTTTATTGTTTCGATTCATATCGCACTAGAGCCACACAATGGACTATGGGCGGTCGAACAATTAGATGCATCGCAAGTCTAATAAGAATAAAGCTCTAAATTTGTAACTATTCTATTTCTAACCCTTTCCATAAAATTAAAGTATGTAGAGGATCTAAAGTTTTACTTTAATTCTTTTTATTTATTTTTACTGTGGGATGTGGCTTGCAATGCATGTTTACTTGCCTATTTCCGTTTTCTTGTGTAGTTTTACTTTTTACATGTATTGCCTGTTATTTTAAATTGGGCATTTAATTCACAAAGTTATTTATTATTTAATGTTTAATTTAGCTATTTTTAAAATAATCATCTGCAGTTAATGCTGATAATTTATTTTTGTATTCTTTTGAGTTATTTTATTTTTAATATACTAGGGTGAAGTGGGGTAAATGCAACCACGGAGCAAGTGTGGCTACGGTTGATAATTTTTTCTAAAATATTAATATTTCTGTAAAAGAAAAATATACTGGGTATACAATTTTGCAATATTCTCTTTTTATGTTCACCAAAACACTTGGCAATTTCAATCTTAAAAGTTTTTTTTTTTTTTTAAGTTTTGAAAAATTACATTTTAACATACAATGGAAGTTTAGTCATGTTTGTAATTTTTTTTTATATTTTTATCTAACTACCTAAAATATCAAAGCATTTCGTTCTTATCAAGTTTAATGTGTAGTTTTCAACCATACATAACTCATTTTAACATTGAACAAATAGTTTAGCATTGGCAGCCGTGGTTACACTTGCCCCGTCATATATATAATTAAAATAATATATTTTTATTTCTCCATCGTTCCGTTTTAACTCACGAAAAAGTTTGTAGCTCCTAAACGATTTGAGGTAAAAAAAATCTGGTAGAATCAGTAACATTCAAGGTATAACGCACTTGCAACATTATTATATTTTGGTGCAGCCTACGGAAGTTTGCACTTGCCCCGGTTATTTGAGGCGTTCAAAGTCCAATTAGCACTCCGTTTATTTTTATTTAATTCTCAGATTTATAAATATTTTTAATAATTAATATTCTGATGTAACTATTTTGATCTTTTTTCGATTCACAGTTGGGATTAAATGGGTTACTAGTTGGAATCTTGAAATTTTTGTGTAAAAATGCATTTTAAAACAAAGTTTTAAGTCCAATTAATAAATTAGATTAAGTAGAATGAATAACAATAATCAAGTATTTCAAACTTAGTTTATTAGTTGAAGGACTGTTTTTGTAACAGTATTTTTAAAAGCAAATTGCACTACGCCATTTTAGAAAATAACTTTGATTTTTATTATTGTTGAAAAAGCTCCCTGCCAGAATAATTTTTTATTTATTTTGTGTCAAGACCATGCTCTATTTCTGGACTATTTAATGTGTTCCATGTAAAGGATTTTTATTTGATTTAAAATATTTTGTTTTACTTTTTCTTATACTATACCAACTGTGTTCATTTTAGTATGAAAAGGTGTTCTGTTGAAATTATTCTATTGTAAAAAAATACCAGCTATAATGTATATGGACTATATGAGAATGACGTCATCAGCGGGATAAATAGCACTGGTTTAAAATTTCGCATGGTTTGTGCATAAAAAATATCTGTTGGTATATTTTCTAAACCACGTGAATTTTTTATCAATATAAAATTGCTAATTTAAACCACTACATTTAATCTTTACACCAGATACTATACATAGTGTCCAGTTATAATAATATATAAAAAAAATAATTGAACAGAAATTCTTGTCATTTTATAAGCTTTAAGAAATTTAAATTTTTATAGAATATTTCTCATTTTCCAAGGATGGTTGTTTTACTTCATTTACATGTAAGTTCTTTTGAATTTCCTATACTTTACTTTCCTATACTTAAAAACGCCAATACCCATTTTACTTCACTTTGCAAAACATAAAAAAAACCTAAATAAAGTTGCAATTTTTCTAATTTTTTCATTGGAATGTGCTCATCAAAGGTTTATCTTTCTTACAAAATACTCTAAGATTGGAAAAAAATTCACCTTAGATGGTTTGCAGAACGTTTCAAGCATTAAAGTATGACACTTGTTTTTATATACTTAAACAACGAATAGACTATGGCTTGAATTAAATCGTGTGTAATTTTTTTTGTTGCTAAAAATATATAGGTATTTGTATGCCCGCAACTGAACAAAATTCTAAATTACAAGGAAATTTAAAATTATATATACTTATTTAATCAAAACCCATTTCACGGCACAACCTAGTTTACCTAAAATTATTTGTAAATAGGATTTAAAACAATATCGCTTTAATTGCTCTGCCTCAAGCACTTAAAAATGTAAATCAACTCAAAAGTATATCGACAGATGGCGCCACTACAATTTAAAATATATACTGGTTTATCGTGTTTTTCTAATGTTTATCAGTAAATCGAACGAGTATTATTTTGAAATTTTAAATATTTTATTTATTATCCTTATTCTTTCATTCATATTGTGAAACCGAATCTTAACTAATAGAATATATTTTTCACGTTAAAAATGTTCGATCTTTTTAATAATTTCGACTTCTTGTGGAATTTTAATTTGGCTGTTGGTACTTTTGTTATAGGCATTATAATTCATGCTATCATTAAATTTGAGTTATTAACTATTTTAACTTCATCGGAGGTACTATTTTTTGTATATCAATATTCTTATTTGTCTTTGAATTATATATTTTATTTAAATCTGTTATAGTGATGTCACAATCAGCTATCTGATGAAATATCCTAGTGGGGAGGTAGTTTTCATTCTATTGTATTTCCTGAAAGGAAACAACAAACAATGTTACTATCAACCCCTGTCAGCTTTTTTTGGCGTATAAAAGGATTAATGCCTTTATTTACTCGATCATTTCATCTAAATTCATTTTCAAAGGTAGTTTTTTATAACTTTTTTTTTACATCTTTTTTTTACTTTTCTAAGGTACTTGGTCCTATTTTGATACTTTTGTTTGTGTTAATTTGATTTATTAGTTTTCGATTTTTATACATATTAGTAGTTTTACTTTGTATTATTTTTCGAGAGTGAATGCTTCATTTTTATTGTGAGTTTGCATGAACCACAGTTGGAATTTGTTTAGGACTTGAACATAAACTAGTTTATCAAATTTTTAAAAAAAATTATATTGTTTGATAAAACTCTTCCTAATTCTTTACTGTTTCATAATGCCAACTTTTTTTGCTATTAACTAAAAACGTTCTAAATGCTGACTTTCCCAAATAGTAGTGGTAAAAGGGAGAACATGTGAAAAGTTTTTTAATTCTTTACGATTTCCCAATGTTATGAATTAATCAAACACAAATCAATTCATATAAATATATAGTCTCATTTTTCTTTTAAAGAATTTTTTGTAGATTTATTTATAAAGTGTTTCTTTTCAATTGATCACTTTAAAAATAACCAAAATTGCTCACATGTGCCCCAATGCAGTTGTGAACATATATGGGGCACATGTAAACAAAGCAAAAATATTATATATTAAAATAAAAAATATTTAATTTATTTACATTTATTGTATGTCAGTTTATTAAAATTAATTTCAATTACATTGCTTGACATATCTGCAATGTGGTCAAATAATGTTAATCTGCAATGGTGTATGGATAATTTTCTCTAAATGTAGACTTTCTTGTGTAAATTTTTAAAAAAATCTTATTTATTTAAATTTGAAAATTGGGGTATCCTTTTTACTACCATTTAGTGTAATAAATGGTATTCAGACAAAAAATTTATTGTTTAAAAACAGTAATTAACAAAAAATAATTTTGAGGCTGACACAGGGGAATGACATACATAATTTAGTCTGTTAAAATTCTGTAAATATTGTTTAATATATAATTAATGACATAAAATGCTATTTAACATGTATATAAAACATAGGCATAAACTTGTATTGGTCCATGGGCACGAGCTAATAAGTAGTCTAATAATAAAATTATAATTTTCTAATAAATTAATTTCTCTTTCCATAATTGTATAGGGACAAGAATCACAATTAAGAAAAAGTGATTCATAAGATATAAGAACATTTTAAAATTAAAAAATAACTTTTTAATTCACACACAAATATACAGGGTGGACTGTGAATGAGAATTATCTTTATAACTTTGACATGCAATAAAACCTAAAAGAATAAGATAGCTAAGTCTTGCTTGTACATATAACAGCAACACATGAAGTTTTATTGTATGCAGTTTAAAATATATATATGGGTTTTTATTACTTATAAAAAAACTTTCTGTGTTGTTGTTGTTGTTACATGTACAAGCAACATCATACCTATTTATTTCCTTTAGGTTTTATTGTGTGTTAGAGTTGTAAAAATGATTCTAATACACCCATCCTCAGGAGAAAACTCAGTGAGTTAATGGTCTATTAGTGCATTATTGGTTTTGGTATAGTTCATTAATGGTTTTGGAAAAAAGCTGCATACAAATAAAACTTCATGTGTTGCTCTTACATGTACAAGCAACATAACTTAGCTATTTTATTTATTTTAAGTTTTATTGTGTGTCAAAGTAGTAAAGATTATTCTCATTCACCCTGTATAAGCACATAAATGCTTTAAAATTGAATTGGGGTTCTTGTGAACTTTTATCAACTGTCCCATATATTTTGTTCGTCTATTTTAGACTAAATTTAAGAAATGAAGTACTCTATTAAAACAAACAACAAAAATATCAGAAACTTACCTTATTAATACAACTAAATAATGAAATTGAACTTTAAAAAATTTTAGAATATATTTTTAGTTCAGTATGGAACACTGGATGATAAAAACACATGTTCTAAAATAAACAAATTTTTGTTGCAGAAAATCAAAATATCTAATTGCTTTGTAAGTTTAAAAAAAAATTATCTCTGTGTAGCGTGGGGTTTGCGCTACGGATAGGGTTCTTTAATGATCAAGACAAGGAATGGCCATTTGTGTTTTAGTGTAACAAATTTAATTAAAAATGAAAATTACACACAACACAGACATACATTTGGACACAACCTTACATGACAAATTCTGGCTTCCGACTGATGACTTTACACACAAAACCAGAAGAGAGCGCTACAGTCGCTATATAGAGGGCGCTTCGTAAACAGGGTGTTACATCTCTATATATATATTTAAACTTTGAACACTAACAATAAATGAGTTTTACACACCTGTCCATTGGATTAGAATAGAGGCAGCGTATAATATTAGTAGTCTAGGGCAATGGTTCCGAATTGTTTATCCGTAGACCCCCGAGGGTTGATGTTAGGGAGCCCTTGGGGTCACAAAGAAAAAATAGTAAAATGCATTGAATGGTCACTCTTGGCGACTGCTATCTCTGAAAAAGTTATATTTGCAATGCTAACGCAAGACTATTACAAAGTTTTCATGACTTTAAATGAGTGTTAAATATACAAGTAAGCAAGCAAAAGTGTAAAGTTAAAGATATGTGTAAATTTAAAAGTAATTATAAAATAAAATTCTTAATTTTTTTTCTTTCATTTTCAAACAAAATTGAAACATATACATATCCAGAAAGCAGGGAGATTTCCATGAGTGTATATGTAAAAAGGCATCCCTGGTGTGTCCTCCTATTGTCCTCTTATTTCAATTTGAGCTAGGTGTCTGTGGCTTAATGCTAATTGGTAACCTTTGTTCTAGGGTTTAAAAAAAAAAAATCAGAAAATGTAACTGAAAGTGAAAAGAACTGCTGTATCTAGTAGTCTGTTACAGAAATTATATATAAAAACTAAAATTGATTGTACTTATTCATAGATCATTTTTGTGTTTTGGTTAATATAAGAAAATTAGTTTATCTTGCTATTTCATTAATATTTGTAAATTATATACAAACAGATTATACTACTAAGTATTTTGAACAATAAAATAAAAGAAACAATAAAACAATGAACAATAAAACCTAAATAAAAAGGGTTTTCTGTAGGAAATAAAAATTACTGAAATGAAACTAGTTCATAATCTATAAATATTCTCTATTTTTTTTTCCTTTCAAATTTCAGGTTGACTTAAATTCCAATGATCATGGTGGACAATTGGTTGCTAAAGTTCTTAAGGTAATTATTTCCTAATAATTATTCATTTCTATGCTAAGATGGAGTAAGGAAACTTTAAGCATTTATTTTGTTGGACTGCTTTTTTTTTTTTTTTTTTTACCTGCTTCTTAATTATATTAACTTTAATAATCTATAAACATTGACCATTTGGTTATATTTACCACAATATTTATTTTACCTTACTGTGCCAATAGAACGGTATATGTGTTTGATTTGTATACTAGCTATTGATTGATCCTGACAAATGAAATATCAAATAAATTATTATGATTTATATAATATTTTATAGCAATTGTACCAACTCTCTCACATTATGTGATAGTCTCCTACATTGAAACACTACCTGTTCACCCGCATAAAAGATCATATACCGAAACAGTATCAAAACTAAACAATTTGGGGGAATTATGTTTATATTTAGTTTAAATTTTAATAAAAATTTAATGTTTTACCAAACATAAAAACAATAACAATAAAATGGTTTGTGCTTATAAATATTTGACTTAAATGTAATGTTATAAATTCATTTTTCATTCAATAAAATTCCATGCCGCACCAGACCTCCCAGTATTCTCCTCCCCAAACAATCTCTTGCATAAAATCTCTTCCAGGTTGGCAGGTCTGTTTGTAGTCTATAAATTTTTATCTCAAACCTAATATGGTATTTTGTTTAACAGGAGCAGTGTCAGTATTAAATCTATTTCATTTAAAGAAAGAAAACGTTTTACTTGAAAAATTTCTCTTACTAGATAATATACATAATAGTAGTATATAGGATAGCTATGTGTACTAAAAGTAAAATATTTCGTAATCTTCTTATTAGTTTCATGATTTTATGATTTCTTTTTATTTAATTCTTGTTCAAGTGAAATTCGATTCCACACTAAGAGTTTTGAAGAGGAATATGTCTTGAGGAATGTGTATGGACTCTTATTCTTTAATTCACTGATACTCAAAAAAAATTTGCAATTGTATAGTTCTGTTTACTGTATTGAAATTTAAATAATGTGACCTGTGCCCTTTCACACCTATTAATTTGAATTTTGAAATTTTTTGTAAATAGATATCCTGGAAGTTGTACCTCAAACCTTTGCATTTAAAAAATATTGTAAAATGAAGTTCAAATTAGGTGTATTGCTAGAAACACTGGAGATTCCTGGATGCAATATCATGTCCATAAGAGGTTAAGATGTGTTTTGGTCACCTATTTGTAGAAAAGGGAGGAGCACAGGGGCCCCAAACCCTCATAGAATTTATGTCAAAATGTTCTACTAATATCCCAAATAAGGTCTTTAACAAAAAAAAAATGTTTATAAAATTCATGAACATTTGTAATCTTAATTATAAATAATAACAAAATTGTTAATTTCATAACATTTATGCAATTAATTAGATATTTAACGAGAAATTGCTAATTAAAAATTTCTAATCAATGGCGGATTATTAATTAACCTAACTGATAATTATATATATATATATATATATATATATATATATATATATATATATATATATATATATATATATTAATTTGTATAATAGGTATGAAACTATTTGAGCCCCACCATAATTTTTGAATTGCTACCTCCTGTTGGTCACTACAATAAATTTCATTCTGTTTACAGTAAAATAACAGTATTTTAATAATACACAATAAAAGTTATTTTAGTGGGACTAATTTTTCTCAAAGGCTATAGATCTGTACACATAACCATTGAAAGGAAAATTCTATTCTGAAGATATTAGAGCTATAGGTATTAATTAATCCATGATTTTTAATGAGTTACCAGTACTTAAAATATTATTAACATCAATATTTAGTATTGCATACTTTATGAAAGTTTTTTTCTGAAATAAATTTAACTTTTTATCACAGTAAAAAATCCTATATTTGCAATTTTTCAGAGTTTTCTTGTAGTTTTTAATATATGTGGGTTAGTAGGGAAAACTTATATATTTTTATTTATGTAAAATAAAATTATATAACACAGTTGAATAGTGACATATTTGAATACATTTTGTGGGTATATTGACTAACAACACCTTTAAATTACTAGATTGTTGTATTCTATGACAAATAATGTTTTTTTTTATTATAATTTCTTACAGGATCATGGAGTGTCTCATGTGTTTACATTGATTGGAGGACACATTTCTCCTATCATTGTAGCTGCTGAAAAGTTAGGTATCCGCATAATTGACACTAGGCATGAAGTAAGTTAATTTTTTTTATTCATTATTTCAGGTTGTTTAGCTTGTTTTAAATGTAGTAATAATTTCAGGCTACATGTGTATTTGCTGCGGATGCATTTGCTCGTATTTCTGGAAAAATAGGAGTGGCTGCAGTAACAGCTGGTCCAGGCAAGTTCTTATAGTCATGTTTAGATTGTTGATTTATAACCTTTGAATTGATAATGTGTGAAAATTGATTTTGGACATTGATTAAACAATTATTTAAAATTAATATGTATTAAACAAATAATAAAATGGTAGTTTTCATCATATTAAGCAGTAACAGCTGGCCCAGGCAAGTTCTTTAATGTATATAGTAATAGTTCCTGTTTCTAAACTATAACCAGGAACTATATACATTATACTTCTTTAATGTATATGCAAATGCATATAGTTCCTGTTTCTATTTTAATAGAATGTTAAGAAGCTTAGCAGTCTGTAACATGCCATAAAGGAATTCACACCAGCTTGCTTTACTAACCAATTAATTCATGAGTGTCCACAATTCTTTAATACACCAGGTGTGTGAGGCAGTGCAATTACTACTACCCTCAGCACACCTTTCCTTTGTCCAGATTTTCTTAAAGTGCTTATTGATAGAAGACTATGTGTGACTTTGGTTGTAAGAACATTGTGCTAGATGTTATGCAATCACTGTCACTGGTGGATACTGGACTGTTCGCATAACTGACCAGTCTTCTATTACAACATACATGTATTTTTTTCCCTCAAAAAGTGTTAATTTAGAACGTAAATCTTTATTTTATTCTTAAATTAATATTCTGGGAAATTCATATCTTAAAGTAAAGTAGTTTCAAAAAGATGTGAAATAGAAATAACCTGCTGTGAAAAGCATTTTCTAATTGAAGCCAATAACAAAGAACTAAGTGCTATTAACATAATTTGCTTGGGAAATTGCCTTATTGGAATTGTCAAAATCATTGCTGTTTTCCTTAGATATTTATTTGTGTTTACTAATTTATGGTGTTCTGTGATATAAAAATACCTATTGTGTGTGTGTGCTGGATATTGAAGATAGTTCAAGTGCTCACATTATAAAGTTCAATTAAATTCTACCAAATTTTAGAATACTTTATTTTTCTCAGGTGTGACCAACACTATCACAGCTGTTAAAAATGCTCAAATGGCTGAAACTCCTTTACTATTGCTTGGTGGAGCAACAGCTTCTTTACTGAAAGTAATTATTTTATCTTCTATTAAAATTAAAGAATTTCTCCACGTTTATTAATATCTTGTATAACAATTTAGTATATAAAAATTTTACCCTTATATCTGCTATTTAAAACACTTGTTTTACCACTTAGGGAAGAGGAGCATTACAAGATATTGAACAGATTGGACTATTAAAATCTGTATGTAAATTTCAAAAATCAGTAACATGTGTTCGCCACCTTGTTCCTGTTTTAAAAGAAGCCATACAAGCTGCATATTCTGATACACCAGGTACATTTTAGGTTTATATATGTCATTTTTATTTGGTAACTTCACTTTCATCTGGTTAGCAAATAAAGTGCTTTCAACTCATATTCATATTTTTTTTTTTCACATTATATTTTTTATATTTCATAATATATCATTATTATATTAGGCAAAAGTTTATCTTGACATAACTTTTTATTGAGGACACCTATTTTGACATTGTTTTTTAAATAATGATAGAAATTCGGATCATATAGAGGTCCCATAGCATATAATTTTCATGAAAATTCAGAGTTTCTACAGGAAAAATTATATTTTAAAAACTGATGTTATTTTTTCATTTATTGAAATAAGCTCAGGATTATATATTTCCATGATTCACCATTTTATATTAATATTTTTTACATGGTTGTTTATTTTGTTATAACTAAAATTGTAATGAAAACAATTAGTAAAATAAAAAATATTGCTTTAACCCACTGATACTTACAGGATTTTCGCAACTGTATTTTTTTTCTAAGTTGGATGTTTAAATTATTTTTTCTATGTATGCCCTTTTATTTAATTTGAAATTTTTTAATTAATTATAATGGGATAACTTGTAAATTATGCCTTAAACCTTTAAATTAAAACAATAATATATTGCAAAATGGAATATTTATATGAATTTTAAAATTGGATGCATTGCTGGAAAGATTGGAGATCCCTGGACGTGATATCACGTCCATGAGTGTCATGGAGTTAAAGTCTGAGCTTGTTTAACACATAAATTTATTTATTTCCATTTGTATTTTATAGTAAAGCAGCAAAGCTTTTAAAATAAAATCACAAACAGCTTGAGCATCCCTTTAGAAATTATTTTATTATATAGAATAAAAATTAAATATATCATTATTATATTATATCTTTAAACATGAAAGAAAACTAATTTTTTCCTTTGAATTCGAATTTAGCACTATTCAACATCATCATGAAAAGATGTTGAGCTTAAATATTAAAAATAATTTATTACATAATTTTTATAACTAACAAGTAATATTCTATACATAAATTTCCAGGACCTGTATTTGTTGAAGTTCCTGTGGATGTACTTTATCCATATAGATTTGTAAAAGAAGAAATGAAAATTAAAGAGAATCCCAAAGGACTTGTTCCAAAAATTGTAAATACGTAAGTTTATATTCATTTTTCACTACATACTTTTTTATTTTCACTTAAGACATCCCTCAAAAACTACTTTTTTTTTACAATGTTCAACACCCCTCTCTCTTAAACAATGCTTTTACTATAAGATGTGATTCTACCCTTGAAATCTCTACCCTCTCTCGCTCCAGTGAGAGTTCCTTCCTCCTTCCAAGATAAAAATTGATACTTTACGACTATATTGTCCCTAACATTTTTTTCCAGTTCAACTATTAACCCTTCCGATTCATCACAAGAAAAACATGTCTTTTTCTGGGTTCTAATAAAATAATTTTAGCATATTAAAAAAAATCTAAATTAGTTTTATTTCTATTTAAGTTTTCATGTAAAACTTATCAGCCCAGTGAATCGTACACCTCCAACATAATCCATCCGTTAACATATCCCATTTTTGAAACTCAAAAAATCTTGTTTTCTGGTAAATGACTCATAAGAAAAATTATCAAAAACTGGAGTGTATAGTTTTTCTTTAAATTAAAAAAATTAATCTTTCAAATTCCAAAAGCAAATAAATAGTAATATAATGTTTGTTTTTATTTGTAGGTATTTGAAATTGTTTTTGCACTATCAATTTGCTGCTGCTTTCACTAAGCAAGATACATCACCTCTACCTGTCCATTGTGCAGTTGCATCAGATAGTAAAAGTAACATCTTCATTACTTAATAAAAGTTTTTTTAGATAATTGTCATATTATTTTCTATATGAAAGTTTTATTTTAAAGGGTTTTATTTTGAGATTTGGAAGGGTTGTTTTTAAACATTTTCTCTACTGTAAACAAAATTTATGTGGATTTATTTTTAATTGCCACTTTTTTTTTAAAAAAGAAAAACACTTGCACAATAATTATTTCCAGATTTTTACTATTAACAATTTAAAAGAATTAAATAAAACTGTTTTTAATATTAATTTATTGTAATAGTACAAAACTGTCCATATGTACTTATGTGAATATTTTTAAATGTGTATATTTTTGTGTATGTAAAGTATACTTAATTTATCTTTCCACTTTATTAATAATACGGCCTTTAATGACAAACATCATACCAGAACTATAAAGTATTAAGTCTGGAATCTAAAAGAGTAAAATCCTTTCAAATGGGTGTGGCCATTTCTTAGAACACTTATTCAAACAAAGTAATAGTGGAATAAAATATTATCTTAATTAAAAAAAATGTCTGAATGGAAATAGTTCGAACTTTAAAACTTAAACTTATATATATATGCTGATAGTAAAACAAAGATTTCATCTTAAGAAAAATTATAAATGGATGAGATTAAATGTAATTTGGTTGTTATTGTGAAATGTTATTTTGTGCTATTTTATTAGCAATAGTACTTGTGTACCAATAATCATGTGTTAGTTAACTTTATATACTTACAATTGCAATTTTTTTTATATAGTAAATGAGTGTCAAAGCCTACTTTCAAAGTCCAAAAGGCCTTTAATATTACTGGGCAGTCAAGCATTGATTCCTCCAGAATCATCTGAACAATTAAAAGAAGCTCTTGAAGTTTGTATGAATTATTATGTTTTTCAATATTCACTATAAAATTCAAAAGAAACAAATGTGAATTAACTATGTTTCAAGGAATTGTGGGTTTCAAAATGAATGTGCATGAAAATGTTTTTACTTAACAGATTGTGAAGTATTAAAAATACACAAGATGTTTTATCTATAGAGTTTTCTTCCTCTCTTTCAATAGAATTTAATTTATATTTTTAACAGTGTTCACTCTAGAAAAAAAAAAGGGGCAGAGCGCTGGTGACACGAAAAAGGCACCCCGTTTTTGAAAGGGCACTTCCAAAAGAAAAGTTAGAGTGGACGTAGCTAGCCGTTAACACTTAACACATCGGCTGCTTGTCCAGATGAATGGGTGCTCGATTTTTAACATGAGTGTAGCGATCTAATCGGACTTGAAAACATCGCATGCCAAAAATAATCCACCTTATAGAGAAAAAATCTGCTGTGGTCCAAACATCTTCAGTCCTATTTAGGTTGCGTGGTACACCAGCTCAGGTGTCCTCATCATATAACCATGGTTCAAAATTACGAAGCAATGTTTCTGTGTCTTTTTTTTTTTTTTTTTTTCCGTGATAGAACCCGAACCGCCATCAATAGCCCACTGTGCAGCTCTTTTCGACATTAATCCACAAACCAACCAAACAAGTTCTGATTAGTTGGTTAAATAACGTCGGACTACAGGTACACAGTGGGCTATTGGTGATGGTTCGGGGTCTACCTCGAAGGAACACTGCCTCAGATTTTTTAACCATGGTCAGTTAATGAGGTGAACACCTGAGCTGGCACCCGACGCAACCTCAATATGCATCAGGACATTGGACCACAATCAGATTTAATGTGCATTAACAAGATGGTGAGTTCGACTTGACAAAAGATGTAGTGATATCGTAATCAGAGATTTGCTGCTTAATTACAAAATTCGTCTGAAATTATCCTCAATTTCCAGGGCTCGTGTATTTTAAATCTGATCAGGGTCCAATGGCCTGATGCCTATTGAGGTTGCGTCGGGTGCCAACTTAGGTGTTGTCCTCTTCAACCTGGAAGAGACAGTTGTCAATTGTGCAGCTCTAGTGTGAATGTTGATTCCAAAATTAAATGGTGAAGTTACAAAATTGGCACAGTTTCTTCTTTTTGTTGATAGGACATTCCGCCTGTGTTAAACATATGACATATGAGTATTCAATATTGTCGAGTATTGAACTTATTTACCAACCATGTGCACTAAATTTTTTCCCTGTATTAACGAAATGAAAATATATTTTTGTTTGTGTTCAATACTCGACAAAACGAAACTCTCAATATTTATAGGGTTTTATTGTTAATTTTTTCTAATTGAAATTTACAAAATAACAATTGAAAGAACTTTGCTTAATGTACATTTTTGCATAAAAACAGACAAAATGTGTAAGTAAAATATATAATTATTTTTAAATTGTAAAGACTTTATAAAAGCATATGTTGAATAGTAACTGTTTATTCAAGCATTTAAGGTAAGCCTTTTTTGGAAAAATTAGGATTAAATAGTTTTTTGTCTGAAAATAAGTACTATCAATTCGTAGTATTCTATATAAAGCCGTCCTTCCAGATGATGCTTTTCAGTATACATCATTCATTCATCATACATTCATTCCGAATTAGGACACGTCCGAGTTATGACGAACTAATTCGAGGCTCTTCAAGATTTTTTCACCGAGAGATACATCGACCGAGTTATGTCGAGCTCTCTCGCGCGAGGATCAGCAATGGAAAGGCGAGCAATGGCCGCTCTGCCTATTTGCTCCCCGATGGTGGGGGACCATCATATGATGACTAGTTATATTCGGCACCAGACTAAAAGGGATAGTCCTGGCTGCTCGGATAATGAATTCCGTTATGCGGAAATAATGATGGTAAATTTTGCCGCAGTACTCTCCTCAATAAAAGCTTATGAGGGAGTATTCGACATCAAAAGGATTTTCCAAAATCTCGACCCGGTCATGCGGTCGCATGACGAGTTGTTGCCTGGACCGTACCTATTTGAGTACCCCTACTGCCCGGACGTCCCAAAAGCTGTGGAGGCGCCGAAGCCGGTGGGTGCTAAATCCAAAAAGAAACGGAAGCTGACCAAGCCGGTTCCAATGGAGACCGAGGTGCCACTTCCCGAGCTGCCCCCCTCGGACGCTGAGATGTCGGACAGAGCCGATATCCAGATGATGTTTGAGGAAGCTGCTCCTGCCGACCTGACGGAGTCAGGTACCGATGAATTGACGCTCGCCCCGGTTGGCTATAATGGGGCGCAAAGTTGCCCTACGCCAACCGCGGAAGAGATAGATTCATCGGTTACTGTTCCAGACCCAGTCCCACTTCCCATATTTCTCAGGTGCACGGATGATTACGTTACAATTCTAAAGGAGCTGAATGACGTTCTCCCTTTTGATTTTGTTAGTAAATGCACGGGCGACTACATCAAAATCAATCCGTGCACTGAGGATGCTCATTCGTCTATAATGGCATTTCTCGGCGAGAGAAAATATGACTTTTTCATCGGAAGTCGCGCGCCTTTCAAGGTGGTGTTCAAGGGCCTGCCACTTGAAACGGCGTGCAATCAAATTTCTGATGACCTGACCAGACTGGGATTTTGTCCCACCCGAGTGATCCAGTTGACTAAACGGCAATCAAGGAGGCCGCTCAACATGTTTCTGGTTGAAACTCCACGTCTGCCGAAAGCCAACAAAATTCTTGACGTCTCCACCCTGCTTGGACTGGCCATCAAAGTCGAGCCATTCCGAAGTAGACGTGGAACCACTCAGTGCTATAACTGTAACTGGTTTGGCCACGCCGCAGCCCAATGCTTCATGAGTGCGAGGTGCCTGAAATGCGGAGCCAACCATGCCACTAGAGATTGCACTCTACCCAGGACTGACGACCCAAAATGCATCAACTGCCTACAAAGCGGACACGTCGCCAGTAGTCGGAAATGCCCTAAATTTCCTGACCCCCCGAGGAAGCGACCCCAGGTGTCGAAGAAGCCAAGTCGCTCGAACACCAAAAGGCCGCCGCAAAAATCTAAAATCAAAAATTGCCCAAACCACTCTAATTCCCCTGCCAATTTTATTAATAATAGAAAAGTCTTTTGCCCAAACCACTATAATCCACCTTCTACTTTTTCCTCGGCTCAACAACCAAATGGAGTCAATCTGGTGTTCGAGCTTCTGAAGGAAATTATGCCTATTTTCGCCGGAGAAAAGGGGATCAAAAGTTTGATTCAACTTCTTCGTTCGAAAAACTCAGCACTTGAGAAGTTACAAGTGTTTTTCGACTTCTTTTCGGAAGAAACAGCCGAGGCCCCGCCCTCTGGCCAATCCGGAGCCTCCATTGCTTAGGCTCCACCCCCTGCTGAGCGTCCGGACGTGATTCGGATTGAGAATGTCGTCCAATACTTCACCATCTAATGAGGCAGTAAGCCAACGTAATGTTCTCCAAGTATTGTGATACTGGAGGCGATAGCCCCTACGGGGCTAGTCCTTCACAATTTCTTAAACTTCATTCATGATGCTTTTCAGTAGCTCATTTTGTCTGCACATTGTTCATAATGCAAGTTCATTTTTCACTGTTTAAACATAAAATTAATCTCCTTATTAATTAGTATAAATTTTATATTTTTGACTAAATACCGTATTGTCATCAGTATTACATAAGTATGTTAAGTTTCAAGGCAAGTTGTTTAAAGACAGCCAGGAAAACACATGACTAAAAAGGGCAGAATTTTTGCAAAAAATGACATGAGGGTGTTATTTAGATGAGAAAAGGCCTGTCAATGTGGCCCACTCTTCAAAACATGTCATGAATGAACACTGTTTTTAATACCCTAAGAATTAATATAATAAAAAAAAATTTAATTGCAAGCAAATAGTTAATAATCCTTTTAAATAATAATCTAGCCTGTATATAAAAACTATTTTTTGAATTCCTGTTTTTATCTAATATATACCATGTTAGTGATAAATATTTTTGTATGTATTTCCTCATCTAACTCATAAGTTCTAACAAATGTAATGAATATTTCAGCAATTAAAAATACCATGCTTTCTTGGTGGAATGGCTCGTGGTTTACTTGGCAGAAATAACCCATTGCACATCAGGCAAAAGAGAAGAGATGCTTTACAAGAAGCTGATTTAATTATTTTAGCAGGTATTCAATGTGTAAATACTGTTCTACTTAAAATAAACTTTTCTAAATTTTTTTTTACATATTTGCAGTTAAAAATTCTGTTGTTCATATAATTCAAAATAAAATATTGTAAAAAATTACTCTGTGCAGTTTTTGATTCAATGCTAATTAAAGAATTTTAAATCCTTTCGAAATAAGATGGGTATAACTTTATTTTTAATTTTAGTATCTATGTATAGCAATGAAAAACTTCAGACTTGTCCCAAAGTAAACAATATATGTTTGTTATCAAAATCTGATAATATGAAGACTAAAAATGTTAACCTCATTAATATAATTTCTACAACTCTAATTCTTACAATTCTCAGTCCCATACTTCCTAGCCTGGTTGATATACTAGCAGCTTTTATTTTAGCTTTGTTTTTTGCGATCCTTGTAAGCAAATATTTCAGTATTTCAAAATCTACAGCATATAATCTCAATGTTTTTAATACAACATTTGAAACATTCAAGATTTATTGCTTTTACACTGAAATTTTGGATAGATTTTTTTTATCATTCATGCAAGAAAAGGTAAAAAATAATGCCAAAACAAGACCTGAATCACACAAGCCAAAGAGAAACAATAATGAAGGATATTATTTGTTCGTTTAGAAAAAAGTTTTAAATACAAATGTGTTTTCTGTCTTAATAGTAATTCTTCTTAAGCATATTCTTGTGTGTTATATCAAAATTTCATGTTATATTTAATGTCAAATTTTTTTTAACATCTAATAAGTTTTAAACTAATGGTAAGCTAATTTATGGTATAAATTGTAAATATATAGGTTCGGCTAAATGAGAAGAAAAAAAAATATTTCCTTATTGTCAGAATTTATATTTTTAAGTAGTACTTTTTATGAGAAGGATTAATTCATTATTTAATTAAATCTTATGTTTGTTCTACATACAGTTTAAGAATATCTTTAATGTGTGTTTAAATTCGTTGTATTTTTGGAATAGTCATTCCTAATTTATTTTTGAATAACTGTTTGAATATATATTTTAGGCTCTGTTTGTGATTTTCGATTATCATATGGAAGAATATTAAATTCAAAATCAAAAATAATTGCAGTGAATAGAGATAAAATGCAGCTTCAAAAGGTAAATTCTAAATGTGTACTTACGGCAAAATATTTTTTTAACATTATTTTTTGTATTTCCATTTAGTTAGGTTTAATTTAAATTCATCAGTAGATTGCATTTTTTCAATTCAAAATGTATATTCTAGAAATGAATTTTATTTCTTTTATTGTGGAAACCCCCTGTTATTAAAAAAAATTATTAAACATATTTTTGGGTAAGATACTTTAGATCTCCCACTTATAAGATTTGATCAAGCTTTTCAAACACTACTCTAAATCTTTTTTACTGTGAGCTTTTAAAAACTTTAAAATTGTTTTCAAATAAAATATGTATAATTGTTATTTAAGATTTTAAAGTATAAGTTATGTAAACTTGTATTATAGAATGCTGGTGTATTTTGGAAGCCAACAATTTCGATTCAAGCCAGTGCCTCTGATTTCATCATTAGATTGGCTGATAAGCATGCCATGCAATCTTCAGATGATTTACGACATACATGGCTGACAAAATTGCGTGAGAGAGATGAAGCTGTAGAGAAATCTAATAAGTTTGTATCGATTTTATTTTGTATAAATAATAACATATGAAATACTAAATTTGTATAAATTAGTAATAAATGTAAAGAAATATATGCTATAAAATTAATTATATGGAAAGAAAATTAACAGATTTACTATGAAAATATGCTTTATAAATTCAATATCCAAATTATGATAGAGGTAGCTGAATAACAATTGTATGTCATAGATATACCTTTTTTTTTAAGTTTGGCTTATTTTTTTTATCAATGGCGGAAGTAAAACACATAGATATAATATTGTAAGTTCTACTTGTATATTCATTTCACATGTAATTCATTTTCTTTCTTTCGTACATTTTAATAAAATCATGAACCAATTAACCATGAAAGATAAATCTTAAGGATTTTGTGTATTAGTTTATAAGAACTCTAAATAGATCTACATATTAAATTGTTTAATAAAAATATCCCCAGATCGTCTGTATATATGATTTTTCAAAACTTAAATGTAATGATAGTTCCCCTAAATATTCTAAGAAAATAAAGTAATATCGCAAGAAGGAAAGAAATACTCCACAGAGTATTTCTTTCCTTCTTGTAACATTACTTTATTTTCTTAATATCTTTGTACTTATGGCAAAAATTGATAAAAAAACAATACTTTGACTGTGTGTATTGAATGATAAAAAAGTTAACTAAGTGCTTTGAAGTAACTATTCAATAAACAGAAAGTTAAATATATCGATTTTCTATCAATTTTTACATTTAAATAATTAATATTAATAATTTAAACATTAATAATAATGATAAATGTAACTTTTTGCCAAGATTGTTTTAAAATTAGTTTTGATACTGATTTTTAAGCTCTTTTAAAATTATAAATTGCAATAAATAATTATAAAACCAATTTTCCGCATTTACCACGAATAGTACTAAAATTTATAACTTTTGGCTTTCAACCTGCATTCTTTTTTTTTTCTTAATGAACAATTTTCTTTAGTTTTTCCATTAAAATTATGCTTCTAGCTTTATTAAACTGAATATATATTGCAAGAAGTAGTAATCAAAGTCAAAGGAGTAAAATAAACATTTGTTGAAAAGAATTAAGAAGCAAACACTTTGATTGTTGATTGGAAATAGATAACTCTTTCCTCTGTTTCGACTAAAACTATGCTTCTGTAATATGTATATAAAATATTGAATTATTCGAATATTTTCCTCCCTTTGTATGAGAAAATCAAATTTTAAAATGGCAGAGAAAAGGAAAGTCAAATAGGTTTTAATTTGATGCAACTGACAACATTACCAGTTGGACGTTTGATTTTTTTTTTTGTCAATTGCTTTAAATAATTTCATCTCCTGCAGAAATTAAAAATTTACTCACTCCACATTTAAATTATTAACTTTTAAAAAAACTAACTTAGCCACATTAAAACTTTTCAACAGAAATAGACTGCTTCTGACATTTTACTATAGTTCAATTTATTCTTTCTATAGGGAAAAGGTAGTCAATAAAGATTCTACTTACCTAGATCCTGTTGATCTATTGTATAAACTAGAGGAGATTCTGCCTGAAAATACGGTTATTATAGCTGATGGAGGTGATTTTGTAGCAACAGCGTCATATATACTGAGGTAAAATAGTGCAATTGTATATTTGGGTTATGAAATTGACCATTAAATGAGCAATTTAAAATCAAGTAACTATACCGGATCATGATTCCAAGGAATGTTTATTTCTAATTTTTGTATTGTTGATTGTTTGTATATATTTCATAAAAAATTTGCAACACATTTTTCACTTTCCAGACCACAAGGACCTTTGAAATGGCTTGATCCTGGTGCATTTGGTACACTTGGTGTTGGAGCAGGGTTTGCCTTGGGAGCTAAGCTTTGTTATCCCGATGCCAATGTATTGATAGTATATGGAGATGGCTCTTGCGGATACAGCATTGTTGAATTCGATACTTTTATCAGACATAAAGTAAGATTTGAATTTTTGCTCACAATTTTAAGTTAATTTTAAAACTTACACTAAATGTAGTCAAATGTTGAAAGAAGGATTTAAAGCAAATTATTGTTCTCTTGCTTTTCAAATTTTTAATTAAATTTTCATTTATTTCACAAGATTTATAACTTCTACTCCCAATTAAATGTCTTATCTTCTCAATGACAACTTGTATGTGATAACATTGAATTAGCTAAAAAAATTAGAATGCCCTAAATGAAAATTATCGAATTTTTTAATGTTGATTTTGTGAAGAAATACCTTTAAAGAATGGTAAATAATCGAATAAGCTTGCATCAGAAATAATATTGGAATGTTGTTGAAAAGTAGTTCTTATTTGATAGTTAAATGAAAGAACAACACATTTTATGATCATTAGTGCATGTGGTTCGAATGTTGCATCAAAAGTAAATGTTTAACATGGGAAATATTAATCTAAAGGAACCTTAATATATATTTATATAAAGAAAGAGACTGCCTGTGACACGCAAAACACTATCCTCCACTGCACAGAAATTTCTGAAATTTGAATAGGTGGTATAAATAAAAAACTAGCAAAAATATTAAAGTTTTGTTTTTTAGCTTCCTATTGTAGCTCTTGTTGGAAATGATGCTTGTTGGACCCAAATTGCTCGAGAACAAATTCCTCGCTTCCAAAGCGATGTTGCTTGTAACCTATCGGTAAGTATTTTTTTTAAATTGTTATAATTTAAAATTTATTCTGTTACAAATTCGAGGGACAATTTAATGTTCTAATTAAAAACTTATTCTGTTATAAATTTAAGGGACAATTTTATTATTAGGGGAGACCGGGGCTAGTTGGCATAGATTTTGATATTTCTATTTTTTTGTGCAATACTTGGAGAGCTTCTAGTGAACTTAACTTTTTGGCTACAAAATCATGTAGGACCCATTAAGTTAATCCATGTTTAGGTAACCCCCAAAACGCTTTTCCTAAAAGCTTTCAACTATGCCAACTAGCCCCCGGTGTGGGCTTACCTAGGGGTGCTTATTATTATACCCCTAGGTGTGAGTTGGCATAACGTGATATGGATAGTGATAATACGCAGAACACAGCAATTTCCGAAGAAAAACATTTTATTTAATCAAAACTTGGGATAACTTCCTTTTCAAAGAATAAATTCTTCAAAAAATTAATTACTCATGCAAATAATATTTGAACAAAAATAATTTCTGCTTAAATGTATAAACAATTGTATGAATTATTCAAGAAAAGTAAAGTCTGCTTATTATTATAGCTACCTATGGTTATTCAAATTTAATTAGGTCAATGTTTTAAATCAACCACAAATGTAGGAGTTGGGCGCTCGTTTATTTGAACAGGTGGGTTCAATTTTCGCACAATTTTACTTTGGCCATACCAAATTGAATCATCCTCATCTGGCCATCTCCAATTTCCCTCCTTTTGGACCATGGTGGATACGCAAATCTCATTGCCATCGGTTTCGACAATCTTTCCAGGGTACTGTCGGGCGTGGTACTTCATGAAAAAAAAGTCATTTATATGGTATTCAGGGTAATCAAGAGGCCCTTGAGATTATGGCAGATTCGTTGTTAGTCTTTTTCGATGTGACCGGTTGGCATCTTTTTTAACTTCTCCAGGGTTCGTGGGAACTGTCCAATGTGAGGACCCTCACCATCGTTTTGACAGGAGGCTAAGGGTGAAAGCTCTTCACCATATAGAGGTTCTTCAGCCTCTGAAATATCATTAAAGAAGGCCAATGTCGTCACTTTTGGCATAGTTAATGTCTGACACTGTGTCATCAGAATCCGCAGAACAAAATTCAAATCAACGTCTTCTGGGAAGTTTTTTCTTATTCGACTTTTCAACCATAGCCATGTCGCCCTTCTTCTTATTGTCCCTTTAAGCCGTGATTCTATCCTTGATGGGACTGTGTTAGAATATCAATAAACCTTCTATTTCGGTCATGGTTGGATTGCTGTCGTGGCCCGGATTTGGTTGGCATAGGTGTGTGGCGAGTTGTCGTAGCTATGCCAACTGACCTCATACCTAGCTATGCCAATTAGCTCCACAGTGATATACAAAACAAAATGGATTCCACGCAATCCCAAACATCAAACACAAAAGATTGATACATGCATGCAACCACAGTTAACCACTTTTTCAAAAACCACCATCAGTAGCACCTCAATTCGATTTACAGGTTCACCAGAACAAAAAAAAAATATGATGAGAAAATTTACTCATCAGTCAGAAAAAACGATGAAACAGGGGTCCTTCCTTCATGACGCTTCCAAACAGACTGAAGTTATGGTGGATGGTGCACCTTTACATACACACCCCATTAGCAAGATGACAGCGTTCTAGCTCCACGATGGCAGACAATAGAAGCTGTGTTCCAACTAGCCCCTTATGCCAACTAACCCCAGTCTTCCCTACTGTACAAAAGGGGAAAATTTTTGTTGAGTATGGCATAACAATATTTTTATTTCAAATCTTGCAAAGTAATCTGGACTCAGCATTTCAATTTTGTATTTTTTTTTATATATGAAAAAAACTCAAGATTTTTTTCATATGCTATTCGTAGCATTCTTAATAATTTAAAATCATGCAATTTATTTCAAATCATGTAAAATAATCTGGGCTAAATAGACCAACAAACATTTTTAACAAATGATGCTGTACTGATGAGTTAAACAATGCACCAGTTTGCTCTATCATTAAATCAAGTCGGTGACTAATGTGTTACTTTATAAATTATTATTCATATCTGAAATGCATTCACTGCTATGTATATTCTAAGATTTGTTTGAACCATATTACTATAGTATTTTTTTGTATAAATTTTCAGTTTACAGATTATCATAAGGTAGTCGAAGCTTTTGGTGGCAAAGGATTCCTCTTGTCTGGTGTCGACAAAAATGATTTAGAGTCAAAGCTAACAACTGCTTTTGATTTATCAAAAGATGGTCATAGTGTATTAGTAAATGCTCTTCTTGGGAAAACTGACTTCAGATCAGGAAGCATTTCAATTTAATATAGTTTCATAAAAAAATATTTATTGAAATTTGCCATACAAATTATATTGCTCGCAATTAAAATATATATAAAATTTTATATAAAGATTTATTCTTTTATATCTTGTGCTTAATCAGAACATTCTAGCCTTATATATTCTAATTAGAGTGATTGGCATTATTCTTGAAGAAATTTAAAATAAAATATATTTTGTTTGTAGCTTACTTGGGTAAAACGTATTTCAATAGCTTAAAAAAACAAGATTGTAATTATTTAATTTAACATCTTCAAATATATTTAATTGCTGCAGTCCAGCCATTAGTTTTTTGTATTTTAGAATTTCACATATAATTTTTGAGGGAAATGTTATGAATGATTATTTATGATAAAAAAAATTATATTGAAATTCCAGCAATAAAGATTACTCAATCCTTGTAAACTAATAAAAGTCGAGGGAAAATTAATCCTTTCTAAAGTTTTCTTCCATGTGTACTTAATACAGAATTAAATTTAACATACCTCTAAAAGCATTGTATCTACTTAACTTAAATAAAAAACAACAACTTTTTTTTTGTCTCTTGGAGATGATGTTTGTATTAAAAATATTAATAAATCAAATTACTGCTTAACCCCCCAAAAAAAGGAACTGTTAATATCTTACTTTTTTCAATACATATATAACTCTTAACAATGTATATGAAAGTTATTTTTGTAATTGTAAATAAAAGTTCATTATTTTTGTAATTTCTTTTTATCCACTGTATATATTAGTTACATTGAAAAAGTTTCATAATTTATTTAAATATTTCTTATGCTTAATTTTTTTTTACTTAAAAATTTAACATTTATTGCTTAGCATTTAATTTTGATAAAAAAATTCTGTAAATTATGAAATTGAAACAGCGAATAAAACATTCTCATATACAGTTCTCTTGATGTAAGGAATGTCACTCAGACATAACAAATATGTATGAAGCATTGAATTCTATATATCGATGGCTTAGTGGGTGCACACATATTTGTAAATGTATGTGCTTTCTCTATGTACTTTATACATATGTGATAGGTATCCATATATTTACAAATTTTAAGTAAAATTTAGATTGTATGAATATGTATTTGAATTGGAAGTCAATGCCTTATCTTTACAATCATTATACATGAGACAGGGTTCCCACACTCCTGGAATACCTGGTATTGTCATGTAATATGAAAATGATTTAAAAATTCAGGAACAATTAACAATTTCTCTACTTTTCTTGAGAAGTCAGGGAATTAAAAAAAAAATTGATGAAAATGCCTTACTAAATTCTTTTCCACACCATCGATGAAATTTTCTTTTCGTTACAAAAATATAAATTTGTAAAAATGATAATTTCTCAAGTTTTCAATGGCAAGCTTCATTCAAAATATGTGAATGTTTTCTATGGGGAACTTCAACATGTTTAACGTAATTCCCACTTCCAAACGCTCATAATTGAAAATAATTGAAAACTTAAAATCTACAGTAATTTAAAAAAAGGTAAATGATAAAAATCTAAAAAAAAATAATCAAATAAATGCCCTACACAATGAACATTAAAAATATGGAATCAGTTTTAGAGCTTTTGTTATTATTTTGTCAGATAAATGGTATTAAAATTGTTGCAATTTAATGTTATTTAAATGTAGCCCAGTTGCAATAATTTTAATTTTTTATAATAGTTTAATTATTAATTGCTATACTATTTAATTTATTCATCTAAATTTGTAATAATGAATTATAACTATTAGTTAACATACTATCAGTGGTTCTAGTCACCACAGAAGAATATTCCTACATATATGATGGCCATACCATTAAAGACCAATCAGTTTTGATACAAACCTTTACAAATAACCAAATTTGTAATACACCAACCAAAAGCTTAGAAAGATTCTCATAGCTCCATAAAAAAGCGGTTTTTCCTATTTATATAAAACTCCTAATACAAAATATTCCTATTAATATACTTTTTTTGCAAATGAGGACATTTATGTACTTAACATGTATTACTGATTATATAAAGTTATTTAAATTAATGATTGATATTGTATAGAAATTTCTGAATCTTCATTTAGTGAGTTAAACCACAGTGTAAACAAAATTTATTGATTAGAAAATACTAGTGATGCTAAGTGTGCAATATTTTGTTAGCTTTTCATCTTGCTTATGATTACAGTTCCTGCTTCAATATATGTCTTACTTTGATTTTAATATGACCTCTTGTAAAAAAGTATGTTTTGTGAATGTAATGTACACATACATATTTTTAATAATTTAGAAGCTCACTATCAACATATTTATGCTGGCAAACCCATGAATTGTTCAACAAACCAAATTTTTATTTTCTAAACTCCCAGTACAAATAAACTTTAGAATATGAATACTGGAATTAAGTTTCCATAAAAACAAAATTTATTATTACATTGCTCATAGTTTTACAGAAAATCAAATTAATTCAAAATTAGCTAACTTTCTTTTATTCAATGTTAGAAACCAAAGTAGTAACACCGATTCCTTGATAAAATGAAGCCTGAACAAACAATTTATTTTCTAGAAGAAATGTTGTATAAGTAAATGTTGCTTTTGAAAATAGAAAATATTTTATTTATATGTTTTTAAACCATTACCTCTTCATTGCTTCAACTCGTATAAATGGCAATGTCAAGGCTTTAAATATACTAATATTAATTTAAAATAACTTTTTCTTATATTGCATTATTGAAAAACATTAATTATAATAGTTAACATTCTATCGTAGTTCTAGACGCCAAAGTAAAATAAAAGACGCCAAAGCTAAAGACACATCACAACCTGCGTGAAAAAACAATTGTACTAAAGTAGTTAGGAGGTTGAAAGATAACGTACATCTCCACTTTCTTTTTATGGTGCCAGAAAAATAACTTACAGTTGTACAGAAAACCTCCAATTATCCGGATCAATTGGGGACCAGATCCCATCCGAATAACTGGATAATTCACAAAAAAAAAGATTATTTCTTAGTAAAAAACGAATGTTTCTTTAGTTTGTAATGTAATTTAATGACTATTAAAACAATATCATTAACCGATAAAAAAAACTTTCCAAAATGTAGATTTTGCTGATTTCTTTTTTTCTTTCTTCTCAAAGCGATCTGCTTTGTTTGATCCGGATAATTGGAGGTCTACTGTATTTATTCCAAAAAGTTTTGCAATTTTGAGGACAGTCAAATAGTAGAATAACATTTGACATATTTGGTTTAAGAAAGAAGTTAGTCCAGAAATCTTAAATAAAACAACGAGGACAACACCTGAGATAGCACTCCACACAACCTCAATAGGCGTCAGGACCCAGGGCCTGATTATCGAATAGGCCGTGAAGCCCATGCTTACACTTTACAATTTTGAGGGGTCCCTAAATCGCATCTTTTATATAGATATTTATTTAACACCCCTAACATAGTTTGCTACTAAATTTACCATTTAAGAACTTTACCATTTATTACAAACTTTAGTAAGAAAATACTTGCCACTTATGTTAAATTTGTTCGAATATTGGGAAAAAAATTAAAACGTACACACAATATTAATGAATACTCATTACATACTGATATATTTGTTGTTGTATTTATATGTTTCATTTTAATGCTATTCAGAGGCAAGGATTATGTAGTGCATGTTAAAATTCGATTTGACGTTCCAGGGTTTATTTGAGAGCAATGGGCCCATATAAAGGTCGGCTGGAGGTAAATTCGGACGACGTACTGTTAATTTGCAGCGCACTTGACAACCCTCTGATCACAAGTTCACTGCATTTTAACATTTTTATCATGTCTCTTGTATCAAATGTATTCAAACTCGCTACTCTCTGGTTGCTAGCCGACGACGGTACCTCGGGGCTACGGGTACCCTTTTATTAAAATTTAAAAACAACATGTTCAAAGTCGTATTTGCAACTGTCATTGAGGCGGTTTGGGCATAACCTCCGCGGGGGTTTGGCGACATATGACACACCATATTAAGAGAAAGTGTCTGTGGCCCGCAAAAGAAAACCGCCTACTTTCTCTGCACGTGCACGGAAATGTTATACATAAGTACTATTTATAACCTCTAATGTGCACTTGAGTGCCGAATTTTAAAAAGTTTAGTTATTTTTTTAATTAATATTTCGAGTTCCCATCCAGTAGAAATTGTAGCAAGGGCATCTATGTTTATTTATCTAGCATAGCGACATCTATGTTTGATTTCTGCAGTTAACAAATTTAAACAAATATTTTTTGTCTAGTTCATTCAAAATTATTTCAGATAAATTTTCTTCATTTTTTTTGGCCTTTTTTTAACATATTTTTTTTATACTAATTACATATAAAATATTAACACTGATCAAACGTGCCCTTGTTTTTTCCAATAACTTTATTTGCAAGACTTTTTTAAAAATAAATAGTAGAAATACTTTTCTGTATAATTTTTTTCGTCATTGATTTTTTATGAAGTCTAACAAGAAACAATTATATTTCCCTTAATTATTTTAGGAGAAATAATATTTAATCTAATAATAAAAGGAACTGTCTGTCTGTAGCACGCAAAACACCAACTTCCTCTACACGGAAATGTGTAAAATTTTAAACGTAAGTACAATTCAACCTCTAATTGTGTACCTGAGAGCCGGACAGAAATTTTTAGTTATTTTTTAATTAATATTTAAAGTTTCTATCCAATAGAAATCGTAGGCCCGTAGTGAGGGAGGGAGAATTGCGGGCCTTTATGTAGGGATCAGGAAAGAAACGAACTTTGAGAGAAACTATAGCGAAGCTTCTGTTAGTCGGTAAATTTTTGCAACATAAACAAATGGTCGAAGGTTCAAAACTCAACTCTATTATTTAATCTGCCTTGACGGGTTCCGAGTAAAGCGGGACTATACAAGTAATATAAACAATATATGCGAGTATGTGAGCGCAAGAATGGCCCAACCCCCAAATATACTTTACAAAGAAAACGGAGCTTGAAAATTTGATTATTTTTTTTTACTTAAAATAATTGTGGCACTGAGTTAATATGTGGGGAACATATGTAATACGTTATTGTTATTATCTATTAAAACCGCCAGTAATGTGGGATTACTGGATTTTTAATTTTGAATAGCGTTCAAGTCAAAAACGAACTATGAAAGCTTTTTAGCGGAAATTACGGGAAAATGGGTTAGACCGATATTGCTTCAGTAAATTCGTATTCTGTAAGAAAGTTTAGTATCATAAAATGGGTTTTAAAAAAAATGAGGGTTGGGGCATTTTTGCGCTCACCTACTCGTATATAAGAGTAAAAAAAAATTAAAAATCCAAATATCGCTGCAGGATATTTGGTTTATTTTGAAAATTTTCAGAAAATCATCGGTATCGCATTAATGTTCGAAAGTGCTGAACCCTCAACTATTATTTTAAAGAAATGACCTATTTCGATCGTAAACTTCACATTAAAAAACTACTTAATAATGATGGGATGGGTATTAGTCTTAGAATTTAAAAACCTAAAGCTAATATAATTTTTTTTTGATAAACAATCACAGAAACATGAATGGTCGTACATCCTTTTTAGACGCCTTTATTGAAGACATCACTGAAAGACTAACATCAAAATATTAACGAATTTAAGAAGTATCTTTCAAATAATTTTTTTTTCTGGGTCTGCCACTTCGATAACTTTACGAACCACTTTTCAAGTTCTCCTGCACCAAAGGTTTCCATCCAGTACATGATGTCTCCAAGAGAAAGCTTTGTGGGCGCAGTACCACGCATTTTGTAAAGTCGTGTCTTTTGTTCTTGCATCGCTTTCAGATAAGAAGAGCCCACCTGCAACACTTGCAGGTGGATACTGCACGCGAGCGTGATTCTGATCGCGACCCTTTCTTGACCTTTGCGAGACTTTTAAACTAGGCATTTTAGAAACAAAAACTCTGCCAAGGATTATTCCTTACTGCCAGTGTATTTTGAAAGGCAAAGGCATTTCAGAAAAATATGAAAGCTGGAAAATCTATTTGAATTCCCGTGTTCCAGGTATTTTATTTTCATTCTTATTTTGCGAATAATGGTAATTAAAGTCATCAGTGTACAATGAAAAAAATTATATATGTTTATTTTAGTTATAAAAAATAATCTTTTTTTTTATCTCTTAATTAACTTCAATCCTAGTTTATTTTCGAATGTTTGCTTCTTTTCATTTTATTAAATATTTCAAAGAGTTAATTTTGCCTACTTTATTAAACTCTTCAAAGTGCTCACGAAATATATGGTCTTCATTTTTAATGTTCAGTACAACCTTATCGGAATTTATAAAAAGGGTATATGTTACATAGTTTAACCTAGAACATATGCACTTTTACAAATTCCGATTCAATTATTATATTGCAACAAACAGCTTTCAGTTTCCGTTAAAAATTTTAATTTCTGCTTAAAAGATTTTTTTTTTAATTTACATAGAAATTATGAATATAATCAATGAAGATATTTCTTTTTTAAATTACTGAAACCGCGAGTTGCAATATAAATCAACGGAGATGCGCCCCATACCAAATCGGTCATTTCGACCATTTCAACGTTGTGGGGCGAGTCGCCACTGAAATTAGAGTTTAGCACATTAAAAATGTAAAAATATCCAAAATCAAGCTTTCTTTTATGAAAGCAAATTTTAGATTTGACAGTGATTTAGTCATTTTTTTTTTAATAAAAATTATATTAAATGGAAATTTTTCAATACAAAAATTATAAAATATATAATGTTCTGATTTTTAATGCTAAACATTTAAAATTACAGGTGAAATAACTGAACCCCTCTTCCCTCAATTTTTCTTGAATAAATCATAAGTAGAAAAAGTATTTAAAAACTACATAATTACTTTATTTCACAAACGTTTTCTAAACTAAATAACAATAAAAACTACTTTTTGTATCGAATTAAAACACATATGAAATATATAGAGAATGCTACATCGTACAGATTTGAAAATGATCATGTTAAATTTTCAGGAAAAATACGTTGCAAATTTCTTCCTGAGCTTTTCTTGTACGTATATCTGGATCCGTTTTCATAATTTTCTAGTTTATATGTATGATTTTCATTTGATATTTTATTATATATATTTCCAAATTAGCATGCTTTGCTTTTCCCATGAAACTATGACTTTGATTTTTATTTAAAAATAAAATATTTTTCAATAGTATATATATTATATATACTATTGAATTTTATTGTATTGATATTTGAAATTAATCCATTGGCTTGTTTTTAGATACATATTTAGAAAAAATGTCTATATGAGGAAAGGAAATCGTAAGTTCTTTGTAAAAAGAAAGCGAACTGGGGGGAGATCATGGAATCGTTACCTTTGGACAGTAATGTCAGAACACCGATGATAGCAGATTCTACTGTCATAACAATGCCTAGTGATTCAAACAAGTGCAAGCATACGGTAATTATTTGTTAATTTTTAAATATTTATCTAGGTCCGATTTTCCCAGGTAGCACGACCATATGGGCTCATTTGGGTTGGTAATGGTGTTATGATTGGTAATGGGTTATCCATATGGGTCCTGATGGGCAGTCCATGTGGACCCAGAAAGAAACGACCGCTTTTGTTCTATACTGGCTCAGTTGGGTTTTCCCCACATGGGACCATATGGGATTACCCATCTGGGACCTCGGGAGAATATCCAACTGGGCCAGTATAGAACTAGAGGGGTCGTTTCTTTCTGGATCCATATGGGATGTTCACCAGGGCCCACATAGATAAACTATATAGCCCAGTGTGCACAATTCCATATGAGCCCATGTGAGGCAACCGAATTGGGTCAGTAAAGAAAAAAAAAGGGGTCGTTTCTTCCTGGATCTACATGGGATTAATTAAAAATATATTAAATATTTCCGATAAAAAACACAAACTAAATCCTTCAGACCGTTTAATATTTAACCGACATGTTTGCTACTCCATTAATGACTAGCGTTTCATTTTTCGGACACTTGACATAATGAGCTCGTTATATGTATAAATTCAAATAGGTTTTCAACATCACAATCGCATAAACAGATTCTTAAGCTTTCCTTCTTATAAAATGTGTATTTTAAGTAATTTTTAATAATATTATTTTTCTAATTGGATTTCTTACAATTTGGTTGGTTTGATTAATTAACGTCGCACTAGAGCTGCACAGAGGGCTATTGGCGACGGTTCGGGGTCTATCTCGAAGGAAAGACCCGGGAACACATACAAATTCACACACATATTCATACATGCACCTCGTTATTTTAGAACCATGGTCAGATGACGAGTAAACACCTGAACTGGCACCCAACGCCTTCAATAGACGTCGGGACTTTGGACCCCGATCAGATTTATCGTACACCAGTTCCGTATACACGCCGTTACTTCTTGCGGATGTTCTGGACGACTTTTCTAGTATTTTGTAGCGAAGCTGGCAACCCTCCCACAAGATCAGAACTTTTTGACTTTTCTTTGTCAAGTCCATCGCCTAGGCCCGAACCAGAAATCCTCGGATTCCCAGCTGACGCTTTTAACCGCTCGGCCACGAAGCTTACAATTTGGAATTATTAAAACAAAAAAAAATCAAGCTCTACTGCATTAGCATTTTAAAAACTACTTTGGCAAAATTTGCAGTTTAATTACAATCTAACACTTTTGTAAATAAAATACATGACAAAAATCTCTAGCATCAACCCGTGATAGCTGTAAGCTGATTCGTTTCTTAGATGAAATTTCGTATAAGCAATACCTAAAATATTATTATTTTTTAAAAAAAGATTACAACTTTTATTTTTTCAACTCACAGCAAAATTTAGTTTGCTTTTAAATAAGTTAAAATGTTTACTTTACTTAATACTTTACTAAATACTTTAAATAAGTGGATTTTGCTTAAAATTGGCCTATCTTTAGCTTTAGATTGTATTTGTTTATTTAATTATGCTTTTTTTTCTTGTTAATGATAATGGAATGCTGTCAATTGTCCTTAACAGATTGTCAATCACTAAAAGAATATGTGGTAAATAATTTTCAGCTAATTATTAATCATAGTGGCAGCTCGTCTATATGTGCTACATTCATTGTATTTTTAAATATTAATATTTTCATTATATGACAAACTTTTCGCAAATCTGGTCGATAGACATTTCAGAGTGATCACAAATAAATTATTATTGCCTTGATGTAAGAGGGAAGGTAAATTTTTATTTTCCCTTTTCTATAATGAGTGGACAACAAACTCCCGATCTTAGTTTTCACAGTCTTTGTTTACCCTCAAATGGCTATAAATAAAATAAAAATGTAAGAAAAATAAAAACAACCGATTTCCAAAAACAAAGTAATTATCTAAAAATAAATATTTTTTTTTAAAAGTACAATAAAGTATTTAGGGTATATTTACATTGTACAAATCTGTTTAGAAAAATAAATTTTTTATCCATCATAAAAATATTGTAGTAGTGCTATTGTCATTAGGATTTGGATTATCATCCTTCTAAATACGACCTCTGGGAGTTTTTGGCGCACACGCCCTCGGTGATGCCACTGGAATTTTATTTTTTCAAAATACCAAATTCTACTTCAAATCGTTCGTTTCAGGTATCGAAATGGATGAAAAAGAATTTACTACTCGTTCTGACCGTTCTTGCAGTTCTTGTAGGTATTGCACTAGGCTTTTTTGCAAGAATGTTCTCGTACACTAGAGAAACTGTTACCGTAGTAGCTTTCCCAGGAGAATTATTAATGAGAATGTTGAAAATGTTGATTCTTCCTCTCATCATATCATCTATGATATCAGGTATGTATAATTGATTTATTTGTATATTCTTATAAAGTTATTAATCAAAACTACATATAGTAGTTTATAAAAGAGGAGTGGTGTAATTACGTATAATTTTTAGAGATGTTCAAATTTATATAATTACTCTTTTGCTTTATTAGAAGACATTTTCATGAAGAAAACTACGTAAATCTGACCGCGTTGATGTGCACGTGAAAAATGCTGCCGTTTACTTAGATTAGTGATGAGAGATATTTCAATAACAGTTATAAAATATCATTATTTCAATATTCGATAATTAAAAATATTATTTATAAGAAATAACAGTTATTTATTTGTTAAAAAAAAGCAGTATTTCGAAATCAAAACTAAAAAAAAAAATAGAAAAAATATGGTCTTAAAATAATTAATAGATACGCTGTTTAATTCTATCCGGAAATACCTAAACCATAAAAAAAGAGCAAGTTAAAAAAAAAAGGAAGTACGATCTGCTTACACATCCATCCGACCGCTGGTTAAAACAAACTTATTCTGTAATAAATCGAATACCTCAAGGTCAGAAGGATCTCGCATCGCAATAACTATCAAGATTGAATTGGAATTACCATACTCTGTGATATTTACGTCACTTCGTTATTGGCAGGGGCCCAAATTGCGATCAAAAATATTTTCGTTATTTTGATAAAAAATCGTATGATTTTTTTTATCGTATAATTTTATTTTAGGGTATGATTGTATCGTATCAGGATATTTTTTTGAGTGGGCGAAAGTTTATTGGATCGTGTATCGTGAGATTGAATCGGAATATTTTTTTGAGTTGTTTTTCTTTTGTGGGAACGATCTTTAGTGGAATAGTTCAAATCATTTGATGTGGAGGGAAGATTTTTGGCATTAATGTGTGAATCAGTTTTAGAGTGAATTTCGTTTTATATCATAGAAATTCTTTGGGAGGTTGGGAGAAAGATATTTTGCTTGCGTTTTGCGATTATTCTTTGGTACTCTCGTCGCATTGTAAAGGGTAAATAGAAAAAGCTTTAAATGTTATTAATTTTCATATTTATCATGGTCTGGTATATTGCGATATATTAAATAAAAACAAAATTTGGATGGAAGTTTAAAGTGTATGTTGACAAAAATTTAATAGCAATGAATTTTTTTATGTGCATATTCAGATCGCCAATATACATTTAATGATGTAAAAATGATTAGGAGAAATTAATATGTTCATATAATAGAAATAATTTATTGAAATATTATTAAGTGTTAGATCATTAACAGTATTTTAATGAAAATAATTCCTACCATTAACTAATAAAAAAACATGAAAATTTAGCATTTGATGTTTTGCGGCGCCTAATTCCTAGGTTGACGACATTTAATCTCGCTTGTGATATCAAATACAGTTAAATATACTAGTTATTTCATTATAATATCGTAATAACTGTCGTTATTTAATAATAACTGCTAAGCTCATCCCTAACTTAGATTAGCTGCTGTTACTAGCTGCTTAGAAGGCAGTGAAGTACAAAATACTATATCGCGCATACTATACATGAATTTATGTGTTGATGGCAAGAAGAGACATGTTAATATCCAAGTGATTAACGACTGTAAACATATGAGTTAAAAACGAATAATTGATACTTTTTCAAAAAGGCTTATGCGTTAAATTTGATCTATAACAATTCAGTATAATGAATGCATTACTTTCTAACATTAACTAATAATACATCCGGGGAAGCACTAAATGAATATATTAATCTAATTACTTACCAATAATTATATAAAAAGTTAAATGGATAATTTATGACTTATTAAACAAATTTTATAGGGAAATAGAACAATACAAAATAATCAGTAATCACTGAACTTTACGTTGAGAAATCTAAGTAATGGAGATGTTTGTGATATCACGTGATAATGTGACTATGTTATATGGATACTGTGCATTTATGAAAATACTGCTTCAGAAAGCTATAATTAAATAATACATTTTCTTTTCTAAAATTCATAAATTGTCATGGCAAGTTTACGCTTAAAATATTTTTTTTAAAAGGTTTAGCACAACTTGATGCAAAAGCCTGCGGGAAAATGGGCTCATGGGCTCTTCTCTATTACATATCCACAACAATCTTCGCTGCTGTCTTGGGTATCCTTCTTGTTCTTGCCATCCAACCAGGAGATCCTACCATCAAAGAGATGATCGAGTACAGAGGAGACTCACGCCATGTTTCAACTCTAGATGCCTTTTTAGATCTTATTAGGTGAGGCAAATATTTTTTCAATAAAAAAAATACAATTACGACATATATTATTAAAAGCTATAAGACTCAAGCTATTCAAGTATCGCTTGGGTCGAAACGAAGGGGCTCTAAATCTACTAAAATATGATTAAATACTTATTAAATTGCGAATTCCGAATACTACATTTGAATTTTTTCAAAGTTGCTTACTTATAATCCATTACTATTCGCCTGGCAATTAAGTACATTTTTTCCCTGAACATATATTGTTCTATTACTTCCATCAGAACATTTATGTTTTTAAGGATATATCGCCGGAACTATACAGTGAGAAATTTGGCTAAATGAAAAAATGGTATCTAGTTCACCAAATCGCTTAAGAAAGAAAATCTTGCATCAAGCGAAATAGGGTGACGCAATCAAGTTCAGTTTGCTCTCTCCTCGCCTAAAAAAAAATCCTAGAATAATTCCTTTCCTGTTAAAGAATCGTAACTAAATTCGGATGAGGGTGAATTGCGCGCCCAAAACATTTGATCTCGCGTTGCTACACATAGCAACGCGTTGCGCACCCAGGTATTTCTTCATTGCTTGGTGGATTGCACTTCCCTAGTCATCGACTTCAAGATTCTATTCTCTTTCAGCAGTCGATTTTGAGTTGGTTGATTAAATTAACGTCGCACTAGAGCTGCACATAGGGCTAATTGTCACGGTTCGGGATCAATATCAAAGGAAAGACCCGGGAACACTGCATCATATTTTTGAACCATGACCAGATAAACAGTCAGTTTTGGGACTAGGCAACGGCACATTATTGTTCAAAGATAGCTGTTACTCCTTTCGAGCAGCCGTTTGTGGCTATTCATCCCCTTTCGAGCAGTCGGTTTTGGCACCGGGCAATGGCCCATTGCTTTTAAAAAACAGCTGGTACCCCCTTTGAGCAGTCGTTAGGGGCTTCTCATCCTCTCCGAGCCGTCAGTTTTGGCACCGGGCAAATTTTATTTACAATAAGTTATTTGTATTTAAAATTGTTTATTGTCCTAAGTAAATATATGGTTTAAATTTTAAACGAATTAATTCTAATTCAACGTGGAATTTCTTCTTGTAATTAAACCTAAATTGAATTGTAATCAGTAATTTCCTATCAGTGTAATCAGCCAACTGTTGGGTAACGCTAATAGTTCGAATAAAAAGAAATGTATGACACGATATTAAAGTGATAAATAAAGATGGACAGCAGTCTGGAAGTGAAGTGCAATTTCTTTAGCAGAAGATTTCGCAGAGCGCGACTCACCTAGCAACCAATGCCGCAGAACGCAATTTATTTTTGTAACGCAACTAGCATATTCCGACTAAATTCCACCTTTAAACTAAATTGGACTTGAAAATATATGAAAATTTAGGGAATTAGAAACATATTTTATAAAAAAGGGGAATATTTTCACTTTACTAATTGTACATTGCATAAAATACATTAGTATTTGCTCATATTTTCTCTTCATTGTAATAACTATATATCTAAATTCATTTTTTTTTCAGAAATATGTTTCCAGAGAACTTATTAACAGCTTGTTTTCAACAAGTTGAAACAGTGTTTAGGCAAATTTCAAAGAACATTACAGTGGCCCCAATGGAATACGTGGATGGAGAAGTAACAATTGCAAATGACTCACAAACTGTTAGTTATTTTGACACAAAACTGGTGTACAAAGATGGTACAAATGTTCTAGGTCAGTGTAATTTTTTTCTTTTATAATATTACTTGAATTTTTATATTTTGAAAAAACTCAAAGGGGTAAAAGGTAGTTTTCAATAAAACGAAAAGTAGTTCGATTTCAAACTTCGAAGACAAAATTCTTTATAGTTTTAATTATATTAGAAACTAAACGAATTTTTTGCAGTAATAACTTAAATGCACTAATTCCATGCATTGTGTTACTCAAGCATTTAAAAAGCTAAAGTAAATAATAATTTCTATTTAACTGTTTAAATATCGATCATTGTCCTCAATATAACATTTTATTTAATTGATACATGGTAAATTAAGAAATATGTCATCAGTTGAGTACTGAAATATACTAATACATACCTAAATTTTTTAACCTCCTCATATGTACCAATGAAAAACAAAATGATTGACTTAATATATAAATGTCAATTTAAATTCACAGACATTTCATTATATTTGTTTCAGATTGAACCATATGAAATAAATTTAAAGAATTTATAAGTTATTACTTTATCCTTTTGCATAATGTAAAATTCTAGTAGTGTTTAATTTTTTTTTGAAAAAAATTCTATTACGCTATGATATTTTCAAGGGCTAATTGTTTTCTGCATTGCATTTGGCATTATTGGTGGTCAACTTGGAGATTTTGGTGCACCTATGGTTCGTTTCTTTGTTATACTAAATGAAATCACCATGCGGATTGTGATCATAATTATGTGGTAAGTATTTTTAAAAACTATTTTTTATTTTTAAATTATTGAGAGTATAATATAAACTCAGGGATAGCGCCCCTATAACCCTGTTTATTTCTGTCTAAAACACTTTTAATTTATTTAAAACTAGCTGTTACCTGCGGTCTCATACGCGTTTAAAAAAATTTCCCCCATTGGTTCGTTTCAGCCATGTATTCTTTTTTTTCCTTCGAAGGCAAAAAAAATAATCTGGTAGGTACTGCTTCCACTGTACCGTAAAATTTTATTCGCGGAAACATATTGGCCTCACGGGGTTAGAGGACACCAAAAAGTTAGAGAGGAGTGAATAAATTGCTAACTTGGTTGATGCGGTTGACCTTCTTCTATACGATGGTAGATAATTTATCCCCAAAGAACGATTAAACGTTGATTTGTGGGGGAGAACAGCAGTCGAGGGCGACATTCCCCCCTAAGCGATACAGAAGTCAGAGGGGGTAATCGGTTAACAAACGGTCTGGTCGACACGTCTCACTTTTCTCTGCCCGATGGCATGGCATTTATAAACATATAGGATTATTCCACGTGGAGTAATGGAGGAGGAAGCGTATACTGCCAAGAGCAATAATTTTCCTACGAGGTGGAATGGTCAGACGATTGAACGGATTAACGAGCTACTCGTTCTAAACATTTCACTTTCCTGTACCCGATGGTATTTCATTTATCCCTATATGCTGATTCTAAGTGGAGTTACATTAATTTTGTAAATGTTGTTTTTTTAGGTTGCGACTCCACCCCAGACCGAAAGCATATACATATTAAGCATAGCATATTAAGTCAAAAACTGGTATATTGTTCAGAAATAGCTTACTTATATCAAACGAACCATTTCAAGATTTCTTTCAAAAGGATACATCAATATAAAAAATAATTAAATAATCAAAGTTTCTTAAATATTATGCCCTTTTATATAAAACACGTTGTTCTTTAAAATGTTTCTTTGAAGTTCGAATCACCTTCATTCTATTAATTGAAACGTGTACAAACCCTTCTAGACAATACAGTTTCAAAGTAGGCGGCTTAAAGAAATCGAAAATTATTATATAAGTAGTATATTTCCCGTTACAATTTCCGTTATCATATAGCATGTCTCCGAATGTTATCTTTTCCGTTAGTTTTCCAATTGCAAGAGTTGGCGCAAAGTTAAAACACATACAAAAAAGAAATTATGTATAATTTATTTAGAGTTAGTCATAAAAAACTCATTAAAAAAATGCACCCATTTCACCAAGAGAAATAAAAGGATTGTTCGTTTTGCCCTGAATTTAGTTTCATCGCCGAGTTGGGGCAAAATAAAAACGAAAAAATGCTACAATATTTTTATAACCGTTGGAAAACGTGATTTAAACTATTAAAAATAATTCCAAAGCCACTTTATTAATTATCGTTTAAATATTTTCAATTAAAATTACACGCGCATAATTCATATAGATATTACTCGTATAACGGGAAAAAGTGAATAAAACGTTTCAAATAAACTTTAAATGTCATACAGATTTTAATTTAATAACGCGAAACTTTTTCTTTAATCTATAAAAAAAAATCTAGCAAGCGGTTCAACATTACTTTTGTATATTTTCAAAACGCTTATCTTTTCTATGACAACGTTAAATTATTTGGAAACAGATATATCTTAACAATATTAACCGGTTGCCTGACATTCAATTAATTTTACCTACAAAACTTAATTAAAAAAAAAAAAATCCCCGTGTTGCAGCGCTCTAAACATAAGCTAAAACCTGCTCTTGGTCGAGTTCTTTGCCTGTGCCAAATTTCACCCTGATCCGTTTTCAATATTAGCCCTGTCAAATGGACAAACGCACAAACTTTCAATTAGATATAAGATAATATTGTATCAACTATAAAGAACTATTCATCATTCGAATGTCTATTCTTGCTAGGTATTCTCCATTTGGCATTATGTCTCTCATAGTTGGCAAGATCATGGCCATCAATGACTTGGCAAAGACAGCAGAGCAGCTAGGTCTATATATGCTAACAGTTGTGGCAGGCCTAGCTATTCATGCTTGTGTTACACTTCCGTTCCTGTATTTTGCTGTAACACATAAAAACCCTCTGACGTTCTTCAAAGGAATGCTTCAAGCTTGGGTGACTGCATTAGGAACAGCTTCCAGGTAATAATGAATTTTATATTTGTAGACCTCAAATTCACTGTGTAAATTTTTTTTTGTCAATTTTCTACATTTTTGAGAAATTACTAGTAAGCGTGTTATAAATTGGGAGATTTTATTTTGTGAATTCTCCTCTAAAAAAATCTTTTCAAGGTACTGCTTCATCTCTGCCTTCAACCTGATTGGATAAGATTAGTTTATTTTCCTTAGCTTGAACGCTTAATTTTTGAAGCTTAAATTATTTTAAAAGGCCAAAGTTTTTGAATGCACAATCGAAATAATAAGAAATACAGCCATATCTTTATTTGATGGGCGAAAGACTTTAGTGAGGGACAGCAACAACAACAAAAAAAAGGAATCATATCAGTGGTCCAGTTGCGATTGTCTAATGCCAAGATAGGATCAGTGAAAAATTGTGACCAAGCATGGTCGTTAAATTGAGAAATTTTGATTACTTTTCTAACCTTATGAAGTTCAAAATTTATTTAATTTTAAAATAGTTTTAATTAGTAAAAGTCATTAATAAAAAAACTCATTTATCATTATATGATTAGATACTATCAGTGGCGGCGATTGGGTGCTGAAAGTGGGGGGGCAAGATAAAGGGGTAACAAGAAGTCCCCCAAATGGGAGAGGGGGGGGGGGGGGAACTAAAAAAATGTGCTATAATATTGCTATAAAAAAGCTATGGTATTGCACACTTGTATTTACTCACTATTTTGTTGAAGTATACCAACTTAAAATACACAGTAAAAAAAATTTAATAACAAATTTAAAAAAAATAGAAGTTTTCATACCATAAAGCTGATTTGAGACGAGTTAAAGCATTCTTTTTTCGTTATTCTGACTTAAAAAGGCGAAACAAAGCACGATAACTTTCAGAAATACTATATAAAAGGCCACAAAAACTAAAGTCCAATTTTCAGGAGTATAAAAGGTATGAACTGTTCAAAACACCTCACTTGGCTATTTTAGCTATAGTCGAAGACAATTTAACTAGACCTTTAAGCGAAGGGCTACGATGTGTAAAAACACTGAACTATGGCCCTGATTGAATAAAAAAAATCAACGACTGATTTAAAAACAAATAAATATCTATCGGAGTAGTCATAAGTCATATACAGTTTGCTCTGTAGACTCCAAAATGTCTGTACAAACGAGTCATATAAGTCATATTCGGCGCCGTTTTCCCTACTGCTTATATGATGCAAAACTGAGAAAACTTGGGAATGAGTCATTCTGCTGAGAGCCAGAGGCCCGATTTGGGTAGATTTAATATGTAGTTACAATAAACTAATTTCTTGATGTTTTCGAAATCAAAGCATTGAGAATTTAAAAAAAAAAGCTATTAAATCTTTTCTGCCATCATCTTTGAGAACATTCACTGATAAGTAAAGTAAACAAATACAATTTTGTGGATTGTGTTTTAAAATGTTATAATCGGAGATTTTCTGACTAAATTAACTATTTCAAAACCAAATTATTTAATAAGTAATCATAAGTAAAATTATTATAACTATTTCTTTCAGAAAATATATAGAAATAATATGGTTAAAAAAGTTAATCGCTTTGATTAGACTATGCAAATGTATGTTTTGTTTTGATTTATATTAAAAATTAATGGTACTTTAGAAGCAAAATTTATTAAAATATACTACTTGATTTAATATTCGAACTCGCAATTTGGCGCTCTTTAAAGCGCCAAGTTCCTTACCGGGAGGTTGCAAGCCCGTTCTCCCATCGTCCAAACGTTTGGAGGAAACTAGTGCACATTAAATCTGTCAATGAGAGGGGTTTGAACCTCCTGAACCCCCCCCCCCCCCTCTCCCTTATTTACGTTCCTATGGTAGTGTGAGGAAGTTGGGGCTCAAAATTTTTCCTTTGTTAGGTAATGCAGTAAAACAATTGAATTGTAATTTAGTTTTAAAAAGTCCAATATAAAAAAAAGTTGCGAGGGCAACATACAAAAAAGTGCGGGGGCAACCGCCCCCTCTTGCCCCCCCCCCCCCCGAATCGCCGCCACTGGATACTATCATGGAAAACGTTTTCCAAGGTTCAAGATTATCTAAATCTAAAATTTTAGAGCACAATTTTTAAAGGCATGAAAAGAACAATTTTATAATACAACTTCGAACTTGCTAGTAAACTAAATGACGTCTTGAATTGGTGAGTAAGAAAAATAATAAATTATAATTAACTGCATATTAAGAAGAGGTGGTTCAATATGCAAATGTGGCCGCTTAGATCCTTAAAGAGACTGCCAAATCCTCGATAAATAGGGAAAAGTAAATAACTGTGTAGTGGACGTTTTGTAACCCTATTCTTTCTAAATTTAGACCTCATTCTTTCTATTTTAATTTATTGAGAATTTATACCTTACATCTTTTCTTACCTGAAAAAAAGCACTTGATAATGCACAATTTCTCCCAAGTTTGGAATTTAGCCTTTTATATATTTTGTTTGCAAATAGAGAAAATATCGATATTAAATAATACTATATCCCTCCTATAAGTTGTCAAATTTAAAAAAAAAAAAAAAACACTTGATCAAATTAGGGCACAAAAAGCATGTTCGCTTTGTCACAAACATTCCTTGAACCGTTCGCGATAATAAGTGATATAGATAAGTTTTAAACATATTTTCCTTTTCAGTGCAGCTACTTTACCAGTAACCTTTCGCTGTTTGGAAGAGAACAATGGTATCGACAAAAGAGTAACTCGTTTTGTTCTTCCTGTGGGTGCTACAGTTAACATGGATGGGACTGCATTGTACGAAGCAGTGGCAGCTATCTTTATTGCTCAGATGAATGGAATCTATTTGTCAGCTGGTCAAGTTATATCTGTAAGGTAAAACGAACACCTAATAGTAATTATTTTCTGTAGACTCAACAATCACTAGCAAATAGATTGTGACAAGAAATTTTAGCCTAAGAAGTGTTAAATATAGTTAACTTTAAAATTGGTAAACAAGTAATAAATAGTTTAATGTTTTTATATATTTAGGAAATTTCGAAATTATAACACATAAATTGGAACTTTTCATAAGTTATTTCAACATATCATTCTCTCTCAGAAAACTACCATGAAGGAATTTATTGTGCGACATATTACAATTAGGAAATTTTAACAATATATAACTAATGTTTTTAACCAATTTATAAAAAAAAATCAAATACAATTTAATAAGCTTTTTATACAGCTATCTTAAATGTTTGAAAAGTGTAATAGTATAAATAGGGGGAAATCCATGCAAGTTAACATTAGTGTACACATGTTACATTGATAAGCTTCTTTCTTTTATAATTAATAATGGCTAATAAAGAATTAAAGTTATTCCTTGATCTACAAAATTTAAATATAGATATAAGTTAATTTATATATCTAATTTTTTCTTTCATAATTTGAAGATAAGTTTTCTTTTTATAAAAGCACCTTAAGCATTTAAATAATCCCTTTCAATTGGAATGATCAACTTTAATTATATTTCTAGTCTAACTGCTACTGCTGCCAGTATAGGTGCAGCAAGTGTCCCAAGTGCTGGTCTTGTAACAATGCTACTAGTACTTACATCAGTGGGATTACCAACTGAAGACATATCAATGATTGTTGCTGTAGATTGGCTGCTGTAAGAGTTCTTTCTAATCTTATATTTACAGTATTATATAAAGCATTTTAATAACTTAAATGGAATACTTAAAGACTCATTTAATTTTTAATTGAAATGTAATATTCAAAAATCTTTTCCACAACAGCATATTTTTAAATAGTCAGAAGGCATGATTAAAAAAATATTTCGATTTATTTTAAATTTTAGTTATTGTATGTTTTATATAGTAAATCTTTTATGGATTTCTTTCTTTCAGAGATAGGGTTAGGACTTCAATAAATGTTTTAGGAGATGCTTACGGTGCAGGAATCATACATCACTTGTGTCGTGGAGAGCTAGAACACACTAATTCTAATAGAATCAACATTGAAATACACGATTGTTATCCCGATTCCCGTCGCCGAAGCTCCTTATCATCTGCCCAGTATTCTTTTCGTCAAATAGCAAAACAGAAGAAACTTTCCAATTGTAACAAGCCTAGCTCTCTTGTAATTGAAGATAATACAAGTGAAACACAAATGTAAATAAATTTAACTATAAAATACAAAAATAAAAACATATTTTCCTTGTGTTGAAGAGTGACTATTTGTAAAAGTTATTCTACTTGGAGCCTTTAAAACCCAGGATGGAAAAGCATATCATGGGGCTACCACACTTTCCTCTGTCGCTAAGGAAATTAAATACTATTGTTTCTATTGTTAAAACGAACATCTCTGACTATACTTGTCATGTGAATTAATGAATGACTATAAGGATTTTCACGTCTGATGTTCATTAGGGTGGAGCAAAAAAAATCCAAATTTGATTAATGTAATGTAATAGTGCGGAAAAGCTGCCTTTCGAATACATTATTTACCATGTAAAAGGATTTTGATAGCAAATAATATCTAGAGGTTCCCCTCAGGCCGTGAAATTTACCAGTAACAGGTAAAAATTGAATAATGTTGCTATGATGAGAAAAATGTATCAGAATTTAATACTGCGGAAATTTTAACTTTAATATAAGTTCATTTTTAAACATAAAAGCAAGTTAACAAGTTCTTACAATATTAAAGATAATTTGAGGCTCCGGCCGGAGTACGTACTTTACATCAAATGTCCATATATTACCATATATTTCCATATACTACAGAACAAAGGAGAAGTAAGTATGGAATTATGAATCCAGCTTAGTTTAGTTCACAAGAGTTTCACTTAAATCTAAAGATATTAGTAAAAAAAAATTCTTTGAATTTTTCTCAGAACTAAAACTGTAACCACAATGTAAACAACTGAACATAATTTAATTAGTCACTTATTTACTTGATTATTGACAATATTCTGCTTTGGTGTTATATTGTGGCATAAGTTTTCTAGACTGCAACCTGAATCTAATAAACCCATCTCTTGCTTGCACCACAAACCGCAGCTGATGCCTTCGTAACTAATTTGAGTATGACATGGGTAGTTTGCGAAATCAAACACTTAAGGTATGCCATCAAGCACCATTTGTTTCAAAGCTTCATCTGAAATTCCCATGGTAAATGGAGGTTCCGTTGTTTCCAAACTCTGCCAATATATGAGTTCATGGTAGTCTTCAGCTTCAAAGTTAAAATCTGAAATTATAAATCTGCGGAGTTCAATGGATCTTGCCGCCAAGATCCTATGCAAACCAAGCTCCCTGATGAATTTTTGATCATCTGTCATCATTGCTAATAGTATATTTTCCCCGATTCCCAAAGAAACCATTGCGCTGAATCACAGGATCTATCACAGTTTTCATATCAGAAGAGAGATAATGAGATCTTTTTATTGTTTTGAAGACGTGTTTGGCACCATCTTTACAGGAGTGGTGAATCTTAATACTAAACCACATTGGCGCACAAACTTTCATAATGTATTCTGCTAGTGTGTATAAATTCTGTGATGGATTGATAGTTGTGATATACAAACGCAATATTTGATTTGCAGTCGTTAAACACCTTGAATGAGTCAATGCTTCAGGTTGTCGTCCGAACAAATTTGTTGAGCACTCGCCGCTGGCCAGTGATTGGCAAATATCAAATAAGTAATGTTGTTCAGTATTTAATTTTTTTTCTACTTATGTTGACAAGTTAACATGAATTGTCTCAAATAATACAACTGGCAATTGTTCACAATTAGCCAATGCTTTTCCAAAAATACCAGAGAATGCACGAGGACCTGTAGTTTTACCGTCTACGTGTTCTAGTAGATGTCGTAATTGAAGCTCGTTTGAATGAAGCTGACATACCAACCATTGCAAGGTTTTTTAAAAATAAACTTCGAGAAACCTTATTACTCCTCCATTTCTTCCAGTATTTACGTTGTGTGGTTCCGTCACATCCGACAGCTACAATATTATCAGCAGAAATTCCGTTTTCTATTAGATAGTCAGTTATGCTTTTGGTGATGTTTCGTCGTTTCATCTGGCTTTAAAGCGTGCCTTGCGTATAAATAATACTTTATCATGTCTTCATAGGTGGAAAAAACAATTTTACTAAACTCCTTCAGCCAAACGCAGGGCACTTTAATCTAGTTCTTGTTTTTGCTTTGCTAGTGGTAGTCATTTTTCACAATTTAATCATCGATTCGACAATACATAACTTCGAAGTGAAAATACACGAGAACGTAGGCACAAACTCAAGCAATGTATGTATCTTTGTCTACCGTCACTAAGATGATACATGATATGGCAATGAATAACAGTCTTGTACATTTGGACGAATTCGTTTAATGAGGTAGAGATGAAATACTGGCACACTCGCAATGATGATACATGATATGGCAATGAATAACAGTCTTGTACATTTGGATGAATTCGTTTAATGAGGTAGAGATGAAATACCCGCGCATGCGCAATGATGCAGAAGTGAATTCTTCCAAGGTCAAAGTGGGCCTATGAAGTGAATGAATATGTAAAATAAAGCTATTTTAATTTTCTTTTATTGATACCAAATGGAAACTTTCCCACTATATTAGAAATTAAATTACTGTAGAATGAAAACTTATCAACATCACAGTGTTGTAAAAAAAGACAATTTTGTAGAATTCAAGTCCAGAAGGGAACCTCAAGATGAAAAGATAGAATAAAACTATTTTAGGTCTGTCATTATGATACCAAATGACAACACTTTTCTGCACTCGAATTTTCTGCAAATTCGAAAAAAAATTAAATATTTTTGCCTATACTTTCATTCCACCCTAATGTTCACATACATAAATTAATGAAACTTTAGGACATAGTTGACTAAGGTTTATTAGAATAAACATTTAAAAAATATACATAAATTAATGGTATGTTTAAATATGTATGGCTTTCACTAGTAGTAAAGCAACACTTTCAAATATAAATTGAAGTAAATGTCTGAAAAATAATTATATTAAAAAAGCAACAACTACATAAAACTAACATTGTAAAATAAAGATTAACATAAATAAAAGTGTAAAGCGAAAAGATAAACAAATACGCAATAATCAAATTTGTAAATATAAATTCATATGTACAAACATCTTATAACATATATACAAGTTTTCATGTGTCACTAGATCCTTAGAAAATATTTCCTAATATACTATGATAAATATAGTTAGAATTCATAGATAAAAATCTTTTAATAATTTGATATATTTTAAAAATTTTGAATCTCAATTTTTTTTAATATTTATAAACATGGCTCAACATAATTTCCTGGGAAAAGGCCGGTGGTTCCATTCATAACTCCTTCATACCACCCATCATCATTCTTTTTTACAACATAAATAATGGAATTTTCCGAGAAGGAAAGCTCATCGTCTTTATCAGCAGCATAATCATAAATAGCCACAACTGCAAACAAATAAGAATTTGTTCAACTTTGTAACTTCATAATAAAAATTAATTGATAAGTTTAATACATACCTATGTTATAATAAAAGAGTAAAATCATTATTAAAGGTGCAAAAGCAGAAATTGAGAACTAACACTAGTTTTTCTATTATTAATTAAACATGCAAGTTTCACAAGATTTTTTTGAGAGAATTTTTTTAATTGCTTGAAAGTTTACAGTTAAATAGATTAATTACTTCTATTAAAATATATATTTAAAACCAATACCAGGAGGAAATCTGTTTTATATTAACTCATGAAGTCAACAGTATGTTTTGTTCCGTTATGGATTTACATAAAATGTTTACTGTAGCGAAAAGGAAAGATTATGTAAATTCTATACTTCCAAGCATCACCAAGAGAGGGTGCATATATTTTGTATTTAATTCCCTGGACTAGTAGTCCAGCTCTTGTTCTTTCTTTGATGACGATGTGTTATGCTCCCGTTTATCCAAAATAAATCAAAGTCACCTCATCAAGTATATGTTGGGTTATTTATTTTACCTCACCACAACCAACACGTTTCAATCACAAGCATATGGGTCAAATTAAAAATTTATATGTCTTTGTGCAGACAGAGGTGTTAATACCCAATATTTTTAACTATCTTGAAATCAGAAAATGCTTAGTTTGTAATAGAAATATGAAACATTTTTATATTTTGGTATATCAATAACATTTGTAATAGCAACTGCTCAAGCTTACTATGCTAATTATTATAATATTAACTCATATTACTAATGTCCAATTTTTAACTCCTTTAGCCCCTTTTATGACTTGTAGTACCCAACATAAAAGCCTTTTTTCACAAGAATAAAATTGTTGTTAGTGAACCAAAATTTCAGCTATACTTTGTTATAAAAATAAGCATTGTTACCTTTTTCTACAAAGTTCTTAGGCACCCAATCTGGTGCGTCCAATCTACAAAGAAAAGGTGGAGATGGTGGATTGTAATTCTCATGGAACAAGCTATCATCCTCAGGAGGAGGTGGTGGTAATGGAGGGGAAACTAAATACAAAACATGCTTACAGTAAAAACAATTTCATATTATCTTTGTACACAGATAAATAACTGCAAATAATTTTTAAATATATGTAATCAAAATAGTTCATTTTCCAAAATAATCATGCTTTTCTTCAGATATTCCTTACAACTATTTTTTAATATAAAAGTTATATTAGTACAAATATATATATATATAAATAAAAGGTTAGATAAGAAATTAAACATTATAATATCTCTTATAAGAAAAAATTAACTGAACTTGTTCAAAATTAATCAAACTTCTTTTTATCTACTTCTCAGTTTTGAATATTTTTTTAAACAGAAAATTTGAGATAAACTACATATAATAATAGTTTTTTAATTGCAGGGATGAGATTGGTCAAGTAGCAAAAAAGCTGAAAACAAAAAGTGGTGTGAATTATACAAAAAATACTTTTTTTACCTAACAAAAATACTATATTGGTAATAACGATTTAATTTGTATATTTAGTATAAATATGGCAATTAGTTATATTATATTATTTATATGTAAATGAAAATTTACTTTACCAAACCATTTAGCATGCAAGTACATGAGGAAGCTCACACAAAATTAGAAGAAAAAATTCAATGTGCATTAACACTAAGTTTCTTAACATAATCAACAACACAGAAACATAAGAGGAGATGTTAAGTAGCCTCTTCAAAAAATAAGGTTAGTTTTTTTCTTCAAAATATTTGACAGTGTCCTATGCTTGAAAACAGTATCAAATAGTCTCTTTATAGTTCCTTTGTCCTGGGATCACCTTCTAAGTAAAGACTATTACAATTTAAGTAAAAATATATTGAATTTTTTCCTTTCAAGTTTAACATTTTGAAATAAAACTAAAGAATCTCATTCCTGTAATTGGGATACAAATGATGATCAGGATTTTTTTTTATTACAAGGTCCAGAAAAATGATCCAGGCCCTGGACTTCCTAGGTTGGTCCTGTCTATTTAACACCTCCTAATAATTCCCCAATGACCATTCAATTGCTTTTTAAATCTACCCACTTCTGAAGAATTAACATAATCAGTCAAACAATTCTATTTGTTTATTACCCAATTACAAAATAAATGCTTTCTAATCTCCCAGTTGTGGCTCCAAGTTGTGGTTAATATAACTTGTATCCACAAAACATCTGGTTCATTGGAAATATTAAATAGCAAATTAATTAGGATATTAATCTTAATATTGAGAATTATTAATTAGAATAGCAATTTATTGTTGGTGTTTGCATTTTTGATGAATAATATAAAAGTTTGTTATTCAGTATAAAAAAACAGAATTTTAATGAACAATTTGGCATTATAACAATAAAGTATGCATTTGAAAAAAATTACTTTTTGTATGATATGAAGAAATATGAAATATTACAAAAACTAGTAGTTCTGGAAACAGTAGACCTTGTAATAAAAAAAATCCTTAAAATATATGTTGTTTTTAATGACTTCAAGGAACATTCAAGCCAAATTTGAAGGAAATCGAATGATACGTTTGATCGTGGCTGCCTAACAAATAAATTTACAGACAGACAAAATGCTGAACGGTCAAGTTAAAACATAACTTCACTAAGCCTCGGTCAATTAGTTACCTAAATGCTATACAAATATACTTTACCTAAATTATTGCAAAACTTGCTTTAGAAAATTTGCACATAACTTCATAATGGTTGACTGATTTGACTAAACTATGGAAATACTGTATATTTAATGCTCAAGAAGTAGTGGAAGATGTAGACTTTAAGATGTCTATTTTAAAATACATTACAAAGGGACTTAAGTTATTGATTTAAAAAGACTATCCCTAAAAATGTGTAGTGTTGAATGAATGGATCAACTTGTTTTTGTAGTCTTTTCAAATTAGTCTTAGTTTAAAGGCATACATGCAATTTTGTGTATTTTTATGATCAATTCATTTCTGCTAACATATGTGGGCATACATAATAAAATAAAGTATATACGTAAGAATTTATTATATAAAAATCACTTACTATTTCCAGGGTGATCAAAATCTGTTGAAACATGCATAGGAGGCTCTGAGCAAAGAAAAAAAAATCAGTATATCATGCATCTGAAATACTTAAAGCAGCACAACACACTTTGCACTTAGGATATAAAATTTTAAAGAATAATCATGCATTTGTTTTTAATGCAACCTTGTGAGAATATCTACTTTACAAAGTCTTTTTCTTATGAAAGCATTAACATTAAGTCACAAAAGGATATTTAAACTATAGGTATAGAAAAATGTGGTACTTTTGCATAGCATACTATCTTTAAATATATTAAAATTGAAATAAACTACATCAATCCACTTAAAAAGTATGCATTTTTCAAAATATTAAATATATTTGAAGGACTAGGAATACAAACAAATCAAGTCCAATTCTTTCTATTTCCTGTTATTGATATCTATGAATACAGCTTGACAAGTTTTATCACTATATAAATAGACTTTATGGCTATCAAACCCAAAAACCATACAATTATGTCAATGTATGGTAAACTACATTGAAAACTAACTTTGAGATCATTTTCTAAAAAACAAGCCTAGTCTTTTTATATTCTCAACCCTTCTTTCGTATTTGATAATTATAAACAAGAACTTTATTAAATAATTGAATCTGAAACATGTGTTTAACTAATAATAAAATATAATTATACAATTTATATAAAGTAAAAGGTTTGTAAAATTTCCAAAGCAAAATTGCAAGTCCTCAAGAAAATATATATTTTTATTATGGTATTTGGTCAATAGGATTTTTGTTGTTACAGAGTGGCAAATCTAAAAAATACAGTGGCAAATCTAAAAATACATATTTTAGATATTTGTCATCAGAAAGTGATTCACAGGATATGCTTTGGTTTTTATATTTATACCAAACTGCCAATATTTTTATATAAAAAAAACGCTCTTTAGCTCTGATAAAAAGTAAACTTTGAATTTAATATTCATGGCAATAAAGAAGTAAAACACTCTCACTCTCTCTCTCTCTATATAAAGTTTATACTTAGTAATAAAAATAAATATTTTGGGCAGGTATTTTAAGTAGATGCTTGGGCCTGTATTTATGTTATTAATTTTTAAAAGTGGGAAAAAACAGCACATATATACCTGGAAGTTTGTCAATTAAGCTCATATTTAATGGTGGTGGAATAGGAGAAGCCGGTCCAAGAGCATTTGAATGACTATTATGAGTCATTGGATGAACCATACCTATCTGAGGCTGAGAAGAAAGCATATCCTGAGAAACTTGTGAAGTAGAAACCATTGGCAAAGTAGAATATCCGCTCGCTTTTCTAATTTCTTGGCCGCGGGCCCCAAGATAGCCCATGGGATAGTTGGGTGCATAGTTGCTAGGTACAGTAGGTGGTGCTATGGGTGGCACAGGAGTTCTGTATTCCTTGTGTGTTGTTCCCCTTGATAAACTCCCACCTGCTCGAACAGGTTGTGGTGGAGTAGGAGGTTTAGAAGTTGGAGGAGGACCTGCACTTGTTCCTGTGCCGTTCATAGGATTTTGTTGTACAGGCGGTAAAGTTCTTTTAGATCGAGGTGTGTTGCTAGTCATCTTAACTCCATGGCCGATGCTGTCTAATATTGTGTAATCAATTGGTTTTCTAATGTATTTTATGGGTTTTTCTTGATTACTTGGGGCTAATATTTTATGCATTCGTGTTGTGTTTTTACTGGTTGTCAAAATTCCTATCTCCCTTCGAGCAATTTTCTCTTTATGAATCATTACAATCTAATAGAAAAAGAAACAATATAAATAATTTATAGATCTTTAAGTAAATTTTAAACACTTGGAACATGTATTTTCAATTTTTTAGTGATCATGGTAATACATTTGTATCTAAAGTTTTACTTCAAATATGTTTATGATAAAATGCATGGTTAGCATCAAGAGAGCAATGTCCTTCACTAAAATTAGGAAATACAATGCAGCATGGTTCTTAACCCTCTGATGGAGCTGAACGATTTAAGTCATCCAAGGATTTCCAGTTTTTCTAGCAATACACATAAACTTTAAAAAGTCAGTTTGTAAAAAATGACATTTTTAAAATTTAATATATAAGATTTTCAAGCCAAAGTTTTTAGTTTAAATACATATGTAAATATATATTTTATCATAATTTTTTTAAAAATGCAATATTTTCAAAGTATTTTCCTTTTTCTATTGAATATTTTGCTTTGAAAATCTGTACAGATATCCAACATACTCTTTTATGAAAATATACAAGTGTTTATAAATATTATGGAACTATAAAACAAATCTTAAACAAGGAAGTTTTGAATATTTGAGAAAAAAAATGCCCAATTTTATGTTTTAAATTATTAGTGCCTAAATATCAGTTAATCTAAATTTCAAATATGAAAAAACTCAAAAGGTACGTAAAAAGGTACTTAAACCAAGATTTATTTCTGCTTTCTGGTCACTAAAAAAAATAAGCTTAATAAAATTCAATGTTTATAAAATTCTATCCAACAAATATTAAAACATCAACAGTAGAAAGTCCAAAACCCTGATGTCCAAATAATGGGAATGATCCAATATCCAGACCTTTTTGAATTTAGGCTCAGATGTTGGTCGGTGTTAGGGTGTATTTTTTCCCAAGATGATTAATATCTATCTAAATGTGGTTACTTGTTTACTTTTTTCTGTGGACAAGTTGGTTTGGATTGATTGGATGTTTAAGCGATGCATGAATTGGATGGATGTGTGCAAAATGAATGGGGATGGATGTGTGAGCAATGGTAGATTGGATGGATGCGTGTTCGATGCTTGGATTGGATGCATGCACGTTACGGTTAGAATATGCCTCTGATTAAATTGTTGTTGTACGTTTCTGCGAACTATTCAGAATCTACAAATATATCAATTTGGATATTTGTAAATTATGTGGTTGGTTCAAACATAATTTGGACAACGTATGTTGGATTGCTATGATAGATAGTTGGAAATAAGTTTATTTAGAACTCTTGAATATTGGTTGTTTATGCTCAATTTAAAACATATTTTATTTGATGCACTTTAAATATTGTTTAATGATATAATATATTGTTATTACTGTTTAAAATTTTGCAGGTAAGCACCCTTAATTTTCAGATGGTATGGCTGGCAAATGTGGTATGGTTCAAAGGTTAAATTTTTTTCTTGTGTACATGTTATGACATGTATGTCAGAAGTTTGAGTGGTGATAATGTTAATATGATTGAATGGTGCAAGAAAGTGGTATTGTTGTCCGAGTGTCAATACCACCAGTGGTATTGTGTGTTATGAATGTCCTGAGTGCAAGGGTCCGATGCAATTGAAGAAGAGGAATGAAATTCAGGATAAATGGGAAAGGTTGTGTTATGTGGATGGACATTGTAAGAAAAGGAGTATAAGAAAGGATACATGGTTTGAAAATAATAAATTGAGTATGGCTGAAATTCTTTTATTTATGTATTTGTGATAGAATGAAATAGTTGTGAACTAGTGTTATGAATGATATTCATACCATGTGTGACTGGTATAATTATGTGTGTGCACAGAAGTGCTTGGAGTCAAATGAAAAGATCGGAGGGAGTGGAAGGACGATTGAAATTGATGAGAGGAAGTTTGGTAAAAGGAAGTATAACAGAGGTAAATGGGTGTTTGGAGAGATTGAATGAGAGAAGGATAAATGTTTCTTTGTGCTTGTGCCTGACAGATCAAAAGAATGTTTGCTAAGTGTGATTCCAGATACCACAAAAATTTCTAACTGTTGGTTCAGTCACCAATGACTAGAAGACGAAAGTATTCAGCATAGTCCGAATTTCATGGATTTGAATACAAGGACTCATACCAACAGTGTTGAGGGTATATGGACTGCTTTGAAAAGGTTCCTGCGAGGTACTTGTCATGTTAAAGATCAGTCTAATGGGTACTTTGCATAATACCTGTGGAGGAAGCAAAACAATGTCGAAATGCAAAGAAAAATGCTGGCATTTATAGAAACGATCGTCTATCCCCCATAAATGAGAGACATTTAAATCAAGTGCAAGTATTTTTAATATTTTGTTAGATTGCAGTAATGCAAATTTCTTTTGGGTCTATGTATTCTATTTTAAGGCCGTTTAAACTTAACACATGTATTGGCGATGTGAGATTATCAGAATAGATTGTTCTAAGGGAATGCTTATAACTACTACTGTCTGAACTGGGAACTACTGTCTGAAGGATTTCCTGTAAGAATCATAATCAACTGCCTGAAAGGGGTACCAGTTGAGATCCCAAGTAGGTGGAGGCTGATGTTCAAAGACCACAATGATTCGAAATAGACTGCAAACATCGCCAATAGCCTATTGTGCAGCTCTAGTCCGAATTTAATTTACCAACTAACCATAGTTCGAATCCCCATGATCCCTGCAATCTCGAAAGAGGAAACGCTAACAGAGCCAGGGGTTGCTTTATTGGTAGATGTAGGCTGGCAAAAGATGCTGTCGCTAGCCGATTTTTAAAAAAATGTGCCAATTCATCTAATCATCGACATTTTTACTTGAATTTCTAAAGAAAAAATTCTTAACTTGATTTTTCGTTTTCTCGTAGACCAAAGAGTCGGATGGAAAAGAGTGAAAGGAGGTGGGGATGAAATTCATCACTTGGCCTTGCATTAATTTAAATCTTGCAAAGTTACCCATCACTTTGGTACTCAAAATAAACAAACTCCGAATGTTTTTTTTATAAGAAATATTTTTTTGTAAGAAATCGGCTGGTTGGGAGAGTGAGGAGGATGAAATTTACCAAGTGGTTATGCATCCATTTAAGCCTTGCTAATTTATCTTATTCCTTGGCACACAAAATGGACTAATCTGGAGTGTGTTGAATATTAAGAAATTCCAATTCTGCTACACTAATATTAGTAATAGTCAAACTGCTGATTTAAATATTTTTTATACATTCACACTCCAACAAAATAATGGCTAGCAACTCTATTTTCTCTTTATTATAGATTTATTTGAATATTCATGAGAAAGAAAATTGAAATTTGCTATGAGAAATTTCAATACTGGACTTGCTTTGGCACAGAGAGTATGGAATGTTTATGGATATCATGATAATCTTAAATCCGGAATTTTTCAAAATCTAGAATCACAGAAGTCCTAACGATTCCGGATTTGAGACTTTCTACTGTATAAATAAAAAAAAATATTGAAATGATTTACATGCAAATATTTTTCGATTAGATAATCAAAATGTTAAAATAAGGAGCTGTTTATAATTATGTTACACAACTTGGGGGGTGGAGTGTATCTTGTGCGACATAGAGAAGGGGAGACTTCCGTGTTTTCTTTACAAACTCAAAGTTTAAAGAGGAGAAATTCACTTTTCATAAACTTTAATATATTTCCAACTGGTTTATAACATGTTTTGCAAAATACAAAGATAAAAAATTGTAGAAATCTAAGTACGCACATGAGAAATTGAAAATTACAGATTGTAGCTACTAAATATGATTTTACACATTATTTATGTTGCAATTAGAAAAGCTAGTTACTTTTAAATGCAATAGCCATAAGATTTGTTAATGTAAAAAAATTTTGTTGCAAACTTTATTTTGATTTATATTATAGGCTATTCTGCAAAATCTTAAATTACTTTTCAGGGTGTCCACAGGGAAAGCATTTTGAATTTCCCTGCAAGCAATATTTTTTTTTACGGCAATATTTTTAAAATGTATTATTATTCCTTATTATGCAAGATATGCTTTGACAGCTTATAATTTCCCAAAAATATATTTATTTTTAATATATAATTTTACTAACTATTTCGCTTAATTTTCTAACTCCCAAAAAAGTGCAACCAAAGTTTAACATCCAAAAATCGATGCATAAAAATTTAATGTACCCCAAATTCAAAATTCCAGAGCATTTACCAAATATGTATCAATAATTCAAAATGCTAATTAAAAATCATCAAAGTCCAAGTAAGTGCAATATATCTGTTAGATTATTAGTGATTGTACTTTAAGATCAAAGTCTGAAGTAACCTCAAAATAAAAAAAGAAATCCAATATACTCAAAAAGTTAATTAAATCTAATCCAGTATCTTTAGATATACAGCTTAGGACACAAAATATATTTCCTAAGATCTAAAATGTACCCAAAAAATAATAAAGGCAACAACAGTTTTGTCAAGTTTAACAGAAAAAAATTTATTTTAGGGATGTTCAAAAGAAATTTGAAGTTTACTATGAACTTAGCAAGTTTTAAACATTTGAAAGATCTATTTTAAAAATAAATTGAAAGGGCAAGCAAGTACCTAGTTATAGATAGCCAATTGGTTTGTCAAATTTTAAACATCAGCATTTTGATGCTGTTTCTACGACTTTGAAAGAGAAAATTTTCACTTTTACACACTTTTAAAAGTCCCATACGCAATTTCCCTCTTTTTGATTGCATTAAAAAAGTATTTGAATATTTGTAACCAATCAACGATGTTTCACAGCCAGAAATCAAGTTAAAAATATTTTTTTACGACCAATTCCCTTATTTTTTTAAAAAAAATCCAAAAATCCCCGATATTTCCAGAATGGTCAAATTCCCTGATATCCCGGTTTTCCCTGTTTGTGAACACTCAGCTTTTATATTATTCACATATTTTTATCCAAAACATTCAATTATAGAATCTTTAATTAATACAGATCATAACACATTAACTGAGGAGCAAACATTCAAAATGTGTTTTGTTACATAAACACAAAAAATAACTTCCTAAATGAATTGACTCGTGTACAGATTCCAATTTAAATTCATTTCAATATAGCAAAATGCGTTTTGGATTAATAAAATATTGTGCCATGGATAATTTGAAAGTAAATTCTGTGATGTAATTATCTAATATTTTTGAAATTTTAGACAAAACATGTTTTGAATGTTTTCTCCAAAACTTTAAACCAATGCTTTTATAATATTTTATCAATGCAATGACAGGAATTACAACATAGAATAGTTGTATGCAAGAGTAAACATTTTGACGTACAAAAATTGCAGCAGAAAAATCCTGCCCTTCTAAAATAGTTAACCAAATATCACCAAAATAATAATAAAATGATTGAAACTCCACTTACATGATTAATATGATTGATTTCACTTTCCATCTCAGCCAGTTGATTTGTTTGAAGTTCTAATAGATGCAACAAGTTGAAAGCTAAGGTGTTTATTTGGTAGGCCACAGAGGCTAAAGACTGTGTGGTGTAAGTTTTTGTTTCTTCTAGGGCGGAACGTTTCTGCTCAGCCTGAAAGAAGTGGATTGTTTTAGAAATAAAAGATGGAATTTTTGTTGGCACAAATCTTTAGGCTGTATGAATTCTGCAAGTACCTCAAAATAATTGACTTCGCAGTACTCAGCCACTTTCTCCAAGTTGGTATAACTATCTTTAAGGCTTTGTTGCCCTTCAGGAATTTCAGATTCTATTAGCGAGATCATGGTGCTTCTGAAAAAAAAAACATTGATATTAAACACCATAAAAGAAATATCACAGGAAGTAACTTAGAAGAAGAGGAAATAGAGAGTGTAATCATCGTCGAAATATTAATCTATACCTACGTTTACTTAGAGACATAAAAAAAATTCGAACATAAAGCAGTTATTCAATGGTTGCAATTTCATTAAAAATGACAAGAAACATACCGTAAAAAACTTCACCAATCCCGGAGCAAAATAAAAATTCTTTAAATCATATAACGACGGAGAGATTGAATTATTGATATGATTATCCTGCTGTCAACTTGCCATTGCCATCTCAAAATGTCTTAATATTAATTAAGTTGTGAGTTCGGCCTTGATCCTGTTGCACATATATAAAAACAACACCCAAATCATTTTATCATGTTCGTTAAAAAGTCATTTGATAAATAAAAATCCTGGGAAATATTTCAGTTAGATTTTTCCTACAAATATATCCGTGCTACAGTTTTATGCTACTTTCATAAAAACAAAACCAAAAACTACTGCAGAAGAGTTTCGGTTATCATTTCTGAAGTGGCAACGGCGGAACAACTTTTGTGTTTTGTCTACTATACTAATTTCGCATCATTTCATACCTTTTCTTTATTTGTATACATATAGTAATAACATATTTTCTTGTAATTTTGCTCGCCCGTTTGTTAAAATGGCCCATCAGAACGTTAATGCACGTTTTACACCTGTCGGTGTATCAAAGAAATCATCCGACTCTAATAAGCTTGATCCAAGTTCTCATTCCGTAAAAAAACGGTAATGTAATCTAATTTTCTTATTAAAATTTGCCTATGATTTTCAATCATATAGGATTTTACAATTGTTGGTATCTTTGCTTAATTGAAATACATCAACAATCGAATGATCATTTTTTCCTGAGATCGAAACCTTGATCGCCATTTTTCTGATATTTTATCATCCGACTGATTGTTTTTGAGAACCCTTTCGTTCTTGTAGGTATAGAAAAGGTGCGCGTTACAACAACAGAAGTGATTTGACTGGTTTTAGTAAGTTATGATCGGCAGTATATTTGAATTTCCCCGTTTAATATGTAAAATTTTAACTTTACACTTACGATTGATTAGTGACTGAGTTTTTCAACATTAAAAATAATGTTATAGGAATTTATAATTTTTTTTCTTCATTTCTTTGAATCATTGCGGTGCAGCTTTGTTAGTAAATTGAATATAAAAATTTACAATTTTTTTTATATTTCCCTGGTCTCAATTGACAACAATACTCTCTTCCCCAGCATTGTAAATTCCTTCTGATTATCACTTTTTTTTCTTATATTTACTATTTTGTTGATCATCATGCCTTTTATTAGTTTTAAAATTTAATCTGATTATTCACATTTTTTGTAAGGCTTAATTATATTTGGTTTATCGGGAAAAAATTAATCCATCAATGGGAACTGGTTCAGTTTTGTTTTTTCAGCTTTTGGTCAATAAACTTCAAACCTGCAGAAACAATATAAAAGGGGAGGTTTCATGAGTGGAAGAACTGGTTATCATTAGGCATCCATTTGAGACAGTTGTAACGATGTGATGTAAGAATAACATTTGTGTAACACTATTGAGTAACACACATAAATTAAAAGACATTCAAAACATTGTAAAAATTATTTGTATTTTAAGTAATGTTTATTTCTTTAAGTTGCTAACAAAATAAAGTTGCATTTATAAAAAACTTAAAAGATAACCATTTGTCAGAAACCATTTGAAAAGTATGTCTGTCAATAGACTTTCATAGCAGAATCTTACACAGAAAGATCATTATAAAGTCAATTTTTATATTAAAGTTATTGTAAAAGTTACCTAGTAATTTTGTTCGAAGTAAACGTCTCATTCTTTATCAATTAAGATAAAAACTAGTCAAACCTTTTTTAAATTGTATGCTCATTTTGAAATGACAAAGTACTTAATTTTTCGAAAAAAAATGACAAACAATAACTTCTAGAGTCAGGTGGGGTAAAGTGGTCATAAAAATAGACATTTTTAACTTTGTAGGAATATAAATATAAGAATTTTTAAAAACATATTGGTGGGGTAAAGTGGTAATTTTTTTGGGAAAAGTGGTCATATTGAAGAAATATGACATAAAAAGAAAATTGTAAGTAAACAGTGTCATTTTATTATTTAAAAATATTTTACACAACTTCTATATTTTTAATTATTATTTTACCTGATTAAATTATAAATTTATAATGTTCTCTGTGGTAAAAAGTTGTTTTTTAAGGATATTTTAATAACATCTGACTTTTTTTATCAATGTCGTTATATTCTGGAATTGTGTAGTAGTCACCAATTTAGGATTTTTCAAGATATTTAATTGAAAGACCCATTAATTCCCATCTCAATCTTCTCCAATAAACTGTTTTGATTGATTTCGTCCCTTCATATTTTACTAACTTCTAACATCCCACGAATATGGTTTATCAAATTTGTATGTATCTGTGATAGGCACAAATTTGCTCAAATGAACTTGTTGATTTGAGATAATTTTCTATTATTTTAGCTTTAGGATTATTTTTTGGCATCCCTTGTTTTTTTTTGTAGACAAAATGCAACTGTTTCTAAAGAAACAGCTAACTAAAATTTTTACATTCCGACCTTCAGGTGCACAATTAGATGTGGTATAGTACTTATGTTTAAATTTTAGACATTTTCTTGCAAGAAGTATTTGTTTTGTGTGCCACAGACACTCTTTCTTTTATTATCATAGATTAAAAATATTTCCTCTAATATAATTATTTTTCCTTAGACTTAATAAAAAAATCAATGAAGAAAAATAAAATAAAAAAATTTACACAAAATTATTTCTACTATTTAATTAAAAAGCAATCTTGCAAATAAAGTTATTGAAAAAAATAAGTGCATATATTATCAGTGTTAATATTTTATATATAATTGTATAAGCAGTTAAATTCATTTTAACGGAAACTTGAGACAACCAATCAGCTGCAGTAACCAGTAGAAAAAGTAGCTATAAAGTACACTTGCGGGAAAAATTAAAGGAACAACCATAAAAACAAGTTTAATGTTAGTAATATTGGATGAAATTTGGTAAGGTTATACGTTAAGGTAAAACTCGCAGCTTAGTGCAATAGGATTTAACTTCATTTTATAGGAATATGCAAATTTTTTTGCATGCACCTTTCTCACTCTTTGAAAGAAATGCATGCAAATGCTTTAAATTCGTATTGTACAAGTAGTTTGATAAAAAAAAATTGTTTCTGGATGGTAAAACACGTTTTTGAGAAAGGATTTGAGTGATTCTGATTAATGGCGAGTGATTTGGTGGATGGAAACTGGACATACGCAAACATGTTTTTTAAGTCCTAACATTAGCCAAAAATGCCCTGTCCAGGATCTGGAAAATGACTGCTGATATATCCCGACAACCAGGTGAAGGTTGAAAATATGTCACCACAGCGTCTAAATACTGTTTTTGGTTACAATTGCCAAAATGAAAGGATAAATGAATTCATCACAGATTACAATGGAGTATTTTATAGCTACATGAACTCATATATCCAAATATACCATCATTGACAGGCTGCATAAAAGGTGCCGGTATGCAAGGAAAACCAATAATTTGTGTCTGACTCAGGTTGCGAAATGTTCTAGGTTAAAAGGGTGCAGAGTGCACTGTCATTAGAGCTTTATTGACTGGAGCTGAGTTCTCATTATTGAAGAGTCTATATTTTGTTTGAAACAAGCTTTTAGACATGTTGCAATTCGGAGGAAGTGAAACACGTGCAATAAACCTAAAAACATCTGAAAACATTGAAACATAGTGAAATCATAGTCTTTGGCAGGCATAATTTTGAATGATCGCATTAACCTGCACTTCTCTACCTGTTGATCCATAAATGTAGAACAATATAGATACGAGGTTTTTGATACTTATGTCAAGTTTTTAAAAGTACAATAGGATACAACTTCATTCTAATGGAGGATAATGTCGTCCCCAACGTTGCTCAAATATGGTAACTGACTATTTTGAAAGCAAAGGGATTCAGAGGGTGGATTGGCCTGCATACTCTCTGTATTTAAATAGGATAGAAAATGAGTGAGACCATCCAAAATTTCATCTTGCATTACTTCAGCCCTATCCAGTGGCCTCAAAACACAATTTATTGTTTATATGCTTTGTTACCTCAGAAACTTCCAGATAGTCTTATTTAAAGTAGGTAGGCAAAATTATTACAAAGATTGTATTTCAGTCAGGAGTAATCACACTCTAAGTTAGCACTGTTCATGTTTCTTCCAAAACAATTTATCTCAAAAATTTTCATATAACAGTTTTTTAAAAAACAGATTCTTATTTTAATATTATATATAAATGGGAAATAGGCAATTAGTCTTTAAAAATATATCAAATATTACAAAATAAAGATTTGGGGAAATTTTCATCTTCATATCTGAAAAATAATGCAAACTACTTCAATTTTATAGTTGTTCCTTTAATTTTTCCTGCCAGTGTATGAAAAGTAGCTATTAAACCAAATACAAGTTTTTGTGGTATATCGGCAAAAAAATAATATTTATTTCGTCAATACACATCTTTTTATAATCGACAATAAACACTGTGGGTGTTTAAGCTGGGTTATGTAAACTATTTAGTAATTTTTTTAAACTCTTAAAACTAGTTTCGGCTTTTTAAAACATTTTAGCATTTAAAATGTAAATTTTTAAACTTAATTTAATTTTTGTTACATTCTGCATGTGCTTTTATGACGAATTATTTAATGCTAAATTTAAATTGCCTCTTAGTGTGCCTTCAGTATTTTTAAATAAAAATACCTCTCTCTTATAGATTAAATTATTTATTCCAAATGAAAAAACACAATTATGGAAATTTTTAGTCGAATTTTCTATAAAAGTTTTTTTCTGGAAAAATTTCTTATATTTACTTCCGCAATGCCTTTACACAGGAATATTTAAAATTCTGTAAAATTAATTAGTCAATTACCTATTTAGCAATTGCAGTTTAATTTCCTTAGTACTTAAGTTATGACATGATTTTTGGGATAGGTTTTGCAAAATTTTATTCTAATCAATTGCACCTGCTGTTACAGAAATTTCAGTGTGAATATATATTTCAGAGCTAGATTTAGGTATGTTGTGTGTGTATATATATATACAGGGTGTGGCAAGTTAACTTCCTTTTTTGAAGTGAGTGCTCTGAAGTTCGCAGGTGGGCGTGATCTCGTTCGAGAGAAGAGATCATAAAGTTGTGTGACCTTATGTTTCAGTCGCCATCATGCGTTGGAGTAACGAACAACATGCATTTGCCATAGAGGCCTATTTTTCCAATGGAAGTTTGGTGGTTTCAACCCAGCGCGCTTTCCGAAATCGCTTCAATATTGCGCTTTTGGGACTTGTCCCGGACATCTATTCTTTTGTGGGTGACAACGTTCAGGAAAACTGGTTCTGTGCAGAAAAAAATAAATTTAGAACGTACCATCAGAAAATGAACAGACTGTCACAGTCACTTCAGATCGTTATGTGAACATGCTCGAAGAGGTTTTTTTGCCGCGACTTGATGAAATGGACTTAAGAGAAGTATGATTTCAACAGGTCGGAGCAACAGCCCATACTTCAAGGGCATCAATGGCTGTGTTGCGTAATCATTTCCCAGGGCGCCTCATCTCACTGAGAAGCGATTTGGAGTGGCCGGCGCGTTCTCCCGATTAGGCCCCATGTCATTTCTTTTTGTGGGGGTATTAAAAATCCCATGTCTATACTGACCGCCCACAACCTCTGGAAGATCTGAAAAGAAACATTCAGGGATAAACGGCCAACATATCCATCAATATGCTGGAGAGAGTGATGAGAAACAGCAGAATTCGGTTCACCCAGTGTATCGATAATGGTGGGTGTCACTTACCCGATATGATTTTTAAAACTATGTAAACCACACCATAAATGTGTAACTTTTGTATAAAACGTAAAGATATCTTTACTACTTTTTGTTTTATTGCAATACGAAATAAGGAAGTTAGCTTGCCGCACCCTGTATATATATATATATATATATGTTTTATTTGGCAGTATGAGGTTAATTTAATTATGGTTACATATATTGTGTGAAAATTTACCGATATTTAGTATTGCATATAATTTTTAATGTGTTTAATTTTCTTTCAGATTGCAGCAAGAATTGATGTCTTTAATGGTTAGTATTTTTTTTATCTATTTAGTAACTTTCATTTGTTTCTTTTCATTTTAATAACAGTATAACAATATCTTCTGAATATAAAAACACATGAATAGAAAACTTAACCTTTATAGACTGGCTGTTTGATATTTCAACCAGAATCTCATTTTAAAACTAAACACCCACTTTCTAAAGATTAAGCAATTAATAATTCTAAATCTACCTGTTGTATTTCATGATTTTCTAGACCTATAATGATAAATTTCTATGCACACTTGTCTTAAAACACTGTATTTCTCTGTATTTCTCTTTACCTTTTTGAGTTGCTCTGATTATTTCATGAATGTTTAATGAATAGTGATACTTTTAAAAAAATAATGCCTTAAGCACCACACTTTACAAAGATTTACACTCGGCTCATTGTTGTGATGATCCCAATAATAATTATAAAGAATACCCTGTTGCATTTCATTCGTTCTTCGTCACTTAAAGCTGTTTGCTTAATGTTATATATATATATATAATAAATATCTAAATTTTAATTTAGGAATAGTTGTTAGGAATTTGCATCTAAAACATATTAAACTTAAGTACATTATAAATATTTTAATTTCAGATATCTGGGGATAAAGGAATTTCTGCTTTTCCTTCTGATGAAAATATTTTTAATTGGATTGGGACAATAAATGGAGCACAAGGAACGGTATGGAAAAAGTTTCTCTTTCAATTTATAGAACATGTTCGAAAAGTTTATTGTAATTTTAAAATTTGTAAATATTAATTAGAATAAATACTGATATTGTCCATTTATCAAATTTATAATATCTGAATTTAGTTTTAAGCCCTTTAGTTCTGGTGCTAAATGGGTTTTACATTAAGATTATTTAATATAGTTTAGAAAGTTATTTTTATTCGAGTAATGTCATCACTATTACAAATGTAAGGTTGATGTTTTTATTAAATATTTTTTTCATAAAATACTTGTAAGTTTGTAGCTGAAATTGTCACTGTTTCAGCAAGAAAACAATGTGATTTTGAAACCTGAATAAGTTTGTGATCTGTTTAAAATAAATTCCGTAAAACATGTGGAATATATTTTTATATATTATAGCCAAATAATCAAATGTAAAATTTATATAAAAATAGTATAATGTATATTCTTCGTAGCTCTCAGGTTCATTTTTAAGCTTTTTTTGGACTGACAGCTAGGATTGCTTTCATATACTACTAAAAATTATTTTTAGGTATTCAATAAATGGTAAAGTACTTAACAAAATAAAATTATACAAAAAACATTATAAAATATGTAATATCTGGTAAGAAGTGTCATTGTTTTGTAACGTTTTTTTACCTTTTAATTATGTATTTTTACTGTAATAAATTTTCTTATTAAAAGACACTTGATCATTGGAAAATATCAGTTTGTTTGTTGTTTTATGAAGAATCCATGTTTCTTTTCATTGTTTTAGAGTTTTACTCCTTAGGTAGTATCGCCCCCAAGTCTATCAACCTAACAAAATTGCATTAAATATTTCGATTTTTGAAAATATTATTTATTTACGAAATTGAAGTTTGTTATATTTTATGTAATAACAATGGACAATTTGAAAAAAGCTTCCTTTTTTTTGTGGGATTTGCAATTTGTTTTGGCATTAATATTTGATTTAAATGTTTATATACTATTTTATAAATATTTTTGTGTTTAAACCCCTCACCCCTACGCTTAACATGCTTAAAATAAGTAGTAACATAGGTTTTCTATCAAATTATTACTCTTTAATAATTCTAAAGTTTGTGTGAAAAAATTAAGTAATTTCATTTCCTTTAGACAGTAACAACCTCCTTAACTGATTTCATGCACAATATATGCAAGATTGCGACACTGTTTTTGTTTTTATAAACCACATTTCAGTGGGGGGGGGGGGGGGGGAATCAACATATGAAAGTTAAGTAATATTGTAAAAAAAATTGTAAATTCAATAATTCTTAATTAAAAACTAATTTACGTTGAATATTTTCAACTGTCTTTAAAATGTCTCATTTATTGCCTCTACCGGTTTTGATTTATTGCATAAAAAAAATGGCATAAATAGCAAAAAAGACTTTCAGGGTTTTTACACCTTGGGTAGTGTACCATATCTGATGTAAAATCGCATGTTAAAAATTTTAATTGCTACAATTATTGTTTAATATGCTAAAATTCACTGCTACATTTTATTGCATTATTACTACAAATCTTCAGTTTTCTGCTACAATTTGTCGCATTTCTGCTCCAAAACGCTATAATTTATTGCGTTTCTGCTACAATTTGTCGTGTTTCTGCTCCAAAAATTGCTCCAAACTGGTCTTTAGCACTTCCCATCCCTGCTTTTCTATAATTTAATTGCATCATAATAATCATCCCTCCTGTCTTTAAAACTGTTTTTACCTTCTCACATAACTTGTCTATCAGATTCATGTTTCTTTCTTTAATAAAATAGAGTTCTTATAAGTTTTTTGCTACGACTACAATTCCAGTCTCTATTTAGTCATAACAACTGCCTACACAAATATTTTGGCACAACTTTCACACAGGAACACTTACGGAGATGGGAGGTTCAAGTGCCTCCACATGAAAAAAAAATGTCTACTTTTTTATGTTGTTAAATTCTTTTAAGTTTGTCAATATATATTAAATTCAGACTATCTATGTTTACTATAAAAATCTTCATGAATTGAACAAGTGTTTTATGGATTTGTTGTAGAACATTTGTAATTTTGTGGGAAAAGTTAGGCTTTTTTTTTGCTGTTGGCTGCCCCAGAATTTTCTGCCATGGATAACCAGTTTTTCCAGCAATATGCATAATTTTTAAATTAATATAAATATTTTATTTTCAAATTTGTTTGATTTGTGTATAAACTATCTCCTTAAAAATAATCAAGTTTTAAATCAATAAATAAATCAATAATTAAAATTTCAATCAATCAATAAATAAATTTTATAAAAAAATTAATTTAAACTCTTCTGTAGATACGTTTTCCAACCAATTCTAGGGTTAATGTATTTGTTTTTAAATACTTTTTATAGGTTTATGAAGGCTTGACTTATAAGCTGAAGTTGGAATTTCCCAATAATTACCCTTACAGTGCACCCACTGTTCGTTTTACTACTCCTTGCTTCCACCCTAATGTTGATGATCAAGGAAATATTTGTCTTGATATATTGAAAGAGAAGTGGACTGCCCTGTATGATGTTAGAACCATTCTTTTATCCCTTCAGTCTTTGCTGGGAGGTAAGCTAGTGTAAATTTTATACTTTAGTTTTATAATAATGCTACTTATCTGCTAAATATTTGAAAAAATATCCAAAACTTGTGTTTTTTAATTTCAATACTATTTATGACAACATTTTTGTATATTTCTAAATGGTGGAATATTTCTGTTTATAATTAACAGTTCTGTTTTAGAATACACAGTTCTTTTGTTTCTAAGGGGGGGGGGTGTAAGTATTGTTACATATAAAGTATTTTTAATGATAAAATTAAAAAAATCAATGGAACTTTTTTTTTGTTAACTGATTTTTTTATAAAAAATATCTATTTCCAAATTTTTAATGCTGGGATATAAAACTTGAAAACCAGATTATTATTAAAAATGGATTTTGATTGTAGAACGACTGAAAAAAGGAAATCCATTCTATGTGTCTGGTAGAACATTTAAGATGTTGGTTCCGTTTCAGTTGCTTAAGACCCATTCTACATGGAGGTGATAAACATGTGCAAGGTGATGATACAGACTATGTGGTTTGTATGCCTTAATCACAGAATCATCTTCTAAAGTTCGCATGTGTTTATCTCGTCTGTGTAGAATACAGAGAATATTTTAAGGAATTTTAATTGGTGGGGCAAATTAAATTCTGCAGAACTCCAGAAGTTAATGAAAACTTTGTACTTAAAAAAGCACATTTTAAACTAATTTAATTAATTTAGTATAAAATTATATGTTATGTAAAAAGTTAATTAAAAAGTTTATTTAAAAGTTTATTTAAAAGAAATTATAGAATTCATGAAATTTTCTAACGATTCATAAAAGTATGTTTTATTTGTTTTCATAATGCAAAATTTTATTAAAAACTTTTTTTAATGTTTTTTTTTAAAAACCTAATGTTTTGTATTTAAAAATATATATTTATAACATTTCTGCCATTTTACTTCACACAAACGTAAAATTTTAAATCTGTAGTATATATACATCTTAATCCGTATACTTAAGTAAATTTTAGACTAGAACCCTAGCATATTACAAACAAAATGTGCATTAATAAGTAGCATTTACTTTTACAGCACAAAAATGTAGAAAAATAAGTAGTTTAAAATTTTTAAAACACATAATACTTTCTTAAAACTTGTTATCATATCCGAAAAATATTTTTATATAATTTCTGCTTTTGTAAATTGCTGTTCCGACAACTTTTGTCGCCGTTCTTTCAGCTGCAAAAATTTTAGCACTGAAGGGCGGTGATTAAAAAATGCTGTTCCTTTTCCATTTAAGACTATGATGAGTCTCTTATTAATTGTTTCGAAATTATCTGACTGCCTATGATCTGACATCAACATGTTGTAGCAGGAAATTAACCTTTCCACTTGCATGGAATGTGGTGCGACCACGAGTTAAAATTACATGAATGGAACTCCTCTTTCAATCTCCACTTCCCTTAAAGCCCACATTTTTTGAAAATATTAAATAATTATTTTTGAAGATTAAAACAAATAAATTATTTTGGTGGGGAAATAGAAGTTTATTGTGAATCAGAGTTATTTGAGATTTATAATAGTATTATTAAAAAGAAAAGTATTGGAAGCATTGCCGTTTTCATCGAAGCATGCACATCTAAAATAAAAATCTAAGATAAGTAGTTGAACAAAAAAACTAGTATTAAACGGCATTTACAAAAGTTTTGACTATTTTTTTGCATTGTTTTGAAGTATTTTATTTTTTTAATCAAACTTTCAGACACTTTTTCGTTTCTACCAACCTGTATTAAAGTTACACTCATATATTTCATGTAACTTACGCATAAACGTAAGCTTCTTATATTGGGCCCACAGGCTCGAGGCTCCCCCCATCCAAATAATTTTGAAAACTTTACGCCTCTGAACCTACGAAATAAATATCCAATGGAAATTTGGTGGCAAGACTAAGACTTACTATCCTAGAATTTGAATGTGTTACCAAATGGCTTTTTATGTAAGATAGTTGGTGATTTTGTTAATAGTTCCATTAACCTGGCATATTACATTGTTAAAAAATAATATATCCAATTTTCTTTTACTTTTTGATTAATTTATATTGGTATCAATATATTGAGAATATCTAAAAATAAAACATTTTCATAACAATTTTAATAAAAAATATTTGATATATTTTCGATCATGCGTAAGTAACGAAAAAAAAATATTTTTCAAATTATTTTAGCCTTATTCTTGCTGTTGTTTCACTCTAGGCATTTAGTACAAATAACTTATACATTCTAATTTTGGTTAACTTAGAATTATATATCCATGATATATTTTGTTCATATTAAGATACCAATCAAAATTTAAAAAAGTAACTAAAACATTTTCATAAGCATAATCTTGTATAATCTTTTGAAAGACTGGCTATACATTCATATAGTTAATGCATTTTATTAAAAATTAGAGCTACCCCTCCCCAATAAGTTTGAAAATTTTAGGCCTCTATTTATATGTATTAAAATTTTTAAATAATGATCCCTTCAAAATGTTATTAACATCGGGAAATACATTTTCATCCAAAAGTAAAAATTAGAAATCTTTTTTAACTATACAAATAAAATTTAGTTAAACTACACAAAGTAAAAGAAATCTACATAAAAAATAAATGTAACTTACTTACTTTTTGTAGCTGTTAAATGCAGGTAAAATATCTTTTAAAATTGAAGTGAAAAAATGGTCTAAGGAATGATACTGGCACGTTTTTTTTTGTGAACAGGTTTTTTTTGTACTGGCAACATTTCAAGAGAACCATACCAAAAGGATCCATTGAAACACTTTCCACCCCTTATAACACCCCCATGCCTTAGGCCATATATTTCTGCCCTAATTCCTTCAAATACATGCCAGGAGTTTTCACGACTATAAAAAAACAGCTGGTGAAGAGATCCTGCATAGATAAGGAAAGGTGCAATAAAACGATTTTGAACAGCATGCAATCCGAAATATATTATCAACTGCTCGACCACTCAGTTCTGAACAAAAAGATTTTTGTGGATGGGAAATAGCTAGGCGGGAGAGCCCAGTAGCAGAAAAATTCTTAACAGTCTGCGACAAGATTTGTCTGCAACTTAATTTATTATATAGCTATTGGTATACCTTTCATGAGCAAGTATGACAGCAACTATTATAGAGATAATCTCAGCAATAGTATTTCTTTCTTTTTTTTCTTCATATGCTGGTTAATCATTGCTAGATAATAAGTATTCATCACTTAAATAATAAAGTACCAATTATTTAAATATTTAACATCTTTATAAACAAACACATACTCATTTAATAAATAATTTAAGCTTTTTAAACAAAAACTCCTTATATTAACAATATTTTCTATTGAAAGGACAATTAAATATTATAAATTAAACAAATGAAAGATTATTTTTCAAATTTCCTTTTTAAACTAAAATTGGAATTATAACTTTAAAGTATGGTAATTTAATTAAATTGCAGAGTTCTTACTGAAAATTTATGTTCTAAGGTTAAGACCATCTGCTCACTAGCGACAATTATATTGCATATTTTAAGCAACATAAAAATTGCTCTCCAACCGTGTGCAAATATTTTATTTTCATCCGACTCGAGGCTGCAAGGTCTCCATTCGCAGTCGTGAAAAGAAAGGTAAAAAAACTTGGATTATCACAACTCTTACAAAATCACCAAATTCTGGATTATTTTCCAAAGCTGTTAGCGCGGAAGCGAACAAAAGGACATTTTGTTAAATTAAAAAGTTTCTCATGTGAACAGATACAATTTGAGTTTTTCAATTGCATGCAACTGCATAGCTTAGTTGCATATCTGATAGTTTCCAGTGCATGGCTAGCTTAAGGGTCTTCTTAAAATTTAGTAACTTTTTTCCAGTTATATTATATAATTACTTGAATTGTCTTGAGAGAACATTTTTAATATCAACTAACATATTTTTGTTATTATAGAGCCAAATGTTGAAAGCCCTCTTAATATCCATGCTGCCCAATTGTGGAAGGATCCGTTGTCGTACAAGCTTATTCTTCATGAAAAGTATGAAAGAGACGCACGAAGGAGGCAGAAAATGTAAAGGGGTTCTTTCGGATGAAATATGTTTGTATTTTAAAATTATTTATGTGCAATTGTACTTTTTATCCTTGATGTTATTAAAGGTATATGAAATGTAAATTATTTATAATTTTAATAAGTCAAAAACTTCATTTTCAATAGTAGTCGTGTACAATAACCTATTTTACATTATGATATGTTTAAAGTAGTATTGTCTTCAATGTATCATTAACTGTTATTTAAATGTTGTATTTCCATGTAGTATAAAAATGAATTTGATCATGTGAACATCTGTACTTCCTTTAACAATCTATAATAATGTAACACTGGTCTTTAAGTATTTTATTAAAAAATATTATTTGTTGAATTATTTTGAATAAATATTCTTTTTGTGTAATAATGATTAAAAATTAATTTATTAAAATTATATTGATATATTCAATATTATCAAGAGTTTCTTTTTGCTTAGAATTTATCTAATATCAGTATCTAATAAAAAATATTTAAGACTTCATTTTATGATTTGCCAATCTGTATTAAATTTTTCTAAAAATTATATGAACTTTTATTTTAGCAGCTTTTGATTTCATTAGTTGCTTCCTTGAAAATCTTAGTTTTGATTTACATAGTTTTGATTTTTATAAATGAAATCTTAGTTTTGGTTTTTATAAATGGAATGAATATTTATGTGAAATTTATATATACAGAAAATTATAAATTTTTATTGATTGAATTTATGTATCTTATTAATTTAGATGTATTTATAACTGTTATACATGTATATTCTCATTGAAAATTTTACAATTTGAATGAAATGAAATGAATTCTTTTAGTGCTCTCATACATAGGATTTGAAAATAAGTAAGAACGATTATTTTATATCCATGAGATGTTTTATAATTATTATCAACATGCTTGTGAGTGTTACCTAGTTTGAATATTATATCATTCTATTTCTTAAACTGAGCTAAATTACTCCTATGGTTGCAAATTGCCTTGTGATATTTTTATATCAAATTCAGCATTTTATTACTATTTTTTTTTTTAAATTACACAAGTTGTTAAGTTTTTCTTACAAATGTGTACTTTACTATTTAAGTTTAAATATACTTTTATGTTTATTTTTCGGGCAGTATATCGTGTAATATTTTTATGCTTTGTCATCCTAAAGTAAACTTGTGTTGTTTTTGCACTTGATGAGAATATTGATCTGATATACCTTTTATTATTTTCATTTGTGAATATTCAGCTATACACTTGTTTTTACAAGAAATTTTACTTATTTTTCGAACTTTTTTTCTGTTGACCAATTTGTCTTTGGTGTCAATTAAAAAAAAGTTATTGGTTTTCTGAATAAATATCACAAATCCAATGAGTTTAATTTTTTAAAATTATAATAAGACATTTAAATTATTTGCGTAAAATTAAAAAAAATATTTAATATATTTGACTAATATTTAATATTACTTTGAAATGTTTTTAAATTGATTTAATAAAGAACATAGTAGGGAAGTTAACTTATATTTTGACTTGATCAGGCTGAAAGTCTTGTATGTGTGATGACTTTACAATGCTGTTATCTGTAAAACATCATTGTATACAAGAGGATCATTACATAGGAGAATTCAATGAAAATGCCATTAATGATATTCGCACATTCTTTGAAAGTCCTTAACACATTCAAAGCCTTTGTGCAAAATTATGCACAATAACTTTACAGTCTTGTTAAGTTATTACTACTTTTTGAAAAATTAATTTGTAATATCTCGACGGGAAACGATGCTGACCTCTTCATTGGGATTTTATTTAGAAGGATACTAGGCTTTTACATTTACAAGTACATTAGGATTTTACTTTTAAGGGTACCTTAAGTTTTATTTTAGGGGTATAGTGGGCTTTATTTGAGGGATGCGTTTTTTTCTTGTGTAGTACAGGTACACTAGGCTTTTCTTTTTTGGATAGATTAGATTAGGCTTTTACTTTTAAGAGTACATTGTTTTTTTTCCTTTTAGGGATACACTTGGGCTTTTATTTTTAGGATACATTAAGCTTTTACTTTAAATTGTGCTCTGGGGCTTTATTTTAAGGGTACATTGATCTTTGCTTTATGGGGGGAGGGGTAAAAAAATATGAAAGGCTGCTTACTTTAAAAGAAATCCTAAGTTTAAACCTATACTATTAATACTCCTTGATATTTCTATTTTAAGTTTATATGAACTGTGGTTGTTGTGTGAACTATTTATTGCATAATAGTTATCCCATATTGGACACATGAGTAAATTTTAAAAATATGACTGCTATATACAACGATTTGGTAAAAGACTATTTTACCTTCAAAACTTCTTTTTTAAAAATAAAAATCATTTAAGTTGTCAGTTGAAAAGTCATTAAAAACTAGTTGATGTTGAAGATTTTCAATAATTTACTAGGAAATCATAAGTATGAAATTAGAAAAGAAAACATTTTGTAAAAAAAAAAAATTCTTCCAAAAAAAATTATTAATGTAAAATTGTAATAAATTTAAAGCCATAGGTTTTGTCCATAAGTGTATTTTTGGAGCAATTTTTTGTTATCTACTATAGATATGTGCCAGGAAAATTAACATTGTTTTATACAGATGCAGGCCTCGCAACAGGTCCCTTTTTTCCCTGTTACTTAAAGTACGTAAAAAGTTCTTTTTTTCAGAATATGGTCCCTTTTCCCCTTATTTTAGCAAATTTTTTTTCCCTTTATGCCTATGATAACACATTTCTGACCAATTTTCCTCCCCTCTATTTAACCAAAGATTAATTGTTTTCATTTTGTAATGGCCATTGTAAAAATTACCATCCATGTTCGTATTTATGTTGAGTCTGCTAATAGGGTGTTGCAACTCTCGAAATATCATTAAACTACGAGCAGGCTTTTTGATTTTTTTCTTTACAAATGTAATTAATCACATTGTTGTATAATGTAGGCCTATGTGTAAATAATTTATGTCCTAGTAAAAACGGATCTCGTATTGTATCAAAGACAAAATGTAAATGAAGACCTTTTTCAGGGAAATAATGATAAATAGCATTTGTAAGTGTAAATTGTAATTATATATATTCCCAGTATCTCATATTGTAATTAGAAAAATACTGTTCGATTACATTTGTAAAATAGACATCTTCTGCAGTAAGTGGCATCCCTGCTAAATTTCGATTCGGACCATAATTTAAAAAGTTACAAAAAACATGAGTTTATTACAAAAATATTAAAAAAACATTTTCGCACAAATTTATTAACTTTTTTATTAATGCTCCGATTTTTTCAAAATGTATTTTGTAATAATGCTTGAAATAGTAGAATGCTATAGTTCAAAAGAAAACTCAAAAAAAATCTTCAAATTTTTACTAGGGGTACTGGAAAAACGAGTGAAAGGAGTCGAAATGATTCAGTATGTGTTCTTAAACATAGTTTTATTGCTGCAACAAAACGCATGTGCTGATCGTTATATGTTTATTCACTGATTTATATGATATGCCTCTTTCTGCCAAAAGTAACAAACAGCTTATAATACATTTAATCATGGAAAAAAATATGTACGCATTTATTGAAAACGACTTGTGAAGTGTTATACTCAATGCAAGACCATCTCAATTATGCAGCCTTCAAAGAATTTCGAATGGAATTTATGTTATAAAAATGGAAATGAAAGGATACATTTTTGCAGTCAGTTGGTGTTTATGTTACCATGAACTATGAATAGGGATGTTTAATGCATAACCTGTACGCTATTTAACCAATAGTTATTAAACTCTTGAATTTGGTAAGGGAAAAGTCGCGGACTTGTGACTGATGTAATCAAATCTCTGTTTATAAATTATTTTCCTGGAACAAGCAATAATTTAATTATATATGCACTGCAACTTTTAATCAGCTGACTGATTAAAAAAATTACTCAGAAACTATCCGGCGATTATTTTAATTGCATTTATTTCAGTGCTGCCACGTTTCAGATTTCGAAATCGCCAAAGTAAAGATGAAAAATCGCCCAAACTCGTATTTTCACGTTCCATACAAAATCGCCAAATTGTCGATTATTTGACAAGGTTGTTAGCGCGGTATAGAGCGAAAGGATATTTTGTCCAATAGATGTCTGATAATTGCTTGATGAGCAAATACAATTTGAATTTTTCAGTTGCATGCAACTAAATAGTTCAGTTGAATGTCCGATAGTTGCCAGTGCTCGGCTAGCCTGTATTGTTACATAGAAATATAACTTTTTTTTATTTAAAACTCTTCTTGCGCTATTGCGTTTTTTTCCTACAATTTTGTCGCTCTCACATTGATGACTTAAAATTTAATGAGGATGTAAATTTTGTAGGTCCCTTTTTTTTAAGACATTTGGTTTATTTTTCCCTAGGGACATATGTAAAAAGTGTTGCGAGGCCTGCAGACGGTTTTGCATTATAATCCTCCTTCCTTTCCTACAAAAATCAGGGAAACATGTCAGAGAACATCTGTATGCTCACGCACTTACTATTGATTAATCAGTTTGAATGTACAAGAGCCAAGTTAAGATATATATATTCAAAAGAAAATTATAGTATGTTTGCTATAGGTGTCAAATTGATAGTTATTAAACTTTAAGTTACATATTATCAAGCCATATTAACGATGAGAAAATAAGTAAAAACTTCTTTAGAGTTCAAGGTTTTATTTTTAATACATAATAGTAAGAAATAAACTGTTTGATACAAATTTAAGCAATCAAAAAGAACATGAAGAATTTCCAAAGGTTATATGAGTAGGTACAAAATGATTTGAAATATATTCCAAATTTTGTTTAAATCATATATAATTATATACGTCTGCAATAAAAGGAAGCAAAATGAACTACAAATGAAATTTAATTTCCTTTGCCATCAGCACCAATAGTATAGTAACCTTTAAATTAATGATTTTTGGAGGGGGTATGTTTTTAAAAAACCATTCTAATATAATATAACTATTCGAGGACTTTGATCAAACACAGATCATAGACCAAAATGTAAGTTTTTAAAAATTCCTGTTTTGTTTAAATGTGCTTTTGTGAGGAGTTGTGAAAATATAAATTTTCGATTGGGTATATCTCTTATATTATGTTAATTAACAAATATTTTTATTACAACCATGCCTCATAATTTATCATATATAATATCCCTAGAAATACTTTAGATTTAAAGACAATTATATAATCATATAGATTCGATTCCTTAAATTTAACAATCTACACATTTTTAGTTTGCATTACATATTGCTATTTTATGTCAAATACACACCATGAAGATGTGCTAAATCTTTTCTTTATCGATGTACCAAAACGGAACAAATGAATGTAATGTTATTCCAAGCAAGGGATTATTCATATATTCATTATTGCCACAATCTTTTATAAAATCCTTTTTATTGTTAAAGTCATAGGACCAATATAAATGTAATCGTTATGAAAAGTTATCATCAAAATGGACATGAGCAAATTTTAATAATGTAAATAAGTTTTATAAAAACTGATAACATGCGTTACGAACAAATGCTTTTATAAAAAGTTTGGTACTGCTATGATATGACTTAGCACATGAACTTTTAAACAGTCGAAAGCTGTAAGTTTCAAGAGATAACAGTCAAAGAAGTAAATCAGCACTTTCACAAATTCTTAGAAAATGTTAGCGACAAATACGTTTCCATTTTGTAACTAGATAAAAAATATTGACAATAAATAAAGCCATTGGGTATAAATCACATTTATAAATGAAGACGGTGTCACTTTAGGCAGCACCACTTTTTTCTTGTTCAATGACTAAAAAAAAAAAAAAAGTCACTAAAAGCAATCAAAATATATTAAGTCAAAGAAAAGAGTTTTGCATTACATTTCATTAACGAAATGTTGCGATTGGTACTTTTCAGATTTTGTTATTACTAAATTCTCTTTAAAGAAAAACAATGCAATGATAAAAAAATAACATGAATATGATTTAATTTTACTATACTTTGACAGCTTTATCATATAGTAAGGAGCCTCCAATAGAGATTAAGGACCTTCCAATATTGTAAATGAAAATTAAAAAAAATTCTAAACATTCTACCATTTTATACTACAAATTAAAATATTAATTTTACTATTTCGATTTTTAAAAGTATTTTCACAGTCATAATTTTTCTAATGACTTATAAAATTCATAAAACAATATATCTTCATAAAAAAATATCAAATTAATATGAAAGTTTAGCATATTTATATAAATTACATTAATTATACTAATAATGTAATTAAAAATACATGCAGTTAGTTGCACATCACAGTTAAAACAATTATTTAATCGTGCTTTCAAAAGTTAAAATTAGAACAGGCATGTCAAACATTCACATATGTAGATGTTAGATATGTTAGTGTATTTCAATTCGTTATATCAATGTATAATAGAATTTAAACAAATACGGTATTCGGAGGATCCACTTGAGTATTTCTTTCAACAGTGCAGCAGAAATGTGTCTACTTCAGAAAACAAAATTTATATTAAAATAAAAACCGTTACGTTATGCTGTATGAATTGTTTACATTTTGGGGGCAATATCATAAGTATTACTTTTTGTGAGATGTTGTCTATAGTGCCTAATTTTTATACAGGGCGATTCTCTGATAAGTGAAAAACAAAAGTCCTTAAATAAATTTAAAATATAAAACGTTTAATTTTCGCAAGACTATAAAAATTACACAATCTGGAATAACTTGAATGCAAAAGTAAAGTGTTTACTTGAAAGTAAAAAAAAATCTTATTCTTCAATGTCGAAATGTTACGAAAATTACAGCGGAAATGTTCCGTGCGCCACCATGAGTTTTCTTTTATAAATTTACAAAACTACTCCTTCTTCCAAGAGTATCTTAGTCTTTTTTTTTAAGTCTAGTAAATACATCTAAAAATATTCAAAAGTTTGCTGTTTCTTGACCAGATAGTTGACATTTTAATTTGACCATGATAAATGTCATTTCCTTGTGTCCAGTGTGTCACCATACTACACATGTTTTGTTAGCTAAAATAAAAAATATTTTTCCTCAAAGAGATTAGTCAGCTTATAAAATTGAGTAAAATGTATACTTAAAAAACAAATTAACATTTATGATTTTTTTTTATCCAACTATTAGTATAAATAAGTGTGAAAAATGTCTCTTGCGTCTTATAGAGGATCGTCCTACATTAAAAACTCCCGCGCTCGAAGAGAAAGTTGACAAGACAAAAATTTCAACTTAAAAGAAATGGTTTTTGAATTCGAAAATGTCTATACTTGAAAAAGATATGACTACCTTCTTTTGTGGGTAAAGGGTTCTTTTCCTGAGTATCTGTTGGTTTCAATTTAGATGGGTCAAATGATTCTATTCCCTGGAGAATAGTACCATAGGCTTTGTTACCTTTCTCTTGATCAATTACTAAAATAGAGAAAATTTGTTTTAGCATATAGAGTTCTCATAGACTAAATTCCCCACCATCTACTATTTGTAGAATAAGGAGCTAACATGTCACACTGAAAACGTATAAAATGATATTAAATACTTGAATCTGAAACAAAGAATTGGCAGATTGAAATTATCTTCTTACAATGTCTTTACTCAAAAACTCTTTCTTAAAATACTTCCTAATTGCTGTTTGCAATATATTTTGTTATACGATATTTTCTAATATCTAAAAATTATACAATTTACTTTTTAATAACATATTTAGACCTTAAAATATTTGAAAATCTCTTTTAATCAAACTTTGTGTTCCTTTAAAACTTAATATTTCTTTAAGGATTTTTTAATTTTTTTTGTTTTTTTAAAAAAAAACCTCACCTGTCTAATTAAAAAAAGGGCAGTAAGTTAGAAGTAATGTCTGTGACGAATATATTAGTTTGATATAAAATAATAAATACATTAAAAAATTAATTTTAATCTTGTTAATGTTAAGTCTGAAATTCGTGCACTTCATACATTTGACATTATTTAAAAATTAGTCATGCATATTAAACAGATAATATGACATTTTCCACCATTATGGAACGTATCAAATAAAAGTAGAACTTCAATATTTAAAAGATTTCATAACATTTAACATTCCAAGCGGGTCAAAGTTTTAGAGGTTATTTCATATATTACCAACAAAATGACTTTAACGTAATTATTGGTAGTGTTATCCTATATAAGGAACAATTTTATAGAAATTCGTTTTTAGAGCAAAATTTTGTAAAAAAATTAAGATTGCTGATGTTTACTAACGATTTATATATTTCGTTGTATGAAAATTTACTGCTTAGAATTTTAACTTTACAAAGCTAATTAGTAATACTATAAAACTTGCTATATAGCAAGTTTTCTTTTAGAAACAAAGTTTCATCGCGGAAAAGCGCAATGTTGTAATTTTCTATTGAATTTCGGTCTGTCATGGTTTAATTCGTTTGTTGGACCTCTTGTTTTGGGCCTAGACCAAAGGAACCAAGTGCATGGAACGTATGAGTTAACTAGTTTTTTAGATATTCATTATAAATTTTCAAAACTGGAATGCATTTTGAGCAATCATAGGTTTTTTGATTAGTAACAATTCAAGCATCATGCTAAATGTAAAGAAAAGACCTTCTTTAGTTGGAATCACATTTTTCTCCACAGTAACGGTTTTCCTTAGTTGGCTTCTGTCAAAGCCTGTAACACCTTGAAGAACTTTTACCTTCCGATCATATACTTTTTCTTGCGTCAGTACTGGCAGATAAAATTTTATTAAACACCACATTGATGAACCACACAATATTGTATTAATAATTTTAAACATTCAAACCATAACAACACACGGTTACCTTATTCAATTAGTTTCGACTCCTAATGTTGTAGAAACAATAGTTAAATATACAAATTTATTTTAATTAAAAAAATTAACGATAAATATGATACTATTTTTATAAAACTAAATTCTTCAAAGAAAGTTTAATTACATATGCTAATAGTTACAACAATTAATTTTTTGCTCTCTAATTATAATAAGCCATTATCATTTTACTGATAATGTTTTAAATAGCATGACATTTGAATTAAACATTATATATATATATATATATATATATATATATATATATATATATATATATATATATATATATATATATGCCATACATGTATCATACACTATATAATGTTACATAACAGAAATATAACTTATTTCAACTATTGAAGTCAATTTGTTAAAGCAACAAGAAAATCACACCTAGCAGCTGATATAAATTTTAAAACTTTACCTATTAAAAGAGTGTTTTTTTGCAGACAAAAAATTAGGATTTAGCATATACTACTTTTGTTCACTTGAAAATGATACTCATTCTCATATTTAAAGCAAGCGTTACATTTTAAAAGTTGTGTTACAATAGCTTTATCAGAGCAATAATATTAAGCTAAGTTTATAAGACTGCACATTTTTAAGTTTTATGAAAGTTTCTATAGATTTCTTTCCAATAGCAATTTTGTTAAAAGCGTTTTTAGGTGAATGCACTAAATTAAAAAGCGAAACTAATCACGTTAGTACTTCTATTTGCAAGCAAATGATTTGAAGTAAACCTTCTTTGGTTGGTAAAACTATCTTCTCTTCAGTGTTGGTGCGTTTCAATTTGGCTTTGTTGAATGTGGAAACGCCAGTAAACAATTCGTGGCGCTGCTTCTCTTGTAGCACATCTGATACAAGAGCAAATAAATGTTTTAGGTGAATTTTTAAAACATATTTTTAAAGATAAGGATTTAGGAAGAAATTTCAAAATGAAGAGTTATTTAATCACCTAAAATTTTTATTAAATTTTTAATCATGATTATTTAAGTTTCATTTTTGTTAAGAAAGCAAAGCTTTTACTAAATAAATATTTGAAATATTCGGGATTTTAAATGTGAAATTAATAAATAGAGCTTCACATTTCAATAGTTGGTAATTGTACAATATTTTGTCTTTTCTCCTATTTAATGCTATAAACAAGAGGTTTGCTTAACAAAATAAAAACAATAAAACTTTGGTTTACTTTTGTTTAAAATTGATGAGATATTATAAAGGACAGTATAATACACCATACTGTAATATTTACATGTTTTATTTCAGGAAACGCAGAAAATATGTACATTTTTTAAGTCAAGTAGCTTAAATAAATCATTTTCTTATTTCTAATTGCATCCAAGTTTTTAGATAAAACTTTCCCAGTTCATACGTTCTGAAATTAACACAAAAAATATTATCTTTGATAATCTTCTTTTATGGAGCTACCCTTAACTTATGCAACCTTTGAAGGGGTTTGACACACACAATGGTATAAGAAGTAGAAGAATGATCTGTTCACTGGTCTGGTGGCACATAACTCATATTTATGAAAAATTGACTTGTGATGTTAGTTCATACGATGCAACTTCTTTACCTTATGCATGTTTATGTTTTCCAATTCTAATCAAAATTAATTTTAAATGTTTTCCAATTCTAATCAAAATTAATTTTAAATGTTTTCATTTAATTTCTAATGGTATTTTAATTTAAATACAATTCCCTTTTAACTTTTACACTATTGTCAGTGGAAGTAGAGTTCAAAGGCTCTCTTGGTTTGACTTTGTATCACATAAAAAAAACCTGAAAACGTTACTGAACGTACATAGCCCAAATTGCAAGTGATTAATTGGATTTAAGATATTAGTTAGCAATTTAAAAATTCAGCTTACAATTTCGAGTCCAACGATAAATTTAATTTGCAAATTATAAACGTATTTAGAAGTAAAATGACAAGTCGTGGGACCATCTAACTTTACTTAGAAAGTAAAGCAGATTACAAAACGATACAAAAATTGCAGTTCCTTCTTGCTAATGTTATGGACATGATTCTTATCATTTTAAGACAAATCGATCTCATTTCTGTTATAGTGAGCATTTTTTAAAGTTTTATAAATTATGTGAAAAGTTTTTATTAGTGTTCCCAATGTTTAAGAAAACTTGTGTTTTAAAATATGAAAATGAACTTAACCTTCTTTTGATGGCAAAGGGTTCTTTTCTTTCGTGTCCGTTTTCTTCATTTTGGCAGCATCAAATTTTTCCAGTTCATTTTTAAATTCATTGGACACCTTTGGAAGGTCTTCTTTTGATGGACTAGACATGGTGAGCAATGGATGGGCTAGAATATAAAAGGTAGGTTTAATGTGTAATTTAGTGATTAATAAAAGTTTTATAACTATACTTTTTTTCTTAAACTTTGGTAATTTCTCTAAAAATGTGTATTTTATTTAAAATACCTAAGATACTTATTATATATTTGAAAAAGAAATCTTTATAGAAATTAACATAATCCATCCAGAAGATGTTGCTGAAAACATTTTAATTCTCAAAAATATTTTCAAATAACCTTGTCTGTTTTACATAGTAGTTTTTTTTTAAATAGTAGTTTTTTTAAATAGTAGTTTATTTTAAATAGTAGTTTATTTTAATAATCTTTATTTTTATGTTATTTTATCTGAAGATCACGTGTAAACATCTATATGTTTTATGATGTTTTATATTGAAAACAAATGAATGGATTTTTTTTATTTATCGGTGTAGATATATAAAATGGTACAATCGCCAATTCGAATTCACAAACTTTTCCCCAGTCATGTTTTTATTTTATTTTCCCCACATATCAATTTTATATACAGTCCATATTCAGGACTAGTAAATATTACCATCTATATTATTTCAATATTATAATATAAATCCTTTCTACGCCTTTTACATTCCATGATTCTTAACAAAGAGCTATCAAAAGAAAGATAATTTCCTAGAGCACGTTTATCTCATCAACGGTTTGTTTAAAAATGCGTTTAAAATAATTATTGCACATAAAAGCGTATTTTTTTTAAAAAAATATTTACAAGATCTAGCTAGAGCGTGCCTTTGTAGTTTGGTCGGTATCGCGGAGTATTAGTCTCAGGTTTGTGTCCCGACAAGAGCCACTATTTTTTTTTGTTTTAACGGAATCCTCAGCAACGCGGGGCCAAACAGCTATTAAACGTCTAAGCCTTGTTGATGCATTTAAATGTTTGTTAATGTGGGTCAATTAGCACACATTAGTCAATACAACCATGTAAATTGGTATTTTATTACTTATTAATGGCTTTCATAAATATCCTACTGCTAAAATGAATTTTAGCATCCAAAGCAAACAAAGAGAATAACCTACAAAAAAAAATTCTTTAGAAAAGTAAAAAACGCTAAGCCCACTCCCTCCCTTAAAAAACCCCTCTCGAAATTGTGGCCAAAATAGATGTGACATAAAATTACCAAGCCAACTGCGCTAGGGGGCTCAACCCTGCACACCCTCTCACTAGCCTTCCCCCAGAAAAAAGCTGTGCTTTCTTTTATGAGCTCGATTCAAATTTTATACGCATTTATAAATTTTTAACCTAGCTAAGAAAAGACAGTGCAGCTTTTCTCTCTGAAAGAAGGCTAACGAGAGGATGTGCAGAATTGAGCCCCCTAGTGCAGTTGGTTTGGTAATTTGACATCAAAACTTTTTTAACCGCAATTTCGAGGGGGTTCTTTAAGATGGGGAGGGGGGGGGGGAAGGGGGGAGGGGGGGGGGAATCAGTCCATCAGTCCGTTTTAAAAAAATACTTTAATCCGATAGGTTAATCCTATAGATGAAAGTTTAAGGTTACACAAGCTTTCACATACTTAATCACACGCGTTGTATTAAAAATTAGGATTAAATTAACACGTTCGCTGCCAACTACGATATATTTTGCAGTATTACCATGGGATTCTAATATACCGTGGCATTCAACGTGTGAGAATATGATGCAAGTAACTGATAACTGATTGTTTTATAAAATATCTTAAAATATTATTTCGTTGTAACTTAACTAGGTTTTTCGAAATTTGTTAAAATAATAATATTCTGTTCCATTGTTCTTCAAACTGAAGAGTTAAAATGTCAAATGATTAAAAACTGTCATTTTTTTCACCATCTAAAACGAGAGTTTGCATTAAGAAGGAAAAAAATAGTATTCCCATTTGTCCCAAGACCCTGCTTTACGATTTTCTTCGTAGTGCCAATCTTAGGGGTGTGCGACGCGTGCTACTGCACTGGGCCTCGCGCATTAGAGGGGCCCCGCGCTCAGTAAAAAAAATACAATAAAAGTATTTTAAAGACAATTTAATTCCAATTTTTTTAAAACTCCACAAGAATAAATAATAAATACAATAAAGTATTTTAAAGACAATTTTATTCCAATTTTTTTAAAACTCCATAAGTTTTTATTTTTAATTTATGATTACTCATATATTTAGAAAGTTTACTGATCTTTGTCCGATTCAAACATTCAGAATACACTTGAGTGCTGACATTTAAATTAAAAACGTAGTGAAACTATAACTTTTCCGTTAGAAAGAATGTAAAAAAAATAATAATTCATAGCCTTGTATCATAAATTACTATTACGCTACAAAGTATTTAAGCAATTGTTTTGATATATTATGGGCAAATGGCTTAACTTTTTTCTCCCTAGCGATGAAGGTCGATTCTTTGGTTCGATTCCGAAGTTCACATTACACTTCGGAAAAGTAAACCCTAACTACAGCACTTTTCCATTAGAAAATATGTGGCACGAATAAAAAAACAATTGAAATGAAGCACCAATCAATAACACTTGCAACATAAATTACAATTTTTGTGTACATCTCCACAAGAAACTAATTACTTTTATACATTTCTTTACTTGTATTAGAGCAGATGGTTTTATAAAAAAAAATTATATTTCAGGATGCTTGTAGTTAAAACGTAAAGTAAAGTTGTAAATATTAAAATTGTAAAAATAAAACTTAATGAAAATAATTTACTGAAAAACTGTACTGGTAGATGAATAAATATTATAATTCATTTTTAAATTAAAGTTTAAATTTATTAAGGTTTGTTAAAATTCGATAAAAAGTTTTTGCATTTGATAGTCATATTTAAAATAGCCAAAAATAAGAAAATCTATAAGATGATCTATGAGTAATTTCCATAGTAACAGAATTTGTAAAATTATAAACATATAAATTGCAAATTATTTATGATTTAGATATCTCTAGAACTATGCAAAGAAGTTGAATAAATTTTACTCGGTTGAACAGTTTCTTTCCAATATATAAAGAAAGCCATTATCAGCGACATTTTGCTAACAAATGAAAAGCAACTTTTTCTGAGCAATGAGGTTTCTCGAACATCATGTTTTTTAGAAGAGTAGAGCGGTTTTACATACAGCACTGACAAATGTGCTAAAATGAAAGTGATAAAATATTGTGTAGATATTAGAGTGCAAATGGGATATGCGATAGTAAAAGAGTTTTTCCGAAGTCGAACAAGCATAGATTACCGTCTACATTTATACCGCAACTATTTTTAAAGTGTTTTCAAAATTCAAAGCCGTATAGCCTATGAAAAAAATATAATCTCTCTGGATTCAAAGCTTAAAAAACGCCTATTTGTAAAATATATTTCTGATGGATTTAAATCAACACCGTTTCTATATCTATGTTGAATAGAAAACACATGGATTGTTAGTCCAGAATAACGTCCAGAATAATAATTCTTGGCGTACCGACAATAATAAGGGCAGTATGTATTTCAACACCTGTTTTAAAAATTGTTAACTTTCCTAAAATTACAATTACAATTTCAGTCGGTAAAATTATGTCATTCGTCTCTCCCATCACATAAAGTCAGGCACCATTTATTTGATTTGAAGCAAAAGTGCATGACGAAATGTTTTAAAGAGATGTGAAGAGGAAGGCAATATATAATAGTTTTTTGTCCAGATTTAATATAATTTTGAAGCTAACTAGATAACGTTTGCATTTGACAGATGTGTCCTTCGAAACTTATATTATTTTCAATACTCCTAACTAAAAGTCCCCCCGATCAGGTTCGCACAGGGCCCCGCAGCAGCTAAGGCGGTCCTGGGCTTGTTGATGTGATATTTGACAAGGTCACGACACTGAGCTAATTAATATTAAAATGCACGGGATTGCGGTGAGGCTAAATGTGAAATGAAATGAACAAAAATAAATATGCATCCTATTTCATGGAACACTACCAACTGCTCGCGTAAACTGTGGTGGAAGACTTTGGCGAACCAGGAAGAGATTATTTTGGGACATACAGTGTGTAGGCGGGTGGGGGGAAACCATAATAAGCATATCCACAGAATGCATCATCACTTCGCAGTTGTTCGGAGGGTGAAGATAATTTCTTCTAGTGCATTCCACGCTTTACTTTATACCCCATCTCTCATCAATGTTATGGTGAAAAGTGATGATTGTGTACCAAAAATATGTTGCAATCAATATGTGCCTGCTTTTTTTTTTTTTTTTTTGAATTTGCAATTATCAGTCAGGCAATACTTTTAATTAGACGAAACTGGTGCATTTTGGATAAACATGGTCTTGTAGATTAATATTTTTTTTTCTAGATTTTTTAAAACATGGTGCTCATATTGGAAAGTTTGCAGCTCCGGGTTATCACAAGAAAAAATATAGTTTATAGAATTATTTGCTTGAAAAGGAATTTGTGTCGAGCTTATAGAAGATTGTTTTAAAATCTTAGTTGACAAATTGGGCTATTTGATTTTCTGTATGTAGATCTCAGATAAGATTTGAGCGTTGAGTACTTCAACTTGTATTATGGACATTAGTAATAAGGATTGTATGAGAGATGATTATACATTTTTTAAAATAAAAATCAATTCTAATGCATTAATAATTAAAAATGTACTGTTCAGGTTGTATGCAGTTATAGTGAGGAGGTATCAATTGTAGAAGACAGGATTGGAATTTTCTTTCCGTGAAATCTTTTTAGCAATCTTAAAAAGTAGAGAAGCAACGATTCATCGTCTTTCCGATCTCCTTTATATAAGAATAGTATGATGGAGAAATTTAAAATCTTATAAATAACCCAAGAGTTGCCTTTGGTCTTTGTTGTTGGCTATTTAAATTTAAATTTATAACAAAAATGTTCTACCTCCACAGCAACATGCAATTCTTGCACATATAATAAAGTGGAAAATATGAATGACTTCTGCAGGGGCATGTTATAAATAAAATAACTGCCAAATATGGATATGTTTAACAAATTATTTAAAAAAAACTAAGCTATTTTCCAGAAACTAAATTTGAATTATTTTAATTTTTGTTTATATTCTTTTTATAATATTTATCAGCTTCCACCTTATAGAATACTTCAACTTTTAAAGTTGAATGATTTTTAAGTGATATAAACGTTTTTATTTACCATTGTTACATACTATTTCTAATGATGCTTGAGCTTTCTCAAGTGTGCAGCTCTAGTGCGACGTTAGTTAACCAACCAATGGAAAACTAAATCAATGTAAACATCCCTTACTGGATTTACAAAGTTACGCGATCGTTAACAAGACTGATCGAGAGAACAAATAGATCCATGTAAAGCAATTATGAAGACACCCGATTAAGCAATGATTTATTATACTTATTTTTAAAAAGGGCTCTCCTTATTACACTGAAGATGCCGCGTATCTATCAAGTTTAATTGCTATTTCATTTTCTTCTGGAACCAATTCAGTTGTTGCTCTGACGCAGTAGTTCCAAACTCGTCTGCGAACTTAGTGTCTGCTAAGAACTAAAAATTTATTCGATATAAAGAAAGGATTTTATGCTTTGTAACCTTATATTTTTATATTAATATATTTTAAATACTACAACGATTCATTGGTAATGAGTTCTTAATGTTTGGCTACAGAAATTACAATTTTTTTTCTTGAGGGCGCTAGCGTGAATCTATCATTCTATTATACTATATACTATGATTTTTCATTTAATATTTAAAATGGTTTTCCCTTCTATATAACATATCTATACATGTAGCAATATTAACACCTTGTAAATGAGTTTTTTTTGCGTTGTTGGCTATGGTATGGTATTATATATTTATAATTTTGAATGCTTATAGTTTCACAGTAAACTGTAACTATAAGAGTTCGGTTGCCCAGTGGTAAAGTATCTGACTAGTAATCGGAGGATTAGGAGTTCGAATATCTACGTGGACTTGACAAATTGTAGGGATCTCGTGAGCGGTAGGTTGCCAGATTCGTTGCTAAAAATGTTGTCTAAACATATCCACAATTTCAACCGGCGTGTGCACGTTAAATATGGCCGTGGTCCAATCTCCTGACGCTTATTGAGGTTGCGTGAGGTTCCAGCTCAGGTGTTGTCCTCGTCATCTAACCATGGTTAAAAAATGCGAGGCAATGTTCCCGGGTTTTTCCTTCGAGATAGACCAAAACTGTTTCCAATAGCCCATTGTACAGCTCTAGAACGATGTTAATTTCTTAAAAAAATAATAACTTCAATTATGTTAAAAAGTTACTTTCTTTATACCGTGGATTACAATGATATCAATATTTTATACTATAAGTTATATTGCATCATTTTATTCGCAAATACTTCGGTTAGTACTGTTATCTAATATATATCATAAATAATATATTAATTAAAATTTACGAATTTCTATTTGAGTATTAGTAAAAATACATTTATAAAATGTCCTTTGTGCCATCCAAAGAATCATTCAATATCCTATTATGAAACGATAGTAAAACTTTAATTAAATAAAATTTGTTTATTAAACAATTATTTATTGGATTTGTATTTCGTTTTAGACGACACTAAAACTTCGTTTTAATGTACCTTTCATAAAAGGAAAAAACAGCGCTTATAATACAACTACCAAGTCGCCTATATTAACAGATACCTGTTCTTTCGGAATATCGAAAGTTGAATAACCGATTTGAATGAATTTTGGCACGCAACTAGAGAATGCGCAAAGCTAAACATAAAAAAAAAATGCCAGAAAGGCAACGAACTTAAAAAAAAAATATGTATTAGAAATTTGACTAAAAGTCAGTAATAGAAATTTATTAAGCACACACGCTGCATATGAAGAGTTATTTTAAAGCTCCAACATGTCAGGTCAATAACAAATAAAAAAGTGAGGTATTTTCAGTTTCCTATAGGGTATTGTCTATAAGAGATATGTTGAATGAAAATGTTTAAAACAAGTAAAATAACTATCTTCTTCAATGACCTGAACTTCATAGTTGTAATGGAAATACCAGAAAAGTATAACAAAACACTGGTCGTTTCCGACCACGTTACCGACCACTTGGAAAAACTATTTAAAACTCTAAGAGCATAACTTTACGTTTTTAAAAGTTCCTTCAACCAATGTTACTCTAAGGCTTTTAAAGAAGGTTAGAAGAATGGGTATGCATTCCAAAATCTTTAAAATTGTATACATATTAGTGGGGGAAATATGAGCAAATTAATCTTTAAATTTTATTATGGAGAGCAACTTAAGGAGAGCCACTAAAAAAGGCGTAACCACAAAAGTGAAATGGGAATTTTATCAAATGTCATAGCTTTCACTGTAATCATTCAGAAGTATTTTAATTTTTTTTAAATTGCCGACGTATTATTATTCAGAAGTATTTTAAATTTTTTTTAAATTGCCGAAGTATTTTGAGGAAGGGATACATCTTAACCAGGATTCACAATCATGTATTTAAAACTAAATGTTTTGAATTTTTTATGTCTAGATTTGAGTCATGTGATTAAAAGGCAAGAAATAAAAGTTTTAAATATAAGTAAAAATTTAATAAATCGTTAAAGGAATTTGGGGTTCTAGAATTCTTTTAATTCTTTAATTTAATTGTGTATATATCTCCGAGGCTATCATTTGCCATGCATTTAGTATTATCGATAGATAGTCGAAATATCAAATTTGTACTTTAAATTTATTTCATACATGGATTTATTTCTAAACTATAGATAATTATTATAATTTTTTTAAATTTTAAATTGCATTTTACTTTTATTAAATGAATGAAACGAATATACATGTTTATGAATCTATACTACATATGGCATATGTCAAGGAATGAAACGTATATATTGTACGTTAAAAGACGTATTCATAAAATTTAATAATAGATTGAAAAATATTTCGTTAAAGTTATTTAATACAAACAATCAGATTAACTAAAAAAGGCGTATCCACAAAAGCGAAATGGGAAAATTGGATTTCAAATTGTTTAATATTGCAACTAATATTTTAATATTTACCATACTTATAATAGTATTTTAGACGTAGAAAATAGTAAAATAATTTCTTTAAATTACTTTAGAAAGATAATTAATTATTTTTTCTGGAAAATACTATTTTAGTTTGCTTAACAGTTATCGTTTTTAGAAAAAGTTATTTTACCGAAAAATAATTTTTACAATAAAGAAATAATCTTTTTTAAATGTAACATTAGTTTTATACGTTATATACTGATCAATACGTGCAAATCATTACAAAATTTGCATAACTCATTTTCGACAGTTTTTCAGGAAAAATAATCCAATTCCAGACAATAATAATAAAATTATCCATAAATTATTCACAATAAAGGCATCTTTCTAAACACATAATTTTTCTGCTTTGAAATCCAACCCAGTCCTTTTAAAGCATGGGCCCCTAAGCCTAGTTCCAGGGGATGCTCTTTATGTGTGGGTGGGGGCTTACCTGCGAGGAGGAACGATGCTTGGGAGCAGGAAGAGCGACGATCGATCCTGGAGCAATGGCGGAGGAGAGACAGCCGCTTCACGCCAACCGATCAGCTCGCCAACCAGCCCACCCTTGGCGATGATTCACGATGCCATTGCCGGCTCTGATGTAGTGGGGGCGGATTCCCCAAATGGAAAATGGCGATGAAAAGATGTATTCGTTTAAGGTTTAACTGTAAAATACATGAAAACGACTTTTGTCTGGTAAAAGTAGCTTGACATCATGTCAGAGTCTAATTTTCCAATAGGCCAAGGGTATAGCCCCCCCCCCCCCCCCCCACACACACTCACAGTTTCGGAATTTTTTAAAAAAAGTTCCACACTTAAAAGCTCAGATTAAAATATAATTTTAATGTAAATTCATATGAATGTATATGGGTCATTTTCAAATTCCGGTGTCATTTACCGTCCTAATAAAAAATATTTTCTCTATAGGTTGTATTTATCTTTTCAACTTTTTCTTTTTTTGTACAGATGTTGTCAAACAGTTGTTATTGAAGAAATACAAAATTGAATTAAAATATTTAACTAAAAATTATGTATTTAAACAAATGTGGTGAGGGAATAAAAAAAATGGCTGTCCCAAACAGAAAGTATAATTTGAATTCTGCAATAGAATTATTCCAATGCCGGATTTTTTTTGTGTAGCATTTACTATTGTTTTAAATATTCTGTATTTTGCATTAAAGAAGGTTTTCATAATATTTAAAGATAATTTAAGCTGGTTAATTGACCAGTTCACGTATATGTTTTAATTTTGTATACTTCATATTACGTAAAAAAATATAGGATGGCCATACCTATAAGAATCAAAACAGCAATTTTTAAATTGAGTGTTTTTAATACGCTTGCAAACTATGAAAACTCACACCAACATTTTACCCATAAAGCTCTAATCAATACTATACAGCGTTCCCATTAAAATTCTTTGCCGCCCCCTTAATTTTTGTACACCGACAACTATAGTCATTAAATTGGTGTTTAGGAATAGTAAAGTAACTATGCGCTATATAACGATACAGCTTGCAGCGTTCCTAGAGTTAATGTAAAGAGTTAGCGTGTCTAACTCTAATACAACAAACACGAAAACAACCAATTACAAAGTTGCAGAAGAGCATCGATTTAGTATGAAAAGATACCTTATAGCCCAGTAGAGATAGGATTTTGGATTGCAAAAAATGGAGTAATTTTGATTTTCAGGTATGTTGTATGTATCGACCCCCTCGTGAAAAATCTAAGTTTTCGGCCTCCCACCCCTTCTGCGTTTTCCGCCATCTTGAAAAAAAATCGCTAAAAAAAGGCACTTTTTAAAGTTTTTCCTCACTAACTCGCTTCCAGTAAATTTTAGGCTAAAAGTTACTATTACAATTTTAAAGAGCATTAAATTTCCTACAAGTTTCATGTATAACATATTGGAAAATTCTGAACATATACCGAGATATAGAACCGTGAAAATCTATAAAATTTTCAAAAAAATGATAAAAGTCAGATTTGCCGTTAGTTTTACTTGAATAACTTTTTTCTGTGCAGTTTAGCGTAAAATGCATAATTACCAATCTTGTAGAGGATTAAATTTACTACAAGATCCATAAAAAATATTTGTAATTACTACGAATAGATGCCGAGAAATGTTGAAATAACAATTTTGGTGGAAGTTGGGTGTAAACTGAAAGTATCACCCTTTGTTGAAATTAGTATTCCTGAATGTAATATTTTTAATCTATTATGCATGTATATATACATGTAGTTCACGTATGTAGTACATGAACTTGCATGCAATACATGAGTCATGCACACATTAAGTCAAATTTAGGAGAATACAAAAACTTTATAATGAAAAACACAAATTTTTAAAGCATTCGCAAATACCTATATTTAAATATAATATAATTTGAAAGTGCATCTTAACTTTTATTTTAATGATATATACAAAATCTCAGGTTAAAAATACATCATAGAGTTTTTGTTGTTTTAGCCCAGGTGTGCTTGATGTATATAGTTCATTACTTCGACCTATAGGCAGTAGATCGTGTAACTCGTTTTCTTCCATGTTCAATTCAACCTCTGGTGCATTACTGCAGGACTCGAATCCACAATGAAGACATACTATGGAGCATCGAAGCTCTGCTGTTTTGCAGCTGCATTTGTTACCACAAGTCTTTTTGCATTGACACGAAATCATGTTTAAGCAATGCCTGTGGAGCTGGTTCTTTATTCATTGGGACTGGAGTTAGGCCACCAACATCCTTCTTCCAGCCCCACTTGAGATCGTCTTTTTAATATCCCATCCAGGTTTGAACTTGCGGATAAGTTCTATATGCATTATATTGAACTGCATCCCTAGTTGGAGGTAGTCGGGCCAAATTGAATTTTGTGTTCGTAGCAGCCTTAGCAAAGCGATGATACCGCAACTCATCTCAAGTGTTTAGGTCACCGCAAGGGCCCAAGGAAAGTTTAAGTGGCTTCCGTGATATTTTCTTTTTCTGTAACTGGATCTTTGAAAATGGTAACACTTTCATTGTGGAATACATCACTTTCTAATGTGGTACAAAACTTCATTTTCCTCTGCCCAAATAGAGCGGCGGTTGTATCGCAGCCACTTATCGCATGTAGAAAATGAATGTTTTCCACAATATTTTTGTATTTGAAAGATTTTTTGGAATGCAAAGCATCTGCCATGTTGCTCCTACCAGATTTGCAATAGAACACATATTGTATGGTACTAAAACCGTAACCAATACTAAAAGGTCAATGTCTTCACCAATAACTACAACAGAATCGTATGCAGAAGACAATGAAATAGCAGTTTTCACAATTAACGCATCTGCGTCTTCTGCAGCCTACTTGGTGACCATTTGTGCTTGTTTTTCTCGTTCAATAACAATTTATCCTTTGTCATCTGCGAAAACATTGTTCCATCAAATATAACGTCTGCACAAGATTGTAGCCTGGAACGATGTGCTCTTTCAGTGCTTTTTGTATTCCTTTTATTTTCTTCAGTAAGGTAACCATCGAAAACTACCACATCATTTTGACCATGATGTCGCTGTACGTAGGTCACATATTTTTTAAAATGCAGAAAAATACTCGCTACGATTCCAGTAAACTTTGTGTAGGAGGTAGCCCCCATCTACTACATCAACCTTGCCTTTTCCCATGTTTGTGTCACTTGGCAAAGGCGTGAAAGCAAAGTAAAATGTGGATTTTGTTCCTTTACGTATTCCTTCCTCTGAGAAAAGTGACAATGGAAAGAGAGAAAGTTCGTACTCGAAGTATTTTTTAAGATCATCGTCACATTGCTTTGAGATTAGCATCCTGTGGAAAATCATGAAAGGATCTATAGCTATTTTACCTTTTTTCATGTTGATGTAATTAGTTACTGTTGCAAGAGAAATCACTACATCTTTACGTCTGAAATGTACGTTTCCGAAATTGCTGTTCGCAATTCCCCTCATTCCTTTAGAACCAATCTCCCAGGACAGGCGGCTATTGACGCCTTCCCCTCCAATCACTCCATTACTTATTGACATTAAGTATTTAACAGTTGGAAAAGGATCGTGACTGAAAAATCACTCAGTTAGTTTATTAACATCATTATCATCCCTGCCGATACGAGATCGTCTCATGTCAACATCTTGTTCTGTAGTAGCCGATTCACAGCTGCAATAGTTCTCATTTTCATCACACACATTCTGTAATGCAGCTAACCCCAGAGTCCAGCGAGTGACAACGGCGTCCGCTATACCTCGTCCATGTTCGTTATACCTGCAATCAGCTTGTCATTATTATAGTTCTTTTGGCATGAAGTATGAACCCTGACTTCATTCACATTATTCAGAAAAACAGAATGAGTTGAAAGTTTACGTCCTACACTGGACTCACATAATCTATTTACACCTCGCTCTTTCACTACAAACATTTCATTTTCACTCAAACTTTCAGCACAGATAAAGCCCACAGTTCCATGTAAACCCAAGATTTTGAACAAAAGAGCACACACTACAGAGCTTAAAAACAAAAATCGAGCAAATACAACAGAACGAGAACCGAAACTCCTACAAGTGGAAATATGCAAGAAAAGGAAGGGGGAGAGTGAGGAAGGGAAAATACGTGCGACATTTTTATTGTTATTTCAAAATTTCTCATCATCTATTGGTAGTAATTACAAATATTTTGTAGGACATTTAATCCTCTACAAGATTCGTTCGTATGTGTTTTATGCTAAACTGCACAGGAAAAAGTTATTCAAGTAAAACTAACGACATATCTGAATTATTTCATTTTTTTTCATTTTTATAGATTTTCATGGCCCTATATCTCAGTACATGTTCAGAATTTTTCAATATGTTATACATAAAATTTGTAAGAAATTTAATGCTCTTTAAAATTGTAATAGTAAGTTTTAGCCTAAAATGCATGGAAGTGAGTTATTGAGGAAAAACCTAAAAAAGTGCCTTTTTTTAGCGTTTTTTTCAAGATGGCGGAAAACGCACAAGGGGAGGGAGGTCGAGAACTTGGATTTTTCACGAGGGGGTGGATACATACAACATACCCGAAAATCAAAACTACTCCATTTTTTGCACCCAACTCCTTTGTTTTAGCTATCTCTACTGGGCTATTAAGCACATGAATAATATGTATAGAACTCGTACAACGCTCGTTTGTTTGTTTGACTTCCACTCTTGTTATACATACCAAAAGCGAATAGAGATATTTTGAGAGTCAAACAAACGAATGCTGTGCGTGTTCTAATCATAGTATTCATGTACGTAAGGTATCTTTTCGTACTAAATCGACGCTCCTCTACAAATTTGTAATTAAATATTGTCATGTATGTAGTATAATTTAAAGGAACTTTAACTCCGCATATCGACGGAAGGCAAGGGGCGCTGTAACCAGTCTCATCCCATTAGTGCATAGTCACTTTATTATAATTAGACACCACTTTTATTAGTTCTATAAATTTATTAGCAAAAAAAATTCCATAAAGAGCTGTCTTTAAATTGAAATACGTAATAAGAAATAAATTTAATAGGGTAAGTTGAGATAATATGGATATATTGGAAAGAAATATAAATTACACAATGTTAAACTTATGCTTTGATCTCGTTCTTTTTTAAAACAATACTTCGTTTAATGGAGTACACTTCAACAAAAACTTAAGTTCTGAGTGATTTAATTCCCGTCCAAAAGTCGATTTTTTTAGTATCTATACGAGAAAACTTGTGATAGTTTGATGCATGGAAACTTCTATACATAAACAAGAAAAATCGAATTGTTTATCATTATTCATGGGTTTTGTTTAGAAGAGAATCTTTTTAATAAAATACAAAGAAAAAATAGAATTTTTTTAACGCTATATTAGCTTTTCTTCAATTATTTGCAGCAAAGTGGGAAAAAATGGGTAATCGAATAATTAATGCTAAAGAATAGGAAATTCGGAAAAAAAATCTAACGATATTCGAAAAAAGTGCAATATTCAACAAAAATATGATTTAGAAGCCTAAAAAAAGACAAGAATTATCTACAATATATTTAACACTGTTTATTAATATAATTAAGTTACATGCATGTGTTTTTAAAAACAATCGATCACAAAAAACGCAATTTTCTGGTTTTGTTAAAACATAAATAAAAAGTTTTAAATTGAATAAAAAATCGTCTGCGGAACTAATTAAAAATAACGTAAAAACAGCAAATATTCCAGAATCAAAATAAACTAAAAATTATTTTAGCAAATGTTTTATTTCGAAGATGATAAATAATAAAATGGTCGATTTTTCAAAATGTCGGATAATAACTTTTTTTTAGAAAGACTGTTTACTGAGTTTTTATATACTGAGTTTTTATATTCTGAGTTTTTATATACTGAGATTTTAAGAGTTGATGATTGAGATTTTAAGAATTGACCCATATCTATGGTTGGAAAAGTATATAAAAATAACTATAATTTTTAGCTATTAAAAAAATATGAAACATATTTAATAATGATATCAAGGAACCCATTGCATAAATACAACATTTTTTTTTTATTATAATAACCTTTTAAAAGTGAAAACTAATTTTGAATAAAAAATAAATGGGTTTTTGAAATAAATGTATTTTGTCATTTTTATTTCGGTGTGTTGGCTGCCAAGTGAAAATTGTGTTAGGTTATTTTTGGGTTTTTAATTAACTACTTGGTAGAACTTAATTATTTGTACTGTCAAAATGCTTAATAATAGGCCTGAAATACAGCTGTAATAAGTGTTGCGGCTGTTGCTTACGCCATTTTAAATTTAAACCATATACTATATTAGCAATTAGTATAATTATACAACAATTTTCTGCCTCGCACAGCATCAAATTTTCCCTTGTTGGTGAGTTTTGGAGCCATATTTTTTCATCCGGAAATCATCTTCCCGTGTCTCATCGATTCTTAATATAAAATTTTGGAGTAATTTCATTCACTAGTTTTAACTACATCTGCCTTTAAACAGAGAAACTTATTTTATGGCCACCCTATATGTTAGACATTTGCTTAAAAAGGCATACTGTGTGCATAACTGTTGTGAATTATAAAATATTGAAAGGGAGATTATAAAGAATTAACAAAAATACTATTAAGCGTAGCGTATTGAAAATGACGGCATCTTTTATATGTTAACCCAATACTTCTAGAAATATAAAGTAGATCCAGAAGTCTAAAAGTACACTGTTAAAAATAATAACTATGGTATGTTTCCAAAACTGCAACATATTATAGCATTAAATTCGCTACACATGGGATTACAATTGGCGGATTAAATTTTAAATTTACATGATGGAGAAACTAGTTAAGCGATGTTCACACACAGTGTTAATGTATATGTTGCCGCCAATGTATGAAAGGCAGGCATTCTATAACTGTTTTTCATACATCTAGGCATTTGCTTAAAAACTAATAGATTGTAGAAAATTAGACGATAAAGCATGAAATTATTAATATTTCTCATAATTCATTGGCATTCTATGAAATGCCAAAAGACAAAGCGGCAAAGTATAAGTAATTCCCGCTAATAACGTTTCAAATTTTTAGACATTTATTTTATGCATTGCATACAATGCCTAGGCAACACATGCAATACTTTGCCTAAATAACATTTAGCATTGTATATAATGCCTAGGCAATACATACCATGCCTAGGGAAAGTAGTATAGATTGTTAAAATAATTCGGTTATTTCATGCTTTGCACCAAAAAAATCCAGATATTCTATATATTTCCTAGCCATTAGCCCGGTATTACATTATCAGAGTTCTTTGGAAAAGATCTTTTATAAAATAAGTTTGACAAAGAAATATGATAGTGTAATATGGCCAATTTTGATAAAAGATGAACTTTGTCAAAGAATCTTTTATAGTTGCTTTAAAAGTTGCTTTTTCATCTAATTTTTATGAAAGATAGGTGTTGATGTATTCTGTGCAGTGGCTTTGACGTTGGAAACCCCTTCGTTAGATAGTTTCTCCGTATCAGATTTGATCTCGCTTTAGTTCGTGGTTGTTGTGGGAAATAAACATCGTTCTCGATATTTGAACCAAGTCGTTTGCTTTTAACAAGTAATTAAAAAATGAGTGGTATGTGGTCAATGGGAGCTACAAAGATGTTAATATACGAACATCAGAAATTCGAATTTTTCTATGACGCCCGATATGCTGACTATAAAAACAAGCGATTGGATGCTTATAAAGAAATAGAACATGCTTGAAAAGAAAATACATTCCAGTAACATCACTGGAGATGTGAAAAGAAAAAAATTAACGGTTGAGGAACCAGTACCTTGCGGAAAAGTTGAAAATGAGCGAAAATACAAATTACTAATCTACGCGAGAAAAATCTACTCGACAAATAGAACTCTGCCTAAGTTTGATTTAATGATTCACAGGAGTAGTTAAAACTGTTATAAGAGAAAAGTGCTTGCAGATATATAAAGATAATTTATTCATATAATCCATTAGTTGTTAAAAAATATTCGTGTATCGAAACCTCATAGATAATATGTGCAACTATTATTTAGTATTATGCATTAAAAGAAAAGTTAAGTGCTTTGTGTACTTAGTACGACGCATCAGTCCGTACCCATCACTGTAACCATGGCGTGACCATTGTCAAAGGGTAATTTGACTCTTATTTGGGCAATTTAGGCATCATCAAATCTTGTCATAGATACACATACTGTAGAAATATAATGAAAATAATTCAAAAATATAACGTTTCCATGTTTAAAGCCTGAAGAAGTATTTACTACAAATTTAAAAACCAGACCTGATACTTCACTTAAAAATTTTAATAAATCATACGTCTCTATTTCAAATTAATTTGAATCGGTCATATGTCCACGTACAACGTTAGGACATTTGGGGCAGATTTTACATGCACTAGCCTCCTCTACGCAGTGGATATTTGGCGAATATTAAACTCGCAATCTTCTGATTACTATCTCGCTATTCTCCTCAAAACGATAATCCAAACCCCAATTAGGTGGTAGGCTTCTGAATTGGCCACAGCGGTGCTCGCTTATTATTAATGATTCGTGTTTCTTAAAGATATGTTTGAACCCTTTTACTGCTATATGAGTTGTATTTAACTCACACCTATTTTGTCCAAGAGGTTACGTGAGTTAAATACAATTCATATCACAGACTACGGTATTCGTGCTGTAAATTGTATACACTTCAAATAAACCATACAATCCTGATGTAGGCATATTCTGCATGGCCTACTAGGCAAAAACCTGATCTTGGCCTGGATTTGTCCTTAAAACGTTATTTTTAGTATGCGAATCGGATATTTTACCATTGGGCTGTTACTGCCTATATGGACTTAACGCTATAGTGTTACAAGGAACTCACGCATGAAAGTCATAAAAAATTTTATTCTTGATTTTCTTTTGATATTATCCACATTTGTCAACATGTATCGAAATTTTGAAAAAAAGAAAAAAGTGACACCTTGAGCACCCATTTTTTTACTGTTGTGGCAGCAAAAGGGTTAACTAATAACAAGTTTCAAAAACTGTATTGGAATAATTTATTAGAACTTTATTGGATGTCAGAGTTTTGTCGCTAGGCAGATATGTTCATTTAATTGTATTATCTCTGCGGTCATATTTTTTTAATATTCGCTACATTCCCAGCAGACCATATTTAACCGCTAGATGTTACTGTTAGCCTCTTTGTTTAGAAGCCATAATTTAAAAAAAAGGTAATCTCTTAACTAAAAGCAGTAAACAGAGTTTGAAGCCAAATAGATGAGAGCACACAACCAGAGCAACAGAATTGCATGAATCACTTGAACTCAACTGAAAACAGCAATAGGGTGAAAAAAGAGATACATAGGTGACAGATGACCTGAACATAAACATTTCCATGTCGGGGCTACCCCGACATATGACCGCAAAGGGTTAAACCTACTAAAAGTCCCCCCCCTCTTTTCCTTTTGAGTTGATTTTGTAATTGTGCATGTGTTGTGTCGAAAGGAATACACCCGTGTAAATAAGAATATCATTGTTGGAGTTAAAAGATATGTTGATACTTAATAAAAATTATTCTTTTCATCGAAAAATCGTTGATCTATTTCAAGTTATAATTTTTAAAATGTTTGTGGAAAATCGAAACCTAGTGGTCTAAGTCCAAAAAATCTGCCTATGATAGTCAAGTTTTTATAAAAACTTGTCTTTCATAGGCAGATTTTGTAAATAGACCACTAAGTTTTTCGGAACAATAGTTTTCTCCCAAGCTTATAATCTAGTGAGAAATAAGACGTCCAATAAAAGGGTATCTACCTAGAATCAAGAAAACATCTTCTGCCATATATAACAGCATATTAGAACACCTTTCAAAGAGAGATAGATTTATTTAAATATTGGTATCTAATTGTTCAAATTTATGTGAATAATTAAATAGGAAACATTCAAAGCGTATTTTGTTACGTTAAGGTGATTCGTGGGAAAACGCATTTAACTTTTTTACTAAATGCGTCCAATCTTTGCCTGTTAATTTCAATAAGATAAAACGTATTTTGGATGAATAAATTAGGTCAGTTTGGACAAAATCCGTCAATTAAAAATAAATAATTACAAAAAATATCAGTGACTTAGTGAGTTTTTTCACTAAACTCAGAATAAGGGGAAGGAAAGGAAAAAATATGGATTAGATTTTAAATCATATAATGCGACGTATTTTTCTTTTGTTTACAGTTATTGATTTATACACCTATTAAAATAGGCGCGCGTGTAGAAACGTATCAGTAACTGTCAAATCCCTTTTGCTTATGCCCCACATTACACTCCATTAATTATTCAAAAGAAATCAATGGCAGAAATAGACAATTACACTCAACCAATTTCGCACAAAACATCTAAATAACACTAAAAGAACTTTCACGAACGTGCAATTAAAAGTCCCCGTGGTTTAATCACTGTGTCAATAACTGAATGACAAATATTTCTTGACTTCGCTAAAACACGATATGCAAAAGCAAATAAAGACGCATTCATGAAAAAATATCTGAAAGCTGTTGAATGGGTTAGTTTGAAGTCAGGTATCAAGTTCTATAACACGCTTGATATGTTTCCACTGGTTACCTAAGCGACACCGCCTATTGGTGTTGGTTGTGGTTGGCGAGAACTTTAAGATGTATCGAGATTTTTGGCGAATATTTTTTAAGTTTAAACTCGCCAATCCAACAAATCACGATTTGGATAAAGACGTGTATTTAATTAAGAAAAAAAATATTTACAAATTTTATTGCTTTAGATTATATCTGTGCCATGGTAGAAAAAGGTCAATTTCCAAAGTCCCAGATTATGATTTATGCCCACCAATTACTTAGTATTGGCCTAGTATATTTGCTTTTTTGAAAAAGTAATTATCGGAATGTAATTAACTAGAAGACATTGGAATCGGTCGAATCTTCTGTGGCTGAAAGCCACTCTTCAACAAGTGTGGTAATTTTGTTATTATGACTTTATAGTATATTAATCTACGTAATAGTCATAGGCGAAGCTAGAACTTCATTATTGGGAACGCATTCTCCAAAAACTAGACCATAACTGGAGGAGAGTTCAAGCCTCAAATTGAGTTTTCTTAAAATTACACACACATACTTGTAAATTTTTAATTAAAAATTTTTAATTATAAAAACTTTTAAATTAAAATTTATATTTAAGGGTATTTAGATAAATGTAAGGTTTGTAAATTTAACCCCTGAAGTAAGAATTATATTTATAAGTAAAGAATATAGAGTATATTTACATTTGAGAAATAAAATATTTTAAAATAAAACTTTTATATTTATAACTTTTATATAATGAAGTACATTCATTTAATTCATACATAAGGATAATAGTCCTAGGAAACCAAAAAGTAGCTAAATCTATTTAGTCTAAAATACAAACAATAATCATTGCGTTTCAAAAAAGAACAGAAAAATGTAGCTTTGTTGGGAAGTTGAACCACACGAAGTTTAAAGGATATAGATAGGGACTGTTGCAATCAAAAGGAGAGAGTGATCACGTTTGTGCAGGGTTTCAAGTTGCATTTGTCTCTACTTGATTGTTGTTGAGTGTCACTTGAGTTCGTTGATTTAGTTAGATCCCGTAAAATATTTATTTTCATACTTCTAACTTAGTTGATTTTTTAACATGTTATAATCATTTTTTCATTATTTAATTTCTACAACTTATATACAGCCAATAACTCTATATCATCCATGGGACGCCGTGCTTCCCTTGTAACATGGACCTTGTACATTGGAATTCTTTATCTTTGGATTTGAAGTTTCCCTCCATTTTTTTTTTGTAGGCGTAACTAAAAATCAGGGATTTTGAAAATTGGCCTTTTTTAACAGATTAACCTTGGTCGATGTTGCCACTTTCACATGTTAATATATCGACTGTTAATACTAGCGTCTAACTCAAGTATTAGCAATCAATTACAACAATATTATATCTGTAACCAATGTCAATTTTATCATTTATTAAAAACTATTTTGAATATATCAATTTTAGACTTCTAAATGAAATAGTAATCAATGTCGTCAGGCTTCTCTAACCCTGCAAATCAATGACTTCCGAGATTTCCGTAACCTTGCAGAGCCTTAAACTTTTAAGCTAATTTTTTCAAAATTATCAATTATTATATTAGTCCTTATTGTTTCAAGCCACATATCTTACTCATATAATTGCTATAGGATAAGTATATTTTATTTTCTCAAAGTTTTTAATAAAAAAGGGCTTTTTATAAATTATATTTGTTTCTATGTATTATATGGTAATAAATATTAATATTATAACAACCACTTTTAAACTTAATTCCACAATTTCCATTCAAGGGATATTATTTTTGGCTGAAATTAAGCAAGTGGCATTGGACGTTACGTTATTTTACAGTCATTGTTTAGAGTGTCTATTTCAAAGTGAATTAAGAATCATTATTTTGCATAAATGTATATTTAGTATCAACTGCATATTGTACTATAAGGTTTGAATTAGAGATACACAAAATGGGTTATTTGTAAATATTAAGGGTCTATCCCGAAGTAAAGACACTGGAATACTGCCTCGTCATTTTCATCACGATCAAAACAAGGAAAACCCTGATGACACTTGGGATCGAATTTGCCAAAAAAAAAATAATGCTTTTATAGTTCTCATTGTTTGGTGAGGACTCGCCAGTCGTTGGTTCGGTTCCTTTCATGTTTAAATTGTTTTTCATATTTTTAAACCACTCAGCACTAAAAGTCGAGTTGGATAGAAGTAACTTAGGAACTAAAACTGATTACTATTCACTAAATATTATTTAAACTATTTAATACGTCAGACTTGACACGGCTTTAAGTGGTTCTATCAATTCGCTCTCAAAGCTGACTTTCGCTAAAGAGGGTGTGGCTACAGCGCTTTATATACTACAATCTTTAGATATAATTTACATAAGAACAAACCTTCTTCTCGCAACGTATAAACGTGAGGATGGTTGATTAATTGAATTAACTTCGTACTCGAGCTACACAATGAGCTGTTGATGACGGTACGTTTGGTTTGGTTAAAAACGTCGCACTAGAGATGCACAGTGGGCTCTTGGCGACGGTTCGGGGCCTATCTCGAAGGAAAGACCCGGGAACGATGCCTCGTATTTTTGAACCATGGTCAGATGACGAGAATCTATCTGGAAGGAAACACTCAGAAACACTGCCTCGTAATTTTGAACCATGGTCACATGACGTGAACAACACGTGAGCTAACCTATGCAACCTCAATTAGCGTGTGGACATCGGAAAACAACGGATTTAACGTGCACTACCCTTTTATATACGACGGTTGCTTTTTGCGAATTACGAGAAACGGCCGATCCCTATGTTAAAGGATCTGATTTTAATCTCATGGTTTTTCGAAATATTAAAAGTTATAATAATAGTTTATTTCTCAGTTTAAATATAAATTTTACTTTTGAAGTTAGTAACAGAAATACAATTTTGTAATGTGGAGCGTGTTCTTTTATAATTTTCACCTATGTGTTTTCAATATTAAATAATGATGGAGTTTATAATACCATAGAATAAATTTCCTTCGAGTAGCTAAAACTAATAAGCAAGATTATTTAAAAAAAAATAGAGAATTGTGAAGGCGTGGGAAGATGAATTTCGCAAATAGTATTAGTTCCAAACGTGGCCGATGACGGAAAATCTGGCACTGTTGAAGACTCAAATACTCAAATACTCAAATAATCGAGTAGGCGAGATGCGAAAATAGCTATATGCATTTGAAACTTTTTTTTTTAGTATATCGTGAAAACTGTCAACTCTTAACTATTTTTAAGACAATAATTTTTTTGTGTAAAAATGGAAGAAAAAATTCCCTACTGTGTATATTCTCAGATTATGAATACGTTATAATACATATTTTTTTTTAACATAACTTGTTTTGTAGCTGGATGAAGGTTGTAACTGGTTTTGCTAACATGTACGTCGCCATTTTGTTTTTGTTCAAGCATTAAAAACCACAAACCAACATTCCAACCAATCAGAAATCAAGCTATCACTGACGCTCATGTTTACGTACTCTGGATATAACTACTTTTGCTTCTAAGGACTTCTTTTTTAAGTTTTTATTAGTAAAGAAAAAGGTTTTTGTTTCTTTCGTATTTTTTATATATGAGCAATTAATAAAGTAATTAATAATTTTTCGAATTTTTGGATATAACCGGTTTTTTATCTTGGCAACTCAATTGTATTTATATATCCATGAATACAAATCCATATGACTTTCGATTTCTTATTTGAAATACCTTGTTATTGCTAAAGTATATATTGGAAGTCAGAGTTTTGACTATTATATTATATTTCTAATTACGACTAATTACGGTTATTATATTTCTAAAGTTTACGACTTGAGAGAGAGGGGGGGGGGAGAGAGAACGTCCTGAGAGGTAACAGACCAAAACTTACTCGATAAAAATCATTAATTTTTAAAAGAAAACCATAACAAAAAATATTACACACATTTCATTTAAACATTCCCTGGAAAAAGGAAGCGATGCGTTCGCCAAAACTGGTAACCATTCCTGAACGTCAACTCATCGAATTACAATAAACTTGATCATTTATGCCTCTAATTTCTGTGGTCAAGATCTTCAGGGGGCAGTGCTGATCGAACAAACATTTTTGCAGACGAAATCAGTGAGAGTAGCTGGCGATGATATCGATATGGAAAGGTCTCTCTACCCGCAATCGATTAATTTATTGAAAGAAAAGATTTCGTTATGAACATGTGGAAAATTGTATATGTACTTCAAATCCTGTTTTTACGATTTATTATATCTCATTCGGAAAGTATACAAATTGGTAAGTATTTTATATTTTGAGAGTTGTTATAGATTTTAAATCTGTGGAAATGTAAGGTTAAATGTTTGAACAGATAAGATTTAGTGAGCGTAAAGAATGTTTTTTTCAACAAAAACGAAAATATTTATATTACTGCGATTACGAAATTAAATTTTGTAAAGCGTTGTAAACATTTTACATCTGCTGTTGAAGGTTTTAAATTTTTCCAAGAACATTTCAGGATTTTTATAGTTTCCTGAAGTTTTATTTAATTCATTTTTTACGTTGTTTGTAATTATTATGTTTTAAGTATTCGTCACATTTTTTTATAAATCAATTTTAATAATTTTTCAAATTTATTTTTCCATAATTCTTATTGATATATCAAAATTAATACCATAAACGATTATACAAATGTATGGTTAAAATATAAATTTTATCTACATATTTGACAATGATAAGCATTTCCTTAAAACAAAACTTTTTGATAAATAGAAATTTTTATAAATTTAGATTGCATTTTATAACCTTTTATTTAATTTGCGTTTATTTTTAATAAATTATTGAATTTTTTTTCTTCAAATACATAATAACCCATAAACTTGAACACAATATATCTCTTTAAAACAAAAAATTATAATATTATAAAAAATGAAAACGAAAAACCAACAAAAAATGAATGTGCACATGTTTTCATGTAAAAATACTAATATTATAATATTTTTAAAAGTTAAATAAGATTATCTAGTAAATAAAGTATGATTTTTTATTCTAACAGCATATAATCAAATTATTAAATAGGAATAAATATTTTGTTAATTCAGCATGTTTTATAAAAGAAAAATTTATAAAAATTCTAAAATACAATATTTTCCATTTTAAAGTAGTCATATACCATTATATATTATTTATAAACTATTTATGCCATTATAAATAGATATGATGAACAACTTATCTTTATAAACACATTGTCCCATTATAGGAAAATGATTACTATTTTTTTTCATAAAAAATTTATTTATATTAATAGTAGCGCTATTTAAAAAAAACACTATAAATAATGTTTTTTATTTAATTTTCTGTTTAAAAACGTTTAATTTGCATTATGTAAAGCTTTATTATTGACAGCCAAATACGATACATGCTGGTTACATGAGAAATATTGTACATCTAGTTGTTTCCTCTAACTGGAATTAAGTAAAATAAAATTATATAAACACATACTTGTAATATTAATAAACACGGAAGCATAATTGTGTTAAAATTTTTTTTAATGTTATATACAGCTATAAAATAATTTTTTAAAAAAGTTAGTAACATTGTCTGGTTTAGAGTGCGTTTAAATATATTTTGTAAATGGGTAATAGAGTTTCTATATTCCTTGAAATTTTTAAGATACGGAAAAAAAATATGTATATAGATTTCAATCCATTTAAAAAAAAATATCTCAACCTATTCAAAATTTAGAGGGGGGGGGGGGGGCAATTATTATTGGTTAAATTTCACGACTGTCCTATTCTAAATTTATGACTGCCCATTTGTAATTTATGACTGCCCAATTAAGCAACGACTGTCCGTTTAAATAATATATGTTTTTGAATAATTGACTGATTCGTGAAATTTACTGTAAATAATTTTTGTGGTTATAAAGATCGCAAGTTGAATTTTACAACCATTTTGTTTTATTTCAAAACATATATTGTTGGCTTGATGAAAAACACTACCATTTTTTTTGTACGAGTCTGTGTAGTGAAAAGGTGATCTGTTGTCTAGAAAAAATTTCCAGTCTCCAAGAGTAGTATAGACATAAAACAATGTATTTAGTTAAACACACTGCTATAAACAAATCTTAAAACAAGCGCAGATAACCTAGTGAGTTTTTCATCAAATGAAATACAATTTTAGTCTTGATTTTTTTTTTTGTAGCTCCCATAGTGGACCTTTCCGTTGCACAAGCAGGTACAGATGATGCAAGAACAAGTATTTTCAATATGGAAGGTAAACTGAAGGAGATCATTGGTGACAAAGCAGAAATTTCAATTATAAAAGGAACGGATTTTTCCAACATAGGCCAACTACTTATGTTTTATTCAGAGAAAGGTAATTGCAGCCTTTACTCATTTTTTTTTACATACTATATCTCTACCTACATGACTTATACTTGAAATCTATTACGTCACACTGCTGATACTGCTTATATATATATATATATATATATATATATATATATATATATATATATATATATATATATATATATATATATATATATATATATATATATATATATATATATATATATATATATATATATATATATATATATATATATATATATATATATATATATATATATATATATATATATGATGTTTATACGCAGTCAAATTTATTATATAATGATTTTTTATTTTTCCAAGCTTAATACTGTATCTCAGAGCCAGGCAATCTAAGTCACACTTGAGCAACTTTAGAGGAGAGGGGAAAAACTGAACTCTTCTCTCATTGCAAAGCACTGGGCATGGTCTTTTATAGCTCTTGCTAAAGGATTATTTTTGAGTGAATATTAATGGCATGATTCGATAGAAAACGAACTCATTTAAGATATAATCTGCAATAAAACAAAAATCGCCAAATTTGAACAGGCCCGTCTGGCCCTGAGGTACAGAATTTCTGAGCAAATGCTTTTTATGATTTTATAACGATCCCAATTCGGCTATAAAGCGGTTTTAATCTACGAGGAGATTGAGTTTTGTAATGAGCTGAGTGACTATTTTGACCAAAAACTCTGCTAAAAGTGTATCGAATTATTATTATAAAAGGAGGCATCGCATGTTATGCTATACCACACGTGTTACGTAAATATACTAATTACAATTTTCCTTACTGTTTCCAACTGATAAGAAATACTTCGACCTGTTTTTATTCACATATCGTACAGAGTACAGACAATTCAAAAATAATAATCTATTTTCAAAAATTCATTGTACTACCTATAAATTAATTTTAATTTATTAAAAATGTGTAATTTTGGAATATCTTTAAAATATGCAACACCTAAAATTATTGAAGGTGTAAGTCGTAAGGTAAACGGGTAGCTAAATTTATGTGTTAAGATTTTCGTAAAAATTTTTTTTAGTTGTATAAATCACCTATAGGGAGAATTTTGTCGCTGTAAGAGCAGAAAACGGGTATATTATATAAAAAAGTTGCGATAAACACACAAATTAATTTAGTAATTAAACTGAAAGGAAATAATCCTTAATAAGAAAATATGTATATTAAAATATAATCTAATTTAAATGGTTTTATTTATTGGAAAGAAACAATGCAATATTTGAATGATGTGAGTGCTTTCTTTAACGATATATTCTTCTCAATCACATTTGTATTTAAATCCAGTCTATCCAAACTTGCAAATATTCTATGTCTACCCTCCGAGGCAGTTATACTTACTTTCATTACGCTAATATTTAGGTATATAAGAATAAGTTAATCACATATACTTTAGTTTGGGTTGATAAAGCCTGGAATTTGTGCCGAATAGTAAAAGCATGGAACTTCAGGAATCTCGATCTAATGGTTTACATATGCAGTTTTGTACTAAAATCATATGTTTTAAAAATAATTAAAAAAAAATTCAATTTTATTGGTCAAAATTTCGTTTAATATATTTTATAAGGCTAAAATTAAAAAGTTATTGAATTTAAAGTCCATTACGACACACAATTATTTTTGGCCTACTTTTCGATGCAAGTACTCCACTGTGGATCCTCCAGTTTTACAACTTCTTAACAATACACAAAAGTACAAACTTAAGATTATCAAACACACTATATAAAATTATACTGAAACAGTAGCATGTCTTTAGTATGCAAAGCCCTTTTTATTAAAATTGCTCTGAGTATTAAAACGGTGTTTTTCAATATGGGGCTAATTCCTGAAATTATTAGTATGACCAAATACCTTTCATTCGCTACCGCGCTAACAGCTTTGACAAATAATTAAAAATTTGGCAATTTTTTTTATGGATTTCGGTCATACGAGTTTGGCGATTTTTCAACTTCAGTTTGGCGATTGCGAAACCTGAGACTTGGCAGCTTTAAATTGGATGCAATTAAATAATAAACAAAAGTTGCCCAATTATATTTTTAGTTGTTCCGTTGATTTTAAATCGTAATGCAAATGCAATTGTTGTCAGTGCGCGGCTTGCCTTTTACATTTTAAATTTATCTTAAACCAGATACAATATTTTGAAAACAAAGTAAACCTTAATTGGCCGAAAAACTCACTAAGGCACAAAACACTGTTTTGATGTAAAAGAGCTTGAAATTGGCATTGCAGAAAATTTGAATTTGTAGCCTTTTCTTTTCTAAATGGTATTGTTTTTAGGCTTCTTTGTTTTTCTAGAAAAATCTATAAATACAAATTGAAACAGCACATAACCAAATGTTACACTTCCGATCCAATTTTACACCTTACATTCATGTTAAAGCAAAAGAGACTTAAATCAAACAGCATTGCATCAATCACTTGTTTCACCTGTCAACTGAAAACAGCAGAAGGGTGAAAAAGCACGAAGAAAAAAAAATATCTTATAATTGGTAAAGTAAAATTCAAAAAGTTTTGTTACTAAAAAAAATAATAATAATAATAAATTAGTTTTTAAAAACACACTTTTTAAATTTTCTTGTGGTGGTATGTTAAGGCCATTGTCTACAAAGCCCTTGTGCTGTCACTATACATGAACTGAAGCATGCTGAATTGCTGTTGCGATTCAAAGTGCAAATTCTGTGGAAAAGACTTGGAAGGCAACTGAATTCCGATTCGATGTGTTGCGTGGCACAAAAGGGTATTACCGGGAAACTACCCCACTTTATTTGTGTTATTATAATTAAAAAAAATAATGTGAAAGTTTTTTTTTATCTATAAAACTTTTTAAGTTGTACTTTACGAATATGCAATAATTTTATTAGTCATGTTCTTTAATCATAAATTATGAAATAATCGTGTAAGTAAACCTCGTTAATAATTTGTGACCACCCTGTAATTTTACTTATACATTATACTTTTATTTTTCAGGTGAAGAGATATCGGCTATTCTGAGCATAGTAGAATGCACCGAATACATAGATGATTTGGAAGTGATGCAGAGTCATCTATCTTCTGCTTTAGCATTGGTTGTTCTAGAAAGAGGTTGTCCACGACCGACCCCTAATGTCGGCATAGGTATTCCTTTCCTGAAGAGTATGAACGATATAGTACCCTTCATAGTTGACATCAGAAGTGACAACAGACTTATAGATAAATGGGACGATATAGTTATTCTACACGATAATACTGTTGGTAAGTGCTTTAAGAAAAAATATAATTCCAGAATATAAAAAATAATGCTTGTTACAGGGTCTAATCCAAGTAATATTATTGACTGCCCGATACCTCAGAAAATTTAAAACCGGCCAATTGTGATCACTACCTCATAGTTGGAGTGGATTAACAGCAATCCACATCAACTGTGAGCAATTTTTTACAAACTTCTGCGGCAATTTAATTTTGAAATCCTATGATCTCCTTTGTAAACTCAAAATAATGAGTGTTCAATAATCGTCTATCTTATGATCAGATAACTAATGGATAGCAAGTGTTGACTTTTGTTTAATCAATTTCTGTTAAGAAATTTAGAAAATTTAATAAACTAACAAAATTAAATTAATATTCCTAATCAATTTAATTGTGTCTGTTTATTTTTCATTTTGTAATTCTAATTTGTTAAAATTCACGACTGTCTTTTTTAAATTTACGACTGCACAATTAGACCCACTTTACCCCAACTTACCCTACATTCAAAATGGACTGACATGCCTGTAGCTAGGTAGGGGCCAGGGTCATTGCCCGTCCTAGAATTTTTTTTGCCTCCCCTAGAGCGGTCGATTTCGAAGAATTCGATGTTCTAGAATTTCACACGGAAAAAACATAATTATTTTTCAGAGCTTCCATAGGGGGACAAACGGACCCACTTTCCACTGATTCTACTCACAGCATCGAACCATTGCAGCAATTGAATCTTGCAAGACAAGTGATTATCTACATGTGGTATTTGTTGCCAATTCTCGTCCCGTCTCGCCCATCGATCTGTTTGAAAATTAGTGGGGATAGTCCGTCTGGTAGGGCGTGGGTAATCGTCGCCTTACTCCTGCGGTGAGGATTGTATTCATGTAGGAAAAACAGAAGAATGAAAGCTAATTTCGATAATGCAAACAACCCTTGAAACAAAATTTATCAGGAAGAACTCGAAATCATTCATTAGGGACATATATTTTTCACAGTGAAACAGAACATTCAAAATTGAGTAATCAGATTAAACTCAAAGTCCATCCAACTCCTGTTGCGTTTGTTCTTTGTCAACTTGTTTTCTCATGAAAGTATATGCACTTTAGCCTGTATTTGCCAGGCTTGTACGGATTGCCACAAAACTGTCTGCAGATTAGTTGTTGGTTCTCCAAACCCTTCAGAGTTGCTGTAGGTACACTGTTAAAAATTTCAGTTCAACGATGTACCATATCTTGGTGCAAAACAGAGGTCTACACCATATTATGGTGGAATCTAGGTTGAACCGAAAATCCTTTATCGGAAAAAAGCGAAGGTTTCACCGATAATTGGTTCAACCTCTTTAACTGCAACCGAAATTTTCGCTGTCGCTACATCACAAGCACCTACAAGAAAGACGACGACGAACATGGGCCTCCGTGGCCCAGTGGATAAAGGCGTTCAGCTGTGAATCAGAGGATTCCTAGTTCGAACCCGATCGGTGACAAGTTGTCATCCTGCGATCGGAGGGTTCCCAGCTTTGCTACAAAAATACTACAATACTAAGAAAACTCGGATTTTGAGTTTTATGCAACGATTCACCACTAAACCATCCGTGTTAGCACCGTTAAATGGTGAAACTAAGCACCAAATGTTGGATGCAGCTAAATAGGTAAAAAAGTTTGGTGCAAGGTTGTAATAATTTTTAACAGTGTAATTAGTCTATTGCAATAGTTTGATCATTGGTTGTTTACGATAACTCGATTGATTTTAAGAGCGCGGATATTGAAAAGCCTTCAACGTTATGGATATATTTTTGTTTTTTAAATAAAAGGCCAATATATACTTTTTTTGGACGAGAAAGCGGATGTGTGTAGTGACGAACCTGGCACAAGTGATGTAATGTTACTATATATTTTTCGCGGAACTATAATAGGGTCGAACTGGCTGCCAACTGGAATAAGTCACAAAACAGCGTTCCGAAATAAAAGCGCTAAAAGTTTGCAACTCGCTGTGGCTATAATTTTAAGTGGAATGACAATCAATTTATTTTTGAACAACCAGTTGAATTAGGACCCACACAACCAAATGATTCTATCTAGATACGAAAATTAAGTAAGTTAATTTTCGGATTTTTGTGACTTATACCACTTAGCAGCCAGCTCAACCAAATGTAGGTATACAGCAAGGATAGTAAAGACTATATATAGAAGGTGCGCTCGTTTTTCGCTTTTTGAAAGTGGGCAAGGAAAGGCAACTACATCATTTTAGCTCCGCCTTACTATCGGTTTTTGATCATTCTCATTGGCTGTGTGTTTCAAGCATTGCTACTTAAGTTCGATCCCGGTTGGATAACAACTGGTGATTTAATTTGTAATTAGCAAAATAATGTAAATATCTGTAAATAATTGGGTTCAGGTAACTTCACTACTAATCCGTCCTTGTTTTGTTATGTCCCCGTATTTTACTTGATTGAAATTGTAACTCATTTAATATGTCCAATACAAATGCATTGACCGGATAGTTCCGTACACTATTTTACTCTTTCAAAATTCATGGACATGCGCTCGTGGCAGCTAATATTATTTTTATACGCTTAATTTATTAAGCAACTCTTTTGCAGTTTTTCCATACTAAATGCAATTCTTAAAATATAATTTAAACTCATAAAATGCAGTAAAAGTAACTAAATAAAGTTAGCTTATCACTTTTTAATAGTTCCCAAAAAAACAAATAGATGGCAGCACCATCAAACAACGTGCCCGTATCTAGTTCAGCCTTGCCATTGGTTCAAACGAGAGCATTAGACACGCCCACAGAAGGCGAAGTAGGCGTCACTATGACGTCAAATAGTTGCTCTCCCCGCCTTCCGTCAGGCAGCGCGAGTACGAGCACACCTTATATATATATATGGTCTTCACTATCCTTGGGTATACAGTAAATATTTAATTTGTTTAACGTATAAATGAAAGATAAATAAGTTTGAAGCGTTAGATTTAAGAACCTACCTTGTTAAATATGCTTAGTAATTTATATATAAAAAAATATTTTTAGAAAATTAAGTAAAAAAGCATTAGAGGCTTCGTAGCGCCTATCATAAATATCATGTCAATATATCACTTTTATAACATGAAAATAATTATTCTTTTGAAGAGTTTAAAAAATATATCTATAAAAATTAACGTTCTTGAAATCAAATTCTATTTTTATGATTATGTCCATGGTTAGAAAATGTCCTAAAGCAATTACGATTTATTTAACTATGCAACATACACCCAAAGTTTATATATTAATGAAAAACAAAATATATTTTATAAAAATTTAAACTATTACGACTAATTTAACTTGAAAGTTTAAATTAATTTCACCGGAAAGCTATTTCGTACTCTTTAATTTTGGTAAGAAACAAATATACATTAGAAAAATTGCATTTGATTTACGTTTTTATTTAAAAATATATAATATGTTCTTTTTCAAAAGGTATAACACAAATAAATTTAACATGTAAGTGTATGTTAACGTTTTTAAATCATGTTATTTTTTTTTATAACTTATCTTTAAATAGAATATTCCAATAGTCGAATTTTAAAGATTTAATACTTTTTTTTGTTACAGGGTTCGAATTTAAATATGTAATCAAAGTATATATATTTTAAATATGTAATTATAAAAATATATATATTGTTTCTTTCATTTTTGACGTTAATTTAAGTTAGCTATGTCATTTGGAATAAAAAATTTTAAAGCGATTAATATCTTACTGCTAAATAATCGGTGTTTTAATATTTACAAAAATTCGGTTGTATAACTATTCTAAACGTGGAAAAATAATTATTTTAACCTTTAATTTTTTTTTCACAGAATGTTTAGTTACTCAATTTGCTTCTTATGTTCTACCACACTGATGATATGATTTACTAGACACATAGCATTTTTACAGTAAAAAGTTAAGCATTTTAAGCAACAACATACAAAAATTTTATGATATGCAACATTTTTTAATGATTTTGTCGTGTTACGGTTCCTGAGGCTCCTTATGTAGTTCTTGTGAAAGGGAAAAAAATCCCTTACAACTTTAAATTTGCATCATTCAAAATGTCTAAAATCCTTACATGGTACGGGCAAAACGCAAAAGTTGGCAGATATGTGTATAATACAAGATGCAAATATTTTACCTCCCCCCCCCATCCTTTCCCTTTTGCCCTACGTGTCTGCCCTCTCTGAATAGAATGTCTGTCTACAGGTCTGCTTAAAATTCTCTACCCAACCCCTTGTGTTGAAAACGTTTAATTCTGAACGTGTCCTTTATTTTAACCCTTCACTAGAATTTTTTTTATCTTTTGAAAAAGAAATATGCTCGAAAAATACCTTCGATACCCGAAAAAAATATTTAAAAAAAATATTTGACAACCAATGGATCCGTAAGACGCCAAAATGGGTTTGGTTATCAAGCGACGGCGTAGTAAAATTACGCAACAAATGATATAACGATTTTGACCGTTATTTAAAACAATTTACGTACTATTTGACAGGCCAAAAGTTTTAGTAAGGACTCGTATCCAATGATTTTATTTGACAACAAAAGAAAAGGATGTACAGCCGCGGAAAAAAAAACGAACCACCGATGATTATTTCGTTAGTTTTATAGTAGAGCTAAACTTAATATACCATTTTGTAGGGAATAAAGTCTACTACACATTGATATACAAAAAATTTGCATAGGGGACTATCCTCATATTAAAATCCGCACCAACTTTAAAATTTCCAATAGCAACACCCAATTTTGATTCAATATTTGAAATCTACGACAAAATTTATCGTTGAATATCAATTTGTAAGTCATTTGGTTAAGTAGTTTTTTAATTATGAATATCGAAAGTTTAGAACTCGTAATGTTAAATGAATTTCTTAAACTTTTAATCATATCTTTCGAAATAACAATTTTATTAAGCTGAAATTTTTATGCGTGTTACTTCTAAACGACCCAAATAAAATACACTAACTTTCATTACTTATATGTATATTTTTTAATTTTATTTAAATTAGGATATTAATATTCATAAAATTTATGAATAGCAACCATGCTATATTTTGATAGTGATGAATTCAGAAAAACGTTTTATATGCATATCTAAAATTTCATGATTTTCCTCTTTGTAGTTTTTTGGTAATATTATAATGTGCATCAAATGATCATTTAAGGGATCATACACAAATTAAAAATCTGCAGAACTTCTAAATCTACGAATTTTCAGAATTAAAAGCGCTGTGATAGCGTTGGTATAAAATTATAAATACTTATATAGAGGCGAAGGGTATACAGGAGTGGGGGAATGAATGACCGCGGAAAAATAAGAACCACGGCTAACGCCAAAACATTTTCTACCAGCGTACTTTATTTCGAAGTCTCACTAATACTTTGTTCACTGTGGAAGTAGCCCCTCAAATAAGATTGATACATATTGTCTAATATCTCTGCATAAAAATGTAGGAAATTAACGAAAATTTGTATTTAGATTATTTTGAGGGCGGGGAACATTTCTGCGCTATCAAAAATAGGTGTTGCTATTGAAAATTTTAAAGTTGGTGCGGATTCGAGTATGAAGATAGTCCCCTATGCAAATTTTTTGTACATCAATGTATAGTAGACTTTATTTCCTACAAAATGGTATATTAAGTTTAGCTCTACTATAAAAACTAACGAAATAATCATCGGTGGTTCGTTTTTTTTTTCCGCGGCTGTACGTGCCATAATCTGTTCCACTGTTGCGTCCCAAACCAAATGTTCTTTTTCTTGACATGTTCTGGGATTTGGTGGTTGTAAAGCAAGCTGAATGTGATAAAATATTTGGGAAATCCAAATGCTGTTCAGTTAAAGATGGTTTAGTTTTAAATAACATTATATAGTATATTTTGGTATTGATATACTGAGACCCACTACGCAGTGAAGGGTTAAGAAAGAGACATGTTTTTATGAGTTTCCTTTACAAATTTTATTTTCAATGTAAAATTATTTTCAGTTCGTCATAATTTTCCCACAGTGTCCACTAAGTATATGAGTTTTGGAGTAACGCTTATTTAGTCGGAGTTACAAAATTAGAGATTATTACTATTATCAGGACCAGAGTACTACTTAATGATACATTTATGTCTATTAACTTTGAACCTGTTACAAAGTTCCCTATTTATTTCTTAGTTGAAAAGAAACTATCTTACTTGAAAGAGAGCACTAGAAACCCTCTAATCTGAAGATATATAAAATTAAAGTACACAATTTCTGTATAATAATAATTATTATTATAGTTTTTTTTTGTGAGATAGCGATGAATAAGTTCCGTCCGTTTTCACTAGTTTTTGCAGCAATGCAAATATTTCTTAAATTCATAACAAAAAATCTTTATGTTGAAGTATTTTTTAAATTTAAAACATTGAAAGAACTTTTGAAAGTCTTCTCTGCTATCGATCAAATGGAAATATGAAATAAACTTGCATGCAATTTAAATAAATTAAAAACTTCGATATTTTGCCTGCTCTCAAAGAGTTAAAGATATTTATTATATAGTATAATAGTTTGAACGGTATTAATATATTTTTATTTCTATTTTGCAAGCATTTTTCCGATTGTTAGTTTTATAGATATGTACATATATATTTTTATTTTTATTACATGCTTTCATAAACAAAATATTACTATGATCAATATACTGTAATACTCTGCATACAATGAGCACAAATGCAAAAACTTCAGTTATTCTGTAGTGCGTGATATTGGAATGCTTATATTTGTATTTTTATATTTTATCAAATGCTTGCTATACTTCACTATTTATCTGATCAATTCAGAAATAACTTGGAAGTATGTAGATTTTATATGTTGATGTGATTGACGAGGTTTTTATGCTTATGCTTTAGAAGAGAAGCTCATTAGGCGTATAGCGTTATTACCAATAGTGTTATAAAAGCAACTTCCCCTAAATGGTAGGACATTTAAAAATAAAAACAAGAACCAGAATTGTCCTTTAAATATATGACATATATATATTGTCAAAGAGCATGTTGCCCGTATAAAAAGACTATTGCACTTAAACAGCTTACCTAAAAAAACGAAACAAACAAACGAATACAAACACCATACGAATACTACAACAAAATCACCGTACAGACACAACACAGCACAAATACTATAAACGTACAATTTCATAATAGTTAAAGAATGGTCAATCTTCATTTCGGGGAATTTGAGCTTTGTCGATAACTTGCTTCGAAATAATATTTTAGAAAATTTCTGCGAATTCTTTTTTTTTTCAGTTTACCTTTCTTTATTAAACTTTCTTTAGTTAATAATTTTTTTAATTTTTTAGAAATGGCCACTATTTGTTTTTAGCCGTGGGAAGTGATGACTTTATTTTATGAGATATAATAAACATGACATAAAAGTATTCATGTATTATCTCGGGATTTGAACCCACGTTATAGGCTTAAAAACAAACGAGTGCCTGAAATGTGTCACAATTTTTAAAATTCAGTAGGAATATTTTACTTACACTTTTACTTTTCTCATGTAATTTTAGATCTCAACTCATTGGAGTCCATCGTAGTGATGTTGCAACAAAGGGACTTCCGTAAGCGAAGCACAACACTTTCTATCTACAATATCTGCCAAGGCGACAGATGTGAGGACTTAACACCTGTCATTCTCGACTCCTTGTCGCCATATTCTCTTGCTGCATTTCCGAGATATTTCTTAATCCTTTCGACTGGAAAATCTTTTAAAAAAATTGTGGAACAGGTAAGAGTACTATTAAGGTTGGGGAAAATTAAAAAATATATATATTTAAAGTTACCTTTGAGATGGAAGACATTTTATATATTACTTGTTGGACTTCTTAGGTCCAGGGTGGTCGGTCTTTGAGCGTACAAACAATCAAATTTCAGGTGTTTTTTGCTTTTATTCCTGAAAAACGCTATGTTATTTTCCATTCCATAGGTTTCTATTGTAAAGCATTAGATTGTCCATTATGTATGAAGACAATTTAAAATTTAACGTTAAGCGATGAAACAAACACTGTTATGTCTCGACATTAGTTCTCAGATCAAATAAAGAAAATATTTCTAAAATTAAATATTATTAATGCTTTAAGCAAGAATATTAAAGTTATGCAGTGCAAAATCAGTACTAAAACACTTCAATTAAGCTTTACTAATCATGAATGTTAGATTTTACGTATGTAAGCAACAGATTTTCAGTATTAAAGTGTTGTTTATATTTGGATGTTCAGCTGTTTATAACCATAAAATATTGGTTTTAAAAATAGACTATTTGCGAGAGGAGTAATGAGAAGAAAAAAAAATGCATATATATATTTTTTAAAAAACAAGGTCTAAATAATTATATATATATATATATATATATATATATAATTTTTTTTATATAAAGGTTTTTTAAAAAACGATGAGTTTTCACAGTTTTTTGTGATTTACTCAAAAAAGCTCTTAGTGCTTTTGCAACTGGACTACTCATTTGGAACATGGTGAGATAAATGCTAATATTTTCACTAGAGGGAAATACGCGCTGATAAGAAGAGTAAACTATTTTGTGTTCATAAACCAAATATTATTTAATTTTAATTTTTTATATGATATTTTAAATTACATGATATTTTATTTATTAACTCATACTTTATACTTGATTGAAAATACACCTGTAAAAATAAGAATATAATTACGCACACTCTACCGAATAGTTTCTTTATTACTATGCGACTGTAAAAATAGAATTGAAGGGGTGGGTGGAAGAACCAGACAGCTCCACTCTTTTCTGCTTTACACTTTTTCACATATTCTTATAAAGATAAAAAATCCTCTACCGATTGGTGCAAGTACCAGGCAGCTGCATGCAGTGGTTATAAATTTATAAAGAAAAAGGAGCGGTATTGTTATCTCCTACGGTGCAAGAAACGTAGAGCTCCAGGAGCAGTCTTGTTTTTGCACCGAATTTGTTCAACATTTAGTCGCTTGGTTGAATCACTTTCCATATTGCATCAGCCAGACGTTTTCCAAACTCGCTTGTTGAAGGTATGTTGTTTGTTGAACCAGCTAAAAGGTGTTTTAAAGGTCGAAATTCTATCAAAGGGGCGTCATTCAGTGCTAGACTATATTTATATGTAGTTTATTATGCAATCTTTAAATATGAAAGGAATATGTTTTGCTGTTTGAAGTTCACAGTCGCATTGATGATTTATGAGAAGTATCTACATGGATTTTATTGGTAAGCCTGGCCACAGAATGCCAGTGTTAAGTGTAAAAAAACTAGACAGCTCTATTATTTTTTTTTCACTAAAAAAAACTGGCAAAAGGTTGAAAAGGTAAAACCGGTATGTGATAGAGGTAGGAATATTTTAGGTTTTACACAAATTTGATAAGTTTTAAAAAACGTTAAGTATTTTTAAAGTATTTTTCGTCTTTCTTCAACAATTTTGAAAACTGGAGCTGTCTGGTTCTTCCACTCAACCCTTCAATTGAATTTCTTTGAAATCAATTCGTTCTATATTGCTAGAAATGTAATTCAGTGTACAAATAAACTCCTGAATTTTTAATCAACGAAACGTCATGAAATTGGATGGTATATCCAAGCACATAAATATTTAAACATGAATATCGTGACAGCTAAAGACTGGTTCGAATTAAACATGGATGACACAATTTCGAAACGAAACGATTTTTCCCCATTTTCGAAACAGATGCCTTTCATTGCACATGGCTCATCAGACGGAATGCTGTCAGACAAACAGAAATGACAAGCAATCAATACCGTTCCGTGATTTTTATGATTTTGTTGAGTAAAAGAAGGTTTACTCAAAAGAAATGAATAAACAGATCTGTAGCAATAATGACGCAAGTCGAAATAAGGGGGTTCGTTTTGAAAACATATGCTTTTTTATGATCCATTTAAAAATTTTATCCTTTAAATCCTTCTTTTATCCTTCATTTGTGTAATCACAAATGGCAAAGCTATCCCATAAGTTTTGGCACGCATATATTCTTTGGTTTGTCTCTGATAAATCAAACATGTTTTCCTGTCGCCATACACTTTTGACACAACAAGTTTAATTTAAAATGATTGGCTGGGGCAGATTGATGCACTACCACAAAGCCACATTTTTGTACACATTTGATATGTATCAACGAACCCCATATCAAATGGTAACTTAATTAAAATTTACTTCAAGTCTAGAATAGATTAAATAGCGAGCAATATATATTTTTAGTGATTTAGCAATATTAAAGAAAATTTCACCTTGAGAGACTTTATGTTGAGATGATTTCATTGACTGGTTTATTCTCCACTGATTAGTTAAAAGTTAAACTTTTGAAACACAGTGTAACAATAAGTAAGTTAAGCTAGTATTAAAATACAAATACAACGTTGAAATACACAATAAAAATCCGTATAATCCGGACATGTTTCGGGAGATACATCAACAATCATCAGCGGAAAATGTAAAGTCTGTGTGTAATAAAATATAAATAAACCCAGAAATTTAAAGTGTTGCCAAAGAACAAAAAACTATTTCAATCGGCTGGAGTTAACTATTGGATGTTTCGGGAGATAGATATGTCTTCATCAGCAGAAAAGAAAAAGTCTGTGTGCACAACATGAAAATAATCCCATAATGGAAAGTGTTTCCAAAGAACAAAAACTATCTTCAACGATTGGAGTTATTAACTATTGTGTGCCAACAAGCGGGAAATACCGGAACAGCAAAGGTTTCATTGACAATCGAATCAATATTACTAAAAATGTGAAACACCTCCAGAAGTCAACAATTCACTGTCGAATCCTAATCTAATAATACTCTCCCTTTTCTTGACGTTTTAATTACCCGTAATGATGAGCATTTGCCCACCACCGTATACAGAAAACCCTTCGCTGTTTCTTTGACCCCTCATTTTAAATCCTGCCACCCCATACAACAAAAAAATTCTGCTTTTTACACTTTTGTTAACCGTGTTCTTAACATCTGTTCTACACCCGATTCACTCCAGGTTGAACTTGATTATTTGAGAGCTGTCGCCGTGGATCGAGGTTTTTCACCCAACATCGTTGACAAGGCCCTACATAAACTTAAAAATACCCTTCATAACTATAATCTATCTGAACGCTCTAATGCATTGGTTGTTTTGCCATATTATTCCCAGATCACCCATAAAATTTCTAAAACTCTCAGGTGCGCTCCATTTTTTCACCAATCAATAAGATCACCTTCACACAACTTAAAGACCTCATTGACGACCTTAATAATTGGGGCATATATAGCATCACATGTTAGTATGTCATGTCATGCATCGGTCAAACAAAAAGAGCATTAAGATTTCGCATTAAGGAGCACAAGCACATACTGTCAAATAAGAAACAAAGTAGTCCTCTATTACCAGGCACTCTTGGGAACATGATCATATATTTAATTTTTCTAACCCACATTTAAATTGCAAACACAATTCTGCAGTCGAATTTGACTTCCTGGAGGTGTTTCACATTTTAAACAATATTGATTTGATTGTTAATGAAACCTTTGCTGTTTCGGTAATTCCTGCTTGTTGGCACACAATAGTTAATAACTCCAACCGATTCAGATATTGTTTGTTCTTTGGCAAACCTTTCAATTCTGGATTTATTTTCATGTTGTTGTGCACACCTACTTTTTCATTTCTGCTGATGAAGACAGATATATCTCCCGAAACATGTTTAGATGATCATTAAGTTTTAAAATATCTACATAATTAAAAAAAACTATTAGACCAAATGGATTTAAAATTTGTCATACAACGATAATTTTTGACGTATAATCGTAATATTTAGTTAAATTTTGGTGCGGATATTTGAAATTTTAAAGTAGGTGCGCATTATAGTGTGAAAACAAGACAGCCCCCAATGAAAATTTCTTGCAATAAATTTGTAAAAAAATTATTTTCAACATAAGGATATATTGGTTTTGCACTAAAATTAATGATGTCTGAACAGCAAGAGGTGTTTAGTGTTCCCCGCAAATGTACCTACAAAACTAAAGCTTATTTATATTTTTAAAAAAATAATAGGTGTGTTACTTTGTGATCTTGGTAGAAAAACTCAGCAAGAGAGAGTCATTTTTTGCCATTTTCAATGGCATCATCAAAAGAAAAATACTAACAATTGAAATCAGCCGCGATTGGCTTATTGAGTTTTTCCCCACGTCTACAATTTATTCGTTACAGGAGGTCTGTTTTAAAAATTTGTGAACACATGTCAGTAAGGTATTCTTTCCTTATTAATAATCGCAAGGGGAACCTCTTCTATGAAAATTTTCTTGAAACATAGAAGAGGACGTTGGTCAAAACGCAAAGAGCCGCATCACATATTTTCCTTTTAAACCTTTGACATTTAACACATGATCTAATACAATTTATAATAGTTTTACGTGAAATTAGAATCCAATATATTTTTTTAAGGGTTATATAAGCATATACGTACCCTAAAGGTTAGTTTATACAAGTAAAAAATTGCTCAGTGAGCAGATACAATTTGCGTTTCTAATTGTGTGAAACTAAACAGTTTATTTACATGTCCAATAGTTTTGTCAGCGCATTTACTATAATAACGCTACAGACTTTCAAATAGCTGTCCTGAAAAGGTAACGAGTTGTCTTTTACCACATCTGGGGACTAATCCTTAGTAATTTAAAAAAAAAACATTTTGCATTTTCATGTATATCTTATGATTTTGCTTTGTTAATTTTTAAAAATATAAAATTTCAAAATCGTTTTAAACTCTCCGAATATCCTGTAAACTTATTGTACCAAAAAATTAACTTTTTAAATCTTTTGTAGATTTTTTAAAACGACTATTTTTAACATTACTTAGTTTGCAATAAAATCACAAACTTTTTTTTTGGTTTTAATATTCTAATACCTTTTTAAGATTTCTGCATTTTGTTACATAGCCATTTTTACCTGGACCTGTTAAACCGATTATTTTGGGCATTTCCTAGTTAGTAATAAAATTACAAACTTTTACTTTGATTTTGTTTTTTATTACCTAGTTTTCCTCAACGTTTTAAAAAAATATTTTATTCTTTATTACCACCCATGTTCCTCTTAAAGCCTCACTTTCGTCAACTACAAAACATTCCGTGCTTATCCTTTTGAGGTACGTTACAGAACACTAAAACCTTTCATAAGAATTATACTTTGGGTAACCAGCAAATCAACCGAGTCATTTATTTTCAGTTGAGTCCCCTAAAACAAATTTTGATCACGATATATTTTGACTTCGCTGTTGGCGAGCTTTTCAGTCAATACATCAAGTCACGCAACTGAAATTGGTCTTTTATTGAGCCCACAAAATGACCGCAACTATGCATACAACTTTGAAGATCATTAGGGAAAAAAGTTCCGATTGGCTTAGAAGTTCGGGTAAATGAGATGTAAGCCAAAAAACACCGCTTTAGATTTCGAAATGATCAACAATAATCCTGTCAAAATTTCGTTCTAGTTTCACGATCGTTTCAAATTTTCAGAATTGTTCAGATCAATGGTAAGAAACGCATATGTAGGATATTGGGTGATTACTTGTCAAGCTTAATGATAACTTGTTTGAACAGAAATTTCATCATTGGTCAAACCCACGGTTTCCTTCATGTTTGGTAAACATTGATTAAAATTTAGGTTCAGAATTTTAGTTGGTAGATGTTTAGTGTGATTTTACTGGGTCAAGCGTGGGTTGTGAGGTGGTGTAATATATAAATATCTACCCCTTCGCTATTTAAAACGTGTTTTTGCTGCACTTCCTATTTCGTGATTCTATATGATATACAGTATAGATCTATAAGTATATCTACTAAAGTACTATTATACATAGTATATCTACTAAAGTACTACTATACATAGTATATCTACTAAAGTACTACTATACATAGTATATCTACTAAAGTACTACTATACATAGTATATCTACTAAAGTACTATAACTTAGTTGAAAATAGTGTAATTTTGAAATCTTATCTATGATCAGCAGTTATTTTTTTTGAATTTTTTTTTTGTATTTAGTGTGGAGCAAAAGTCATATTTGAATGTTTTGGAGATGTATCTACAAAGGTTTTAAGTTAATTCCTTAACTACAAATAAGCCTCACATAATTGAAATAGTTATATTTATCTGTCAAATCTTTTGCTAATGCTAGTTCAAAGTACATGATTTTATAATACATGGGGATCCAAAAGTAACAGAAAAAGTAAAAATACAGACAGAAGTAAGATGCGATTTTCACAGAAATTCACAGAAAGAAATGGGAACACTTAATAAACACAGATTAATCATTTATTTTTGAGAACGTAGCCTCAAATATTACATACTTTTTTAATGATGTCTTATGAATGTAATTGTTCTTCTTGCATCCACGTCTTTAATTTTAAACAAATCGGACAGTATTTTCCACTGTTTACACGTGAGTCAAATTTATAACATTGTAGCCTTTGGACATTCGTTACTTTCGATATATTTTTTTGTTTTATATTCGTTTGTTTGGTTCGAATTGTTTATTTTGTTCGAATATTCGTTATATTGGTTATTCGTTTGTTTCGTTCGAATTGTTTATTTTGGTCGAAATGTTTGAACAATAGAACAAATCGAACGAATATCTAGTGCAATGTAAATTAACCAAACCAAACAAATCGAAAGAATCTGACAACATTAACGAATATATACAGGAAAACTAACTAATATAACGAAAGTAACGAATATATAACGAAACTAATTAATATAAAGAAACTAACAAATGTAACGAAACTAACAGAAAATTAAACTAACAAATTTAACGAAACTAACAGAAAATTAAACTAACAAATTTAACGAAACTAACAGAAAATTAAACTAACAAATTTAACGAAACTAACAGAAAATTAAACTAACAAATTTAACGAAACTAACAGAAAATCAAACTAACAAATATAACAAAACTAACGAATGTAACGAAACTAAGGGAAAAACTAAACTAACAAATATAACGAAACAAACAAATATAACGAAACAAACAAATATAACGAAACAAACAAATATAACGAATAAAACGAAATTGAGGGAACTAACATACATTTTTTGTTTTTGTTTTTGCTTTCAAAGTCGACATTCGAATCCACAACCCTCCGATAATGAGCTCACTACAATCCTAAAGTCCAGATTCGAACCTACAACGCTCCGATCATGACCTAGCTTCGCTCTGAAAGTGTACATTCGAACCCATAACCCTTTTGGCCATGAGCTCGCTGCAGTCTCAAATTCGAGATTCGAATGTTTATTGGATTTTATTAGCGCAAAGGCGACACTGGACACTGTACTGAGTCGAGATTCGAACCCACAACCTTCAGACTATGAGCGCGCTGCACTCTCAAAATCGGGATTCGAATGCACAAGGCTCCGATAATGAGCTCGCTGCAATCAAATACAGCCTTAAACTGAACATTTAAAAAATTTGTCAGGTTTAAGAGGCTTTAAATATCTAGTGCTCCTTAAGCTGACACAAGTGTGTCAAGTTAAGGAGCAAAAATAGGGATTTTTTTTTTAGTCAATTGTATTCGTTTGCACTGAACTTAGTACAAATATTTCATTCATCAATGAGTTGGCGTAAAATAAATGCACAAAAAAGCTACAATTGTTTTATATCAATTGGCAAACACAATTTAAAGCTTTAAAATTTTCAATTAGCCCATACATATTCTAGACTGCCTTCCATGCGTGTGCCAAATTTTATCGTAATCTGTTGTGGCGTTTTGAGTTTATCGGCAAAGTATCAACCCACGGACACACGACAAAGTTTCATTTTTAAATTATATAATTATATAAGATAGATGATAAAATATACGAGGCGATGTGGCGAGTTAGAAGATACTAGCTGGACCAACCTTGTCGGGCCTTGGGAAGGTGGGAGGGTGGTGACGTCATATCAATAAGAGGCTTACGCCATATCAATAACAATGCCTAGTAGTAAAGAGTGAAACCATGAGAAGACAAGAAAGCAACTGTTATGTTGAGTAACCTACAAAGCGGGATGACACAAATAATACAAATAGTTCGGGAGGCAGCGACATTTTAGAATGATTATTTTACACCGGCTGATTTTCTTATCAGTAATTGGTCTTGGATAGATAATCAATGAAACATAATTCAGCTGGTCCAGTTCGGGTGGGTGTAGGCGTGGGGGCGTTCGGAACGTGCAAAAAAAGTTCAAAAATAAAAAATATTTTACACCGGCTGAAACTTTAAGACGAGATAGTTATTTAGGTATTAATCAAGAAAATAATATTCAGCTGGCTTGGTAGTGGTGGAAAGATCTTCAGCTTAGGGTATGAAGTGGTTGCGCACTAAATTATATTCGAGCGCCGCGCAGTATATTCAAACATCCAGCTGAAGAACTTACTTCCACTACCGAGCGAGCTGAATGGAATTTTTTTAAACCTTACCTTTCATACTAATAACATACTTGAGTTTCGTGTGGTATAAAATTGATTTGTTTGGGAAATAATTAGCAAACATCGGGAAAACATTTAAAATTTGGCGAGTTTTTTTGTTTGTTTAATTTCGTTAAATCTAGGGCTACCAGAAATTCGAAAAGCCGACCCAACCTATTTAATTCTTTGCTGATTAAAGAAGGCAATAACTGCTAATAATATCATAGATAATTAACTATAACTTTATTATGCTAATTTCATTTTATGTCATTTTTTTACACTGTATTATATTTTTCTGATAAAACAACTTTATCCGAACTTTTTTTGTCATTTTTTAATTCTATCGAATAAATCACTACACGATAGAGTAGAGTTCATTTTAATTTTTAACAATTTAGCTCTAAATAAACCGTTTGACGAGATGGGAGAGTGGTTCTAGCAATGCTCCAAAAAAATTCAGGGGTGATATGAGACAGTCAATCGCACTAGCGATAGATAGGGATATTTTTACACAGACAATGGGGATACAATTACACAGACAAAAGAAATACTAGAGTTTAGGGCGTATGTGAACGGGGCTCATATGTATGAATGATGGAAAACCCCTGGACTTGAGTCTTCCCTGGACAAGGGCGAATACACGGGACTTTACTGCCAAAACTGGGACGTCTGCTAGCCCTAGATATATCTCAAGCTCAAAAACGGGAAAATGGTTTATTATGACATATATGAATATTAATAACATTAATAATTTGAAGAAAAATTTCATATTCTCGTTATCGGAAATATAAAATCATCGGCAATATCTGGATCATCGTCTTTTAGTGAACTTTCTTCAGAATATTCATCAATATCGATTTCCTCTGATATGTCTGCTGCTTCAGGGCCATCTGATAAAATAAAGAATATTTGCAGTTAAAATAAATAAAATAATTGAGTAAATTAAAATTAAACGTCATTTACACCTGTAGTGTTCTTATCATTATTGATGCTCTTTACCGATGGAGGTAGCTGGTCATCTTCGAACCATTTGAAACTGTATCAATTATCTGTTATCTCCCAACCATAATCAATTGGATCTTAAGTGATTACTTCTTTTTATGATTATGGCTCCATAACTGTTGATACAGCTAGTTGTAGAAACTGTTGATACAGCTCTAATTGTCACGGTGCCAGTATCGAACAGTTAAAGTTTTTAATTTCACTATGCCATTCTCATTATTGATATAATATTTTTTCATAAATTTGCTACACCTTTTATTTATATTATGCTACATATGTTTCATTTATATTATTTAGTCGTATCCGTACACTCAACACATAATTTCTTCGACGGCACAAATTTTGACGGCACGATACTGACACAATGTCAATCAGAACTGTATCAGCAGTTTCTATGAAAAACTTAGATTGCTCAGTTATGGAGACACGAGCATAAAAAGAAGCCAATCGCTTTTGATCCAGCTGATTATGGTTGGAAGATAGTAGACAGTGGCGGCGATTCGGAGGGGCAAGGGGGGGCGGTTGCCCCCGCACTTTTTTCGGATGTTGCCCCCGCACTTTTTTGTATGTTGCCCCCGCAACTTTTTTTATATTGGATTTTTTAAAACTAAATTATAAGTCAATTGTTTTATGCATTGCATAACAAAGGAAAAATGTTGAACCCCAACTTCCTCACACTACTATAGGAACGTAAATAAGGGAGGGGGGGGGGCGAGGTTTCAGGAGTTCAAACCCCTCTCATTGACAGATTTAGTGTGCACTAGTCGCCTCCAAACGTCAAACGTTTTGACGGTGGGAGAAAGGTCTTGCAACCTCCCGGTAAGGAACTTGGCGCTTTAAAGAGCGCGAAATTGCGAGTTCAAATATTAAATCAAGTAGTATATTTTAATAAATTTTGCTTCTAAAGTACCAGTAATTGTTAAATTAAATCAAAACAAAACATACATTTGCAAAGTCTAATCAAAGCGATTAACTTTTTTAATCATATAATTTCTATAGTTTTTCCGAAAGAAATAGTTTATAATAACTTTATTTATGATTACTTAATAAATAGTTTGGTTTTGAAATAGTTTATTTTAGTCAGAAAATCTCCGATTTTAACATTTTTAAAACACAATCCACAAAGTATATTTGTTTACTTTACTTATCAGAGAATATTCTCAAAGATGATGGCAGAAAAGATTTAATAGCTTTTTTTTTTAATTCTCAATGCTTTGATTTCGAAAGCATCAATAAAATAGTTTATTGTAACTACGTATTAAATCTACAAAATTGGCTCTCAGCAGAATGACTCATTCCCAAGTTTTCTCAGTTTTACCATATAAGCAGTAGAGAAAAAAGGCGAAAACGGCGCCGAGTATGACTTATGTTTCTCGTTTGTACAGTCATTTTGGAGTCTACAGAGCAAACTGCATATGACTTATGACTACTCCGATAGATATTTATTTGATTTTAAATCGGCCGTTGATTTTTTTTATTCAATCAGGGCCATAGCTAAGTCTTTTTACACATCCGTAGCCTTCGCTTAAGGGTCTAGTTAAATTGTCTTCGAACAGTTCATACTTTTTATACTCCTGAAAATTGGACTTCAGTTTATGTGACCCTTTTATATAGAATTTCTGAAAGTTATAGTGCTTTGTTTTGCCTTTTTAAGTCAGAATAACGAAAAAAGAAAGCTTTAACTTGTTTCAAATCAGCTTTATGGTATGAAAACTTTTTTTTTTAAATTTATGTTATAAATTTTTTTTTACTGTGTATTTTAAGTTGGTATACTTCAAATAACACAAAATAGTGAGTAAATACAAGTGTGCAATACCATAGCCTTTTTTTTAGCCCCCCCCCCCTCCATCCCATTTGGGGGACTTCTTGTTTCCCCTTTATCTTGCCCCCCCACTTTCAGCACCCAATCGCCGCCACTGTAGTAGATACTAGGTACAGATTCGAATAGTTCGAAGGTGACCAAGCTATCTCCATATGTAGAGAGCATCAATAATGCTGAGAATACTGCAGGTATAACTGACGTTTATTTCCAATTTACACAATTATTTTATTTCTTTTAACTAAAAACATTCTGGATTTTATCAAATAGCCCTGAAGCAGAACATGATGCACACGTAATCACAGGAAATAGATATTGATGAATTTTCTGAAGAAAGGACATTTGAAGACGATGATCGCGATATTGCCGATGATTTTTACATTTCCAATAATGAGAATATTTATTTTTCTTTTAATTATTAATGTTATTAATATTCATATATGTCATAATAAATCATATTTTACACTTTTGAGATATAACGAAAGGAAACAAAATAAATCCTAGTCAAAATTTGAATGTTTTCCCTATGTTTGCTAATGATTTCCCAATCAAATCAATTTTACACCTCACGAAACTCGAGTATGTTATAGTATGACAGGTAAGGTTTAAAAAAATCCCATTCAGCTGGCGCGGTAGTGGTGGAATGACCTTCAGCTGGATGTTTGAAGATACTGCGCGGCGCTTGAATTTAATTTAGTGCGCAACCACTTCATAATCTAAGCTGAGGTCTTTCCACCACTACCGAGACAGCTGAATATTATTTTCTTGATTAATACCTAAATAACTATCTTGTCTTTTTACATAAACAAACGAGAAGCTGAAGTATAACCCACCCTCAGCATACCAGCTGAATACCTAAAAACATCATAAAATAGTCCAAATTACACGTAAATAATTTTTCAGCAAATGTAAAATATTTTTTATTTTTGAACTTTTTTACATGTTTCGAACGCCCCCACGGCTACACCCACCGCGGTCGTGCCAGCTGAATTCGATTTTTGACATTACCTATAATGTATCTAACTATTGTCACACAAATTAGCCGGTGTAAAATGACTGACCAAAAAGGTCGCTACCTCCCGGACTAAAAGCGGAATAATACAAAACGCGTATTATATAAAAACACGGAAATATGAACATGCTTCCTGCTAATATTTGATTATTTTAATAAAAGACTCATACTTTTTTCATACTAGGATTTTATTATTTTGTTGAAGCCTAGCAAGTTCTGTTTTTTCCCTCTTAGGTTTTAATTTACAACGGTAGATATTTTAGTCCATATAAACCATCTCTATATTTATACTAAACCATCTGTACATTGTTAACAGGCAAAAAAGTTACATATGTTGGACGGCGATCGACAATGGCTTTTCATAGCAACTCGTGTACTAGAGGATTCCGATGTGACTCTTGCTGCCAACAACCTGCCACCAGAATCTAATGTAGCATTTGCATACCCTGATAATCCAAAAAATCCAGAAGAAGACTGTCTAGTAAGAATCATAATATTCATTATTTTCAGAGAAATATAGTAATGATATTTTTTCATCCTTTATTTATTTAGTTTTAATTTTACAAATTTTCTTTCGGACCAAACTCACTGAATTGAAAATGAAATCTATAATTATGTAACTGTGTAGTAAAATAAAAAGAAAAGCCTAACGATTATTACTATTTTGAATTATTTTTAAAAATGTGTTTCAATATATTGCAATTATTGTACATCATTAGAAAAATGAAAAATTAGCTTAATAATAAAGTCAACTACATTTTTCTACATAATATTTTTAAATTATCCATCTTTAAAATTTGACAGATATTTGAGATTTTATGTATGTTATTAAAATTACTTTGACACGTGGGTATTTCTGAAGTCAACGGCTCAACCTCTATGTCATGATCTAAATAAAAATGCGTTAACTGGTTTTGCACCTGAATTGTAATATTCCAGCAAAGCAGGGTCTCTCAAATAGAGCAAACAAAAATTTAAAAATAGGAAGTATATATAAAAAAAAACCATAAAATCATGAAATTATTCTTATTCATAAAAAATTAAAATCAAGGAAATCTTTCAGCGACAAATGGAATAATCGAAATATAAAATTCCACGTTGTGATACTTAATAGAATATTTTTACCATCATGTAAAAACATTTTTACCATTGTGTAAAACATTCTTACTATCATGCAAAATCATTTTTATCATTATGCAAACACACTCTTATCGTTTTAGGCTTTCAAATTTTGTCATACTGGAGGTTGAGTGACCTTTGTTTTGCATCTCTTTCTCCAATAAAAAAAATATTGTCAAACTCTGAACATGTTTTAATGAGGAAGGCTATTTTTGTGAACAATTTACATTGCTAACATGAAGAGTTTTGTTTGTTACCCATTTAATTGACCTTTAAGATTTCTGTTTTAGGGCGCCCGCGGCTGTCAAATAGAAGTGACACTTCAAGCATACGCCAACACTGTGCGTGAGCTACTTGAAAAGGACACATATAATACTAGTACAGAAGAAAGCCGAGCAATGACCAAGGCTAAACTGCGAAGTAACATTTTGGTAAGATTACAACAAAAGAAAGATCACGTTTATTAGGATATTTTTTAAAAAATGCTATAAACTTAAATTGTAATAACAAATACCAAAATACTTTTAAAAGGCCAAATTTAAAAACATAAAGTAGTATATCTAATAGACGGTGGTAAAGCAAAATATGCCTATTTTAATGACAATGATATTTTTTTTTATTTATTTGATTTTTGTCTCCTGATGCATATAGAAATAAAATCATTAGGCTCTAAGCTTGGAAAAGCGTTTCAGACGCTTTTAAAAACATAATGGCTTATAAATTTGTACAGAAATATAATAAATATTTGGATTAAATCTCCTATAAAATGTATTTTAAAAACGTGACTAATGGGATTTTGGGTTTAAAGCAATGCCAACATATTTTAATGGGAAATAAAAGTGTTTCAAACTAAGTGCTTTTTTTTAAAAAAAAAATTACGTTAATTTGTTTTCATTGTTTAGTTGTATATATATGTTGAGTTATTTTATCATTTTTTTACGTAAAGCGTTTCCATGGATCTGTTATATTTTGTAAAAAAAAATCTCAACAGAAAATATTCGCACATTAACTGTTTTTGTAGTGAAAAATATTAAAATTGTATTTAATCAATAAATGTATTGATTAAGAATTGATTTAAAATCTTTGGTTGCCTTTTTCCTTGATTTATACTAAAACGCAGATTTTAAATTATAGCGCTAATTACTTCGAAAATACGAATGTTGTCATAGCAAAAAAGGGACCAAATCTGTCTCTTTCGAAATTATGTGTGTGTGTATGTATGTGTGTGTATGTGTTTGTATGTATGTACGTATGTATGTGTGTGTATGTATGTATGTATGTACGTACATATGTACGTATGTATGTTAGGATCTTCTCGAATTATCTCTGAACGCACTATTCGCAGTACACTTCTTCGTACGACACATAAGTGAAAGCGTATGGAATATTTTCATAATATTTTGGCCACCCAGTGTATCATCTTTTTAAAACTGGTGTATCTTACGTTATCAAGTGATACATTTTCCTTTATTTTGAAAAATCCTAATATATAAAGTTTTGAACTTTGATACTGCTAACCGTCCAATCATCAGGAGATAAAAGAAAGCCAAAATGATTCGCCCATTTCCAAATCCAAAACGTCTATTGTCCACTTTGGAGAACAAGCCCATCACATTTTTAAATCACATTTTTGTCGTATTAAATTTTAATTCTACACCTAGAACTAAGCAAAATATGCTATTTAATGTGTAAAATGACATACTTTGCTTAATTCCAGGTGTAGAAATAAAATGTTATACGAAGTAAATTTGATTTAAAAATGTAAAGGGCTTGTTCTCCAAAGTGGCCAAAAGACATTTTGGAATTGGACGTCTCAAATAGCATACCTTTACTTTAATATTTCCTTTAATAATACCTTTACTTTAACTAAAAAATCAGTTTCTTCCGTTATAGGTTTTGGTTTATTACAAAATTATGAAACATATATTTTTAATGAAGTGCTGCGTTTAATTCAAGAAACTATGACAGCTTAATCCAAGCAACGAAATTCAGATGACTCTTTTTACTCATTAACACCATTTTAGTAAAATAAATACGAAGTAATGCCTTTCCGTCTCCTTTTAGGATAAAATGAGACAAGAGACTTCATGTGGTGGCTGTTTAAAGTTCGTGATAAAGACAACAGCTTATCTCGTTGAAGGCAAAGACATGGCCGAAACCGAGGAAGATTTCGAATCAGTGGGCACGTGGGGGCTTTTAGGAGGACTTCAGCTGAATGGTCCCCTTTACCCGCGTACTACTGGAAACTTCAGAGGAAAGAAAATTAAAATTGGAATCATTTCGGTAAGTGGTACATTCAAATAGGAATTAAGACTTATCGCAACACGTCACAACATGATGGATCTTAGAAACCCAAACCAGAGAATATCATCTAAAGATGGTTGAAACAAATCCTTCCTGACGTTTGGGGGCGTTTCTTTCGGATTCCAAACTCTTGACATCCTTTACAAGCGCGGATCCAGGTGGGGGGTAAAGGAAATTGCCCCCCTAACATCTAAGATTATATTTTCAAAAGTCACCTTAGGCAATGAAAAATTTCAAACTAAGGGGATCAAATTTGATGTTCATGATAACACTATACTGTATTACCCCCCTAACAATAATCTCTGGATCCGCCCTTGCTCCTTTCTTTTTCTTTTCAGCCGTCAGAAAAGATTGGTTTGTGACGCAACTTTGGAACATTTTATGCCTTACCATCAACTTTCCTTACCTTCTCAAATAAAATCATTTGATCGAAGTTCTTACTAAAAACGTTTAGCCTATGCAATAACCCAAAAAATATTTTGATTAACGTTCAAATGAATATTATTTCAATTGTTACTTAATTACAATACGACCCCTGAGACTCAAACCCGTTTTGGCATAGGAGCTAATTTGGTTGTCAAATATTAAAAAAAAAATTGCAGTTTCCTGGAATGTTATTTAAATGCACTTCATTTTTTTTTTCAGGAAGAAAACAATGTATGTGGTGGTAGAGTTAACTTATGTCCTATTTAGTTTTAAGATTCATTTTCTAAAACTAAATATGTCCATTTATTATATATAATATGTCTTTTCATAGCTACATGTAGATATTTTTCCCTTTATGTTCTACGTTGCCTCTACATGACTAACTTTATTATCAGAGACTAATTTTTCAGAATAAATATGTAGGAGATTACATGCTTTCTTTTATAATTTTTCGAAATTTTATTCAGGATTTATTAATTCGAGTTCATTGCTCATTTCCCAAAAAAACATTCCAATCTAATTTAATTCTAATTCTAATAGTTTAATTCAGCGATTCTCAACCTGTGGGGCGCGCCCCCCTAGGGGGGCGCGAGCACACTAGATGGGAGGCGCGAGAATATCCAAGAGAAAATATTATTTAAAAAACTTGATTAACTGACTGAAAGGAAAGCACACATACACATAGAAAACAAAATACATTTCGACATATTTAACAAATAAAGTAAAACAACTTACTAAACCAAAACTTACTTAATCAAAACATACTAAATTAAAAACAAATTTAATAATTATTAGTGACTTCCTTGGGCCTGTCTTGCGGAGAAAAGTTTATCGAAGGAAGGCTTAATATTAGAAATATCCACTCTCAGTTCTGTTTCTATATTTTGCCGAGATCTATATTTTGCCTTCAAAGAAGCCACAGCAGAATATCCAGTTTCACAAAGGTAGGATGTTGAAAATAGTAATTTAGAATGCGAAATGCCCTAGTTTTTAGTGCAGAAAAATCATCCTCTACTCCTGCCCAAGATTCAAATAGTGATTTATTATTAAATTGTCTTTTGGTTTCTCCACTTGTCGTGAAGTCTATGAATTTTTCTTCCTCATCAATTGAGAGTCCTTCGGGAGTCTTAGGAAATGGATCCCTAACCCACGAGTAACATGCTATCAGTTTGTCGTCAGCATAAAAATACTTTTTAAAATTCTTTGCCAGCGTGGCTAAATGATTTTCAATGGTTACAAAAACAACTTTTACATGTTCTTCTTCAGCCTTGTAAGTTTTAGTGCAATCATCCACATTTGCAAACATTGTTAGGTTTTTTTGCTTTAACTTTCTGCTCCACAATTCCAATTTTCTACAAAAAGCATTAACTTTATCACTCGTATCCAACACATGTGTATTTACTCCCCCCCCCCTGGAATTGAAGATTCAAGTTATTTAATTTCTCGAATATGTCGACCCACGTGATAACCATCTTGCCTCGCAATAAAATAGTAACGCTGAATGTACTGAACCTATGTCTTTACAAAATGCGGAAAAGATTCTCGATTTCAGGGGTCTCATTTTTATATAATTTACTAATGTTACAACCGTAGTTAACACAATATTCTGACCGGGACTTATTTCTTTCGAAGCCAAAGCTTCTCTGTGTCCAGACGCACTGAGGCGATTATTGTTGTATACTTTGGAATCTTCCGGACATTGAACGAGCACCATCGGTGCATATTCCGATGCAATTTTTCCATTCTATGTTTGCCTCGTTCATAAAATAATTTAAAATAGGAAATAATGCGAGCGCTGTTGTTTTGAGTTCTATTGGTTTGCAGAAAAGTAGTTCTTCTACTACTGACATATTATCACAAAATCGAACATAGGAAATTAAATGAGCATCTTTATTACTATCTGTTGCTTCATCAAGCTGAAAACAATTTGTCACGCAACTTCCAGAAAAGCTGACCCTGTACATCTTCAGCTATATCACCAGTTCGACAAGCAACAGTATCATTTGAAAGAGGTATGGACTGCAATTGTTTTGAAAAATTATCTCCAAACATAGTTTCTACAATCTCAATTGCTGCTGGCGAAATAAGCTCTTCTCCAATGGTGTGAGGTTTTTTACATCTGGCTATTTTATATAAAACTTTGTTAGATGCAATTAAAGCTTTTTTTATTCACAGACAAAGTTAAAAATGATTTTTGCTTTTTATATGATTTTAATTTTAATTCGAAGAATTATCTGCGTTTGTTGATGTACTCACTATGAAGCATTTCCAAATGTCGTTTAAGTTTATTAGGTTTCATGCTGTCAGTGGCCAATATATTTGAGCAAATGATACACAGGGGCCTTTCTTCATTTACTTCAGTACTGGTAAACCCAAAATTTAAGTATTCTTGAGAATATTTTCTTGATTTTATTTTCGAAACCACGATTGTCTGTGTACTTGTTGATGCTTGACTATCGTCTAATGCTCCCTTACTTCCGCTTAAAAATTTATCCATGAGTCTGCATAAATCTGTTGCCGTGAATTTTTAATATGGTGAATTGCAATTAACACGAAAACATATATAACATACACATTTACGATAGATTCGATAGCGATAGAAGGATCGATTCGAATGAGTCTGGCTGGAATTGAAACTTGTGTTACCAAACATTTTTCATCTTCATATGAGAAAACATTTGCTCTGCGCATGCTCGAGACGGCGTTAGTCGTGTGGATTCCCTTCCACAAACATTACTTATTTTTTCTCTTCTTTTTAGTCATGCTTCTGTTTTATTTCTTTTATTATTCGACAAAATGTATTCCCAGTTTCTAAATTTAGCTCACCCCATCTAGGTTAACTTTCATTAACGAATTTTTTTACTTTCATATTCTTTTAACGTTATCTCCCTGTTTGGCTTTCATTTCAAATATAATATTTAAATTTTCCCCGCTTTCATTCGCTTCTTCTGTTCACCGCCCGCTTGGCAAAATTCCAGATGTGATTTCTGACCAACGTTGGCTCGCTTTTACTCTTGTTTTGACAGTTAGTTAAAAATAATTTCAAAACAGAATCCAAAATATTCAATATACATTATTGTTGTATACATTTTATTGTAAGTGGGGGGGGGGGGGGGGGCGGCGATAAAAATTATGATTGAAAACTGGGCCGCGAATACTGAAAGGTTGAGAAACGCTGGTTTAATTCATACCCCACTCAAGTTCTCCTTTTTACTAGACTAAATTCGATGAAGGGGTAAAGAGTCTTGCGTCGACACACAGAAAGATTACTTTCGATTTCTGTTTTATAATCATTCCGTAGAATGAACTGAAGAACATTCATAGACGGTTCAAGGAACTTTTTTTACATAAGCGAAGATGATTTTGGTGCCCCAATCTGCACAAATATTTTAAGGCGATATATTTTAACTGGGTGATATTTTTTTAATGTTATAATCTTCTAACATTGTCAACTATAAAAAGTGTTATTTATTTGGTGCAAAATTTCAAAATTTTGGAAGAATCAACCTGGTTTACAGGATCAAAAGTTTATTTTCAGCAATTAAAAAGGTAAACCTTTCTAACTTCTATACAATAATATACAGGTAGAAGCAAAGTAATAAATGATTTATCTAAGTTTGGCAACAAATTTCCAGCTGAAATCCTTTATAGTATTTTCATTTTTTTAATAAATTTTGGTGCCCTCCGTAGTTTGGTCCTCAAGCGGTAGCTTGTCTCGCTTGAACCTTAAGCCGCCCCTGAGAACTTTGGCGCTCAAAAAACAGTAATAGAATATTCACCATTTCAAATTGAGATTATGTGAAAAAATGTTTGTCTACTAACAAATGGTGCAGCAACATATAGTTACCACATAAGTTTCTGGGTCAACTTAAACCGCAAAACGTTATTGTTTCACTGCTTTTTCTCTGAATATATGAAATTATAAATGCTGTAGCAATGGTCTAGTGTACCAATGTGTCCAATTTTTTTTCTATTGTTTGTTCAAAGTTAGTTTTCACTAAAATTAAAAAAATAAGTAAATTCCTTTAACTTTTATTGTGTATGGGATATCCAATATTTTCTCTAAAATATTTATTCAGAAAAACTTTTATCTCAATTCGTTTGTTTCTTAAATAGAATTATGAGTTACAAAATATTTTATCTTACAGGGTGCTCCTGGTGCTGTAGTTATTCCGAAAGAAAATGGGATAGGTTACGACTACAGAGGACTAGCTGTGGATTTTGTTAGGGCCATCTCGAGAGAAATGAACTTTACGTACGCATTCGTTTGTTCTTTTATGTACAACTATTTGTTTATATTTTAAAGTACAGGTATGCATTTGCATTTTCACGTTCAGCTACAGGGAATTAAAAGAACAATCTTTCATTATTCGGGTATTGCCTATCACCGTTTCGCAGGTTTCAAAGCTTTCTACTAATTTATTCATAAATAAATTTACATATAGGGATGTCTTTATATTGGCATTTTACCCTGAGAACTCCGCTTGGCTATTAAATAAAATAAATTTACATAAAAAACATGTGCAGTATTTATTTACTGTTACATATTTTTAAATGAATTTAAAAACTTACCTTGTTGTATAGTATTCTGTAAGCAATATTTAAGTTATGTCTAATGAATATCTATAAATTAGCCACTATTCATATTATTGCAGCTATTTGGTGCATCGCATCAATTCAGATGAACTTATTTAAATATTGACTTTTTTATGCAGGATGGTTATAATTGAGTAGCCCAATTCTAAAATGTCGCTTGTCCACTTTGGAGAACAAGCCATCCCATTTTTAAATCACATTTATTTACCTGGAATTAAATAATATACTTTGCTTAATTCCAAGTGTAGAAATAAAATTAAAAAGTTAAAGAAAAGTTGCCCTGTCTGTGGGCTAATTCCAAAACGGGGAGTTAAAATGTCGCTTTGGGAGGGAAGACAAAGAGTCCTCAATGCATTGTGGAAAGAAGATTTGCCTTACAATAAGAGGCGTGTAACTATCTGACGGACAGAACATTAACAATTCTTCTTCAAATATAGAAAGGTATTTTCGCAAATGGGGATAGGGTCACTTGAGGGGTTGAAAAACTAAAAGCCAAGTTGTAAAAACCATTAGTCAAGCGCCACATGTTCGACTGAAACCGTGTAATTATCTGTTCCACTTCAAACAGGATACTTTTATACCTCATATGCTTTAAACATTATTTCCCCCTCCGTGGTTAAAATTGTCCCATTGATTTTACAGGTCTAACGATGGGCTTGGGACAATTTTGATCACGAAGGGGGGGGGGGGGATTTTTAAAAGATGCGAGGTCTGAAGTATGCTGATTGCAGTAGAACATATAATTACATGTTTTCGGACATGTTACGCTTGACTAATGGTTTTGATAGATCGTCTACAGCCTGGCTTTTCAGTTTTTCAACCCCTAAACTGGTAATAGAATACAGTTATATGTTAAATAGGATTTTTTATCATATAGATACGAGTATGTGGTTCCAAAGGACAACCAGTCAGGAAATAAGCTGCCAAACGGACAATGGACAGGAATGATTGGACAAATTGTTAGAGGAGTAAGTAAAGCTTTGATTACTAGATTTTACATTATTGTAATGTCTAGAAATACATTAAAGCTAGGCGTTATCAGTCAAAAGTCGTAAAGCATTTATACTAGCAACGATTTTATTTTCTGTACCAATAGCTGTTAAAAATGCATGCTCATTTTTGAAGAAATTTTTGTCATTTTTGACGAAACCAAAGCTTGCAAAATGCTTCTATTAAATATTTCGTCAAACTGAGGAAATTCATTTTGTCGTTTTTTCACAAAATATAAAAATGAAGACTATTTAAAATAAATATCGACTGCTCGACTCGAACCACAGATCTCCGGGTCCGACGACATGCGTGCCAGAAAAGCTTTTTGGAATTACGGCAATATACATATAAGAACCGAATTTGAAACTGAAGATTCTTGTTGCTTCAAAAGTCATGGGATTCAATGACGAAACGATTGTCAAAATGGACGTAAGTAGCCTTGGCTGAATGTTTAAAAATGAGGTTATTTCTTAGAGTGCAAGCGTACATATTTCATTCCATGCAATGTCGCACAGTCATAGTTTCACAAATGCCTTTCAATAAGATCGATGGATTATGGGAGAGTTTAAATATTTTCTGCTTCAATATCACTACATTTGCTGAAAAATTAAATTTTTGTTTAAGTATCACATATTTTTTTTAAATTGTTATCACCAGTATCAATATTAAACAAAAAAATATATTAGGAAACATCAATGGTTGATAGTAAATATCGTGGAATATTAATTTTTGATGAAAAATAGACATTAGATAAAAAAAAAATATTAACATTTGATGCAGTATATCGGAAAATATCGATATTTGATAGAAAATATCGTGAAAATTCAAAAGTTCGAAAGAAAATATTGACGCTTAGTGTAGTATATCGGGAAATATCGATATTTGATGGGATATTAATGCCTAAACGGATACCGTGGGAAATACTGATGTTTGATAAAAAAAAATATCGATATTTGATGTGCAAATATCAACATCGTCAAAGTTTACGAAGCACTAATATTTTCACGTTTTATCGCAGGAAGTGGAATTTGCAGCACAGTGTTTCTACTTGACTCCTGACCGCTTAGAAGACGTCAACTTCACCACTTCTTTAGATGAATTATCTTACGCTCTGATGACAAGAAGACCTCAACAAGAACACAAATACCTCTTCCTTGCACCTTTTACAAATGATGTAAGTTTCTACTTATATTTTCCCATGATGGCATTTAGGATAAAGTGTGAACTGTTTTTTGGTCAAGTTTTAAATGTGGAAATATTCACTACTTTTAGATTTTTTGTGGTCACGTAAGTTCATATATCTAACACTAACTATTATAAGCAAAAATCCACGATTGAATAATAAGTGTGGTACCGAAATAAAACGTTGTCATATATTGAAATTAAAATAGTCTTCAACGGATCCGCCGAAAGAAAACCCTAATATCTCAAAACCGCCGCTGATGACTTATTGAGTTTTTCTACCAAACCCATGATATAAAGTTTTTTAAATTGGGCTTTGAACAAAACTTTGTAAGTGATATCTGTAAAAATCAGTCATCAGAGTATTAGAAAGGCGATTAGAAAGGTAAGACAGTAAAGTATTTATGTTGGTATCGTGTGTGTAATGGTTTCTAAATACAAAAGTGCACAGTACCAGTGCCAATTCAGTGATAATTTTCATCATGTGGAACTCGGCTTACACTATCATAACTATCAACTAGGAAGTTTCGTAATCGCCAAACAGAATAAATAAGCACTAATATATTTTAAATATTTATACTTTAGTTCTAATTTAGTTAACGTAGTTTAAACAATATTTACGTTTTAATTTTTTTTTAATTAATACTGTTAATTTTTAACTTAATAAATAAAATATTTAGCAATTGTATTAAAATAGTCGATTATTCCCAAAATCTGGTCTGAAGTACAGTCAATATATAACCAAGTGTGTTCTAACGACTAACGTTAATTATCAATAGAAAGTCGCGTGTTTACTATTCTAATAGTTTAAGTTAGAGGTAAGAAGTTATTGACTTATTTGAAAATTGTGACAAGCAAAATAAAGAGAAATTCCACATGGCAGAAAAGACTATAAAATTTTTAACTACATTTCACAGTTACAGCAAAAGTCCGACCAGATTCACAATAAGGTAACAGCAAATGACGAGAATAAGTAGAAAACCCCACTCACTCTCCAAACTTTGACCTCCAAAGTCAGCACATTTAGACCTTGATAGATTTCACGTAGACCAGTTCCTATAATAACTTAAAAGGTCACAGTGAATCCTTAAAACGAATTATCGACAGTCTCTTACATTAACCATTCACATGGATTTTAAACACACAGTCCCTACAATTTCTTACGTGAATCAGTGACAACGAGTCTTAAAAACGCTGTCTCTACAATCCTTTACATGAATCACTCACAGAGAATCTTAAAAACGCAGTCCCTACAATTATTTTTTACACCAGTCGCAGTGGATCTTAAAACTCTCTTTCTTGTTATTACTTTTTGGTAAATCTTAAGATGAACACTTATTTAATTTTGTTTGCAATTGAGACCATTGCAATATATATTTAAATTATATATTTCCTTCTATAGACTTGGATTTGCGTCTTCGTAACTGTAATCCTAATTGGACCAATTTTATATCTCGTGCATAAGTGGAGCTGTTATTACCAGTATTATGATCTAAAGAACGACAAAGGTCTTTTCCAGATGAGTAACTGTGCTTGGTACGGTTTTGGTGCAATTGTTCAACAAGGTAACATACACAATTCTTTATTGTATTTTTAAGTATTCTCAAGCAAGCATTTCGAAATATCTTTTAAATCAGTAATCCATTTGGCCGTTTAGATAGTCTTGTAACAAGGTACATATATATAATATTAATAATTTTATTTTAAATAAATCATCTTTCATTTTTCAAAACTTTTTCTAGGTGGCGTTCATTTGCCGTTAGCAATCTCTGGCAGAATATTAGTTGGATTTTGGTGGTTATTTGTTATCGTTACCGTGGCTACTTACAGTGGCAATCTAGTAGCCGTTCTTACTTTCCCAAAAATACGAAATCCCATCAACAGTTTTGAGGACATTTTAGCTAACAAAGACAGATTAAAATGGAGCAGTTTTGAAGGAGAGGCCTTAGTAGATCAACTGAAGGTATAACTTTACTTAATTTGGTAATTTAACTTTATATTACCGGGTAGCATAAAATATATCGACCTGTTCAGAACATTATGCAGCTACAACCAATAGACAGATCGATACTATTTAAGAATGCTTTGGATATAGAGTGCGTTTACAGCTGTATGCACATAAAAAGAAAACAAAATATTTAAAACCACATTTATTTCACAAAAACAGAAACATACAGGATAGGGTGTATCGTGGAACAATTACAACATTAGCATAACTAAAAGACAGTTTAACTCTACATATGCGAAATGTCACTAATGAATATCACAGAGAAATATCACGGCTTTCAAAAAACACATATTTGTCATGGGGAACATACTGAAACAATATCACGTGACTTGTTTAAATTTCTGATACCGTTTTTGTGAAATAAATACATTTCTAAATATTATATTATCTTTTTCTGCGCATATAGTTTCAAAAGCGCTCTTTGAAGTTTGTAATTATTTTTTTTTTATTTCGGATTTTTCGAGCGCATACTTTGATTAGTACAGGGTAGTCCAACAGTCTGTGAAACATTTTTAATTTTATAAAAAATTAAGTAATTGGTGCAAGAGACTGCGGTTTGGATTCAAATGCTTCTTATGATGCAATATTTTTTAAGCTATAAAAACAAAAAACAAATTAGTTCCAAATTTTCTTTAGATGACGTTATACATTAAAAACAGGAAAAAACAAATATACAATAATATCAGTAACAAATCATTTATTTAATTTTATTCATTCAAAAAAATGCTCTGCGATTAAAATAAAATTAATAATTTGTAACTGATTTTCTTAAGGTTTCCTGTATATCATATGTTGATACCAATCCGACGTTGCAACTGCAGAATATTCTAATTATGCCAACTTATTTTATGCACACCTAGCGCGTTATTAATCTATATCGTTATAATTGGCTTTTCAATAGCATATTTACGTATTCAGAAAGCCGTATTTGCGCGTTTTAGTTCTCCAGATGTTGAAAGTAAGTAAATAATGTTAACAGCAAAAAGGCTCAAAATCTGAAAAAATCCTATAATCATATTTAAAAATTCATATTCTTTATCTCTCTCTGTACTAGTAACGATCTAAATAATGTCATTATTAAGTAATTTTAACTTCCGAAAAAATAATATATATAACTATTAACAATTGTTTGACGGAAAAATTTTAATGTCAGAAAATAAACCCAAACTGTCTGTGTCCACTCGAAAAATCTTTATTTAATTTTTTTACGAAATTGTTGCACTTTCAATATCCTGGAACCATAAGTGACCGCTTGTGCCGCTTTGGCCTTGTGCAACCTTCTCGATATTGGACATATTTATATATACGTGGGGGCATAAAATAAGTTCCTTTGTTTAGAGATATCTATAGCTAAAACTAATGAAAGTTATTACAGCAAATTTCATATTAAGGATATTGAAGGCATGGAGAGAAGATTTCCATAAAAAAAATTGAGAAAAACCGCAGATAGGAAGAATTTTAGTGCTATACGAGCAGAAAACAGATATAAAATATATATTTAAAAAAGTTGCAATAGACACGCAAATTAATTTTGTGATTAAACTCAAAAGAAATAATCCTTTGCCCATCAAAATCAGGGTCTCCAGAACTACATAGGCTATTTTTTTTTGTTTTGGTTTTATACAACAGATTGTATTCGATGTACGTCCCGATTCTGAAGAATAAAGGGTTTCTTTGAGTTTAATCACTAAATTTATTTGTGTGTCTATTGCAAGTATTTTTTTTATGAGTCTCCCAATTCCAAAACGTCTCTTGTCTACTTTGGAGAAGATGTCCGTCACATTTTTAAATCACATTTATTATGTATTAAATTTAATTTCTACACCCTGGAATTAAGCAAGTTATGTTATTTTACACATTAAACAACATACTTTGCTAAATTCCAGGTGTAAAAATAAAACGTAATACTAAAAAAACGTGATTTAAAAAAAATTGATGGGCTTGTTCTCCAAAGTGGACAAGAGACGTTTTGGAAATGAGCGACACATATATTATGCCTGTTTTCTGCCCTGACAGACATTCCATCTATAGAGGATTTTTGGTACTATGTTTTTTACAGAAATCTTCTTCGTATACTTTCAATATCCATAATATGAAATTTGGTGTAATTCCCTGCATTAAATTTAGCTACAGATGCATCTACAGAGGGCAATTGTTAATAAACACCCTGTTCATGCAACTACTTACTGCATTCTGCGATTTTTAATAAAATAATATGAATAATAGTGTTTCTTGATTGTTTAAAAAAAGTTATATCGGGTTGGTTCTGCGCACGCCAAAACTTCAAAGTAATACCATGATTTTGAACTTTATTTAATACTTATAGCATTAGATACATTTCAATAATTATAGTTGAAGTGAAAAACAATGAATATCTACTTTGTGTTGAAATCGAGATCTTAACGTTTTAAGTTAGCTACAGGGGTGTAGTTTTACTTCCGCGAAAGAAACATCGAAATATTAGAATGTTGTGTATGTTTATGAGAAATTATACTTCTTTTTCCGTTTTTTACAAAATCTCTTTGGATGAAACGTCATTGTTCTTTTTGTTAACCATTTGGTTATTTTCTTGATAAACTTTATAAACATTTGTTTTTTATTTGCATAGGGTACTCCAGCTGAAATATCTCAAAGCATCTACAGGGGTTTGACAACGTATCCAAGAAAGGATAAAGTCAGCTTGCTAAAGAAAGTGGAAGACGGTGAACTTGTGTTTATCGCTTCGAAGTATGAATTGTATGAAATAATGGGTGACCAGTACAATGATACGGGAAAGTGCTCCTACGCTGTTGGTTCAGTAGATGTGTACTCAGAAAGTGTATCACTGGCAGTGCGACAGAACTGGCCATACCTCCCATTTATAAATAAGGAGTAAGAGGCATTATTGTTGTATATTAAAATCATAAATAATATTTGAATAGATTTAAAATATGAAATTGGCTTTAGTTGCAAATATGCCTAGGTGATGTATTGATAACATCGCAAAATATCGGTGTGAAAACGAGATCTCGTTACCTATTTCATAATTTTCA